>JAOWBL010000003.1:848985-863638 GCA_028564865.1 Zenarchopterus dispar
TATATATATATATATATATATATATATATATATATGTATGTATATATATATATATATATATATATATATATATATATTTTAATCTTGCAGTAGATATTTTCAGATGGTGGATTAATGTGAGGTATGTGTCCTTCATCAGTCCTCCTAGTTTAATCTCCTAGTTAAACCTAGTAGTTTAATCTCACATACTTTATTAATGTCTTACTTCCTAATCCTGCTTTGGAGGACCAAACCACCAATGTGAAACTTAAAAGTACAAGACTGACAAAAAGACAAAGACAGTGATGGGTGCAGTGTGTAGTGTGGTGATCACTGTGGTGTTTGTGTGATGTGTCTTTGTGATGAAATGTATTACAGTAGGAGACATGTGATAGCAGAAGACAAATAGACACAAAAGAAAAGGAGCAAAACAGAAAATGGAGAGAGAGAGAGAGACCAGTTACATCTATATATACAGACATATATCCACACTTGACCATCTACATACATACACAAGAAGGAGTGGTATGTATACCTGCAAATAAAGCACATATTATCATAATATTAATAATGGTGACAAAAGTGACAGAAATGCAACAGCAACCCTAGGGCCAATAATAATATTAATCTTGTATCAATAATATTAATATCTTGTATCAAAATACTTTTGTATTTTCTAGCAACCTCTGTATCATTGTTAAGGAGTTTAGCCAGGCACATTAAAATAAAACGTATGAGAAGCTTTTCACTGAATGTGCAGATTATCTTTCCCTCCACTCATTCCCTGTTTTTCTTTTACAGCCAATTATGCATTTTCCACCCCCATAAATTTATTTTCGGTGATTTGCAGAAAATGCGGAAAGGGGAATAAAACACATCTTTTTTAATTTTTTTGCTTTTTTTCTTTAATTTTCTGAAGGTGCTAATCCTTAACGCAAACAGTGTTAAAATGTAATAATTTCTGTCTCTGTTTGTCTCCATGCAGCTCGAGCGTCCCTGCTGTCTGTGATGCCCTCCCATGACGCCCAGGTCGGTAGCTGACACTGCCAGTGAGCGGGAGACGCCACTGCACAACCGGTCCTGGGCCAAAGCTGTCAGCCGGTTCTTGCCCTCCCTCTCACACGCTGGAGACTCCAACTCCACTCACCTACAAGTATCCACACTCATCAGCTACAATCCACCCCAGTAAGACCCGCTTGAAAGCCAACACCCTGACATCCTCCACCACCAGCAGTACCTGTCATAAACAAGAATATCGTCAATACAATCAGCAACACCAGCACCACCACAACCAGCTGCAGCCATTATGTCTAGCCGAAGAAAGTCCTCCACCCCTTGTATGGTCCGGGTTGTCAGCGACCTGCCCGATGAGCAAGATGACCCGGAGGAGATGATGGACATGGAAGCATTGCCGGGCAACATCATGGCAGAAAATGAACAGTCAGAAGCGTCTGAATCTGCAGAAAACAGCACAGACTCACAGCAGGAAAATCAAGTGAATCCAGACCAGCAGACATTTCTAAAACCGATGGAAAAACAGAATTCTGAGCCATTAGAACAAGAGGAGCAGTCTGGTAAAGGAGATCAAACCCCTGTCATTGAAGAGGTAGAAGCCAGAATGGGAAAAGACAAGAAAGACACAGATTCTGACCAGGTATCCCAGAAAAAGCAGCCAAGAGGCTACGAGTGTAAATATTGCCCATTTTCAACACAGAATCTGAATGACTTTAAGGAACATGTGGACTCTAGCCACCCTAATGTCATTCTAAATCCACTGTACCTCTGTGCTGTGTGCAACTTCAACACCAAGAAGTTTGACTCGCTCACAGAGCACAATGAGAGCCAGCACCCAGGTGAGACAAACTTCAAGTTCAAGAGACTAAAAATGAACAATCAGACTATCTTAGAGCAGACAATCGAAGGCAAAGACAATTCAACTGAATGCGAAATGACAAATGAACAAGGTGAAGGCAACAGTAGCACTGTGTTTCCACCTTGCATATCTACCACGGTGAAAACCCCAGGTAATATACCGTCCCTCTTTGGAGGGTCTGAACTAAAAAGCCAGCTGGATGGCTTGATCCAGAAGGATCAAATCACAGCGCTGAACATCAATGGAACAGTCATCATCCCTGAACCCACCATCCTCCAAGGGCTCTCCCATGTCACCCCAATGCTTCAGCGCCCACCCAACTTTAACGCTGTACCAAAAATAGCTGTTCCCTTGAACACTACCAAATATAATCCTTCTTTAGATGACAACCTGACATTGATCACCTCTTTCAATAAGTTCCCTTATCCAACACATGCTGAGCTGTCATGGCTTACAGCTGCCTCCAAGCACCCGGAGGAACAGATCAAAGTCTGGTTCACCACCCAGAGGCTGAAGCAAGGCATCACTTGGTCCCCGGAGGAGGTGGAGGAAGCCAGGAAGAAAATGTTCAATGGTTCCATCCCTCCTGCCCATCACACATTCACCAGCATGCCTACAAGCCCAGTTTCTCAGTCATCCACCAAGGCCTCCAAACACCCCATTGTCCACACAACAGTCAAACATCCAGGTCATGTCCGGACAACTGCATTCAATGGGTGTAGTGTTGTCACTACTACAAAATCTCCCACCAGGGTCACAGGTGGTTCCGGCCACACCCTAAAACGATCCCTGCCGACACACCTCACATCAGTGCTTGGCCCAGAATCAAAGCGTCCCATCATGGCAGTTGCTCCCCATTCTGGCGACCCTAAAGACAAGGTCCTAATGGCTCCCCCTCCACCTCCTCCTCCCCAGAAAGATCGCTTCCCAATGGCTCCACCTCCAGTTCGCTCAGAGATGAAGAGACCTGTAGCAGCTTCTTTGGTTAATGCAGAAATGAAGAGGCCATCTGCTGCTGTGCCTTTAATACCATCGTCCTCATTGTCATCGACATCATCTTCATCATCCAAAGGGAAAAATCTCACTACAATAGGAAATCCCAAAACAAAGCCAGTGGTCTCTCTGCCCTCTATTGTGTTTCCAGAGTCCTTAACACGGCCAATGATAGCTCCTGCACCATTCTCTTCCCCACCATTTAAAAACTCTTTACTTGTTCCTCGCACTGTGCCGGTCATTTCCAAAGAGAAACACGCCAATACCCACACTCTGCCAGCTGCTGATTTAAATCTGCCCAACTCTCCCCCACTCATTAACTCACAGATAAGAAGGCCAACCATTATCCAGTCTGTTCGCACTCCAGCTAAAGGTCCTTCCCAGATTCAAGGGTTCCCTTTGGATAGCAAGACATCAAAGGAGCAGCAAGGACTGGAGCTGAAAACCAGCTATCCTGGAGTTGATAAGGTTGCCAGTCTTCTAGCAGAGGCCAATGGGACACCACATATGGATGGTAAACGATCCCAGGATCCGACGTCCCGTGCTCACAATAATGGAATTATACATTTGGATGTTGGAGAGACACCAGTAGCCCAAAAACCAGATTTTCAGCAGAAGTCCTCGGTGCTGACTCAGTTCCCTTTGCTCGAAAGAATGAAAGGAAAAACTGCAAAGCAGCTCAAGATCTTAGAGGAGAATTTTTTGCGAAACAGCTTTCCCACACACAATGATGTCGACTATCTGGCAGCAGCTACTGGCCTGTCTCATCAGGAAATAGAGAGCTGGTTTGCGGAGCGCCGTGCGCTCCGGGACAACCTTGAACAAGCCCTTCTAAACTCCATGGGCACTAAAAGGATGGGCGTCAGTGGTATTCCTGGCCTAAATGAAAAACAGCTACATCAGCAGCACCAAACTCAACAGTTGAATGGGATTCACAAAACAAGCACCAGTGTGGGCAATCTCAAAAGCCCTCCTCCACCGTTGCACCCCCTCTCCATTAATGCTCCTAATACCACTGCACCCTCCATTCCCAACTCAAATTCCTGCTCAGTGCCTCCAGAGAGCCGATCCCTGGCACTCCTCAAGGACGATTTTGCTCAAACGCAGTGGCCTTCCCTTGAGGAGTTTAGCCAACTGGAGGGTCAGATGGGACTGGCTCGCTCCGAACTCAGTCGCTGGTTCACCGACACCCGGCTGCAGAGCAGCGGCATGGAGTTGACAGAACTTTTTCACAAAAATGGAATGAATGGAGGCCAGGGGAAACCTGTGGGTTCCCCAGAGAGCACTCCATCCAGCATCATCCAGCGCTGCCAGGAAGGAGCTGTAATCAACAGCAAGAGTAAAGTGCTGGAGGTTGATGTGGGCTGGCTCATGGACCAGCGCTCGAACAGCCTCAACAGTCAACAGCATGCTGAGCTCCAAGACCGGTTTGCTGGCAGGTATTATAGTCATGGATTAACATGTATTTTGTTTTACGATTTGTGGATGGGCTTGTCTGTCAGAATGGTATTATATATCTTGAAACTGAATTGAAAATTGTCCATACTATCTAAAACACATAGATTACTCAATATCTTAAAAAAAAAAAAAAAAAAATTTTTTAAGTTAAACTTAATGCACAATCAAGTGGCGTAAAAACAGTAAGGTTTCTCTAGCTCCTCATGCTTCCAGTTTGGTCCAATTTGGCAGTTATGGGAATGGGTACTGAGTACTGGTAATTTTTGGTACCTAATTGGCACCACTTATCAGTAATAGTTAATATTGGGTCAGTACTTGAGTACAGACAAGCTACAGCAAATGCTATTCTATTATCAGTATTTTCAGTGTTTTTACACACATTTCTTCATTTTTACTGCCTTTGAATGATAATTTGGCAGAGCGTGACGAGTGTCTGGCGTCTTGAATCTATGTGCGTGCAAATGGTCAGTCATGGGTAACACATCCAACGGTGTCGATCACACCACTTAACTGTATGACAGTGACAATAAATCCAATATATGTCAAGCACAGTGACACGGAAAGGGGGAAGCACCAACAACATAATAAAACGCCTGCAAGTCAGAAACAGTATCAGCCTGAAGCCATGATGTGTTTTTAACTGCTTTATTAAAGCTGCTCCGTCTACATCGTTCGGCTCAGTCCCATCAAGTGAAAATTTGGGTCTAGTTCTTATATATGTCTCTTTAGTTATAAACTCACAACAGTTTGCTGTAAAAATAATTAATAACCCCATTGGGAAATGCCAAGCTGGCTGCAGTTTGAACTGTAGTGGTGCCCATCCAAGAACATGCATGGCCCATCCTCCACTGACAAGCAATGGATGTTGCTGCACGTCACAGGGTTGTTGCCAAATTCATCTTGGAGGGTTTGTTGACCTTTCTCATCGGTGGAGTCTAGTTGCTTTACTAAGCAAAACCAAGCAGTGCATATTTTATTATCTGCATTATATTAAATTGTGGACCAGAGATCAGCCCACAGAATTCTGTTACTTTCCCCCTTTCTGTGTGTAGGACACTATGACTTGTACATTAACTCATTTTATGCTGTGAGAAGACAAAAACTGGTTAGCACATTGCTTTTATTAAATAAAACCTGTTGGGATATTTTGTGTGGGCCAAAAAAGGGAGCTCTGAAACACACTCACTGGCCATTTTATTAGGTACACTTTTCAGTATGCACTCGCAAATGCTTTTCAGTGTATGTGACAAGCATTTTCCACTATGTTGAGTAATGGGGTTAAAGTATTTGAGATTTGGGGATAAAAAGAGATCACCATCTCTTTTATTCTGTTATCAGGTCTGAATCCTGATAAGTTTTCTTTGCACTGCATTCAGTCAGCACTTTTGTATTGATGTAAAATGTGCATCAAAGAGTGTGCTTAGCTACAGAGTTTATAAAATCAACAGCAGCTGCAAGGATTTCAATGTGCTGTCAGTGCAGGTTCATGCTGCTTTATTTTTTAATTTTTTTTTTTCCTTTTGTGACTGAGCCTGAACTCTGAGCTGACTCAGGGGAGGAATAAAACGCTTGTCCAAATTATTGTGCAGATATTAGTTTCCAGTCTAATGGCTGTGTTATCTGGCCAAACACGTCCCAAGCCGCTGGATGGGATGGAGGACTAAATAAAGTCCTCTCCTCTAAACTTGTAGGTTAATATCATGAAAACAATATTAATGTGGCAACAACAAAGCAACAGTTCAAACCCGTTGAGGGGGGAGCTGAAATTCATTATGGAAGCTCAGGTCACCACGAAAACTGTCAGTGGGTAGAAAATGATGCTGAAAGTATCAAGAGAGTACTTCAGTATACGCTGACTTCTCAAAATGACGCAGAGAAAGGAATCTGAAACCAGATTTTAGAGGATGTGGGATGATGTGTTTAAGCAATTTGGTCTACATAGCTAAAACCGACTCGATTCCTATCATCTCATCTAGATGGCAGAAGATGTTCATGTTGCACCACACGGGAATTATTATGTAAACAACTGTCGGTAAACTACACCTGGCACCACATACAAATGGTTTTATGGTTGAATAGTTTTGTTTGTCATAAACCATGTAGTTTAGGTGTATACACCAGCAGAGCAAAGCTGGAGAACCTTATCAAAATTTCTGTTTTTAAAAAAAGTGTCTGAAAGCAGAAGCTGGTAACACTGAGAAGAAGGTGAACTAAATTAATCCAGCCCCCAAGATCTCCCCTCACTCTCTGCTGTGCTTCATCACCGTGTCTGAAGTTGACGAGGTGCTGAGGAGGATGTCAACATATACACATGCTTGTAACCATAGCAACCATAGAAGTGGCACTGAATGATCATCATTAGAGCTTCTCAGGAGCTAATACAATAGATTTTTAAAAAAAAAACATAAATGAACAAATGTGAACATGATCCAATGTACTTTGCATCATTGTCAAATGTTGCTGTTGGTTCACAATGTCTTTGATTGCAATACAAGGCTAGAATGACATTATTAAGACTACTTTCTCCTCATTAATTGGGAAGTATTTCACTTATGACCCAGTCATGTCACACACGATTGTGAGTAATCACTGCAGTGCTGTAAAGATCAAAAATTGATCAACAGGTCACTTTAATTCTAAACAGGTTTTATGGCTGAAAAACAGATTTTGGAAACAATCCAGAGACCTGCTAATTATCACTCCAGTAATTTGGGTCTGATGTGAGTTCACCTGTAACCTCATAGTTGTTTTCAGTTCTTGCTTGAGATTTGCGTGGGTGACAAAGAAAGTCTGTTGTAAAGACCATAATAAATGGTAAAATAACACTGATGAATTGAATATTTATTATTGAGAATTTTTAAATTTCCTAGCAGGTCTATTTCTTATTATCTCTCAAACAAACAGCCGTTTAAGTAATTGAAATAGCAAAAAAAAAAAAAAAAAAACAGAACATAAACCAACAGCTAAGTAAAAAATCAAACAATAGCTCTACCATAAATTGACCATGTTCAAAATTACATTGGGAAAAAGTTGCAAACTGCTTCAGCGAAAGAACACTCTCAACATTTAACAGACAAAAACGGGAATACAGGTTAAAAACATAAAAAATATAGCTCCCGAGACACATTGCCACGTATGACACTGACACACTATAAAAAGTAATAATAATACTAAAAATAATAAGAATAAAGCCAAGAAAAAGGTTTCTGGCATTAAAGTACATGTTTGAGGCACTTCAAACTGCATTGTTCAGGGTCAAAACTTATCAACTCCCAACCCTTGTATTTACCTGGAAATTCTGAACAAGGTACATGGATCAGTAAACCCCCTCATGAACCTAACCCAGAGGTTAGATAGTTGGCGCTTGCTTTGAACAGACAAGTAAAAAGGGAACCGTATCTTTAAAAAAAAATCATGCCGATGTTTTATTAGCACTTCAGAAAACTGTCAAATCTGACAAAAAGGGCTTACTATGTCTCCTTTTAAGGTTCAACAAAGATTTTTACTTATCTTCTTTTAAATGACTCTTAAAATGTATTTTCATGAGCATCGTCATTTGTTTCATAGTAGACAAGGAAGTAGAAACTTATCAAACACTTCTGTATGGCACGGCTCATTTCACATGTAAGCATTAACGTTCATTTTGATTATCAGCAAAGTGATTCAGTAGCTTGATACAGATCATTAAGGTGAACTTGATGTACTTGACCATAACTCTGGTGTTAAAACTGGCTTCGCAGACTGAGGCAGCAAAGTTCAGCAGAGCTGAAGAACGGTGGACAGAACTGGGGAGTCATAGGAGGAGCGCGGGAGGTGTTCGGGAGCTGGCTCGAGGATGGACATTATCGGAGAGGACGGGAGCTCCTCCTGGACAGGGAGAGGAAGATGGCGGAAGACACATCTGGGCGGCTGACTGGATAACTGGTGAGAGTGTGGTTTGTGTACTTTTGTCAAGTGTATGGTTAACCAGAAGTCGTCTTTCTCTACTTTTTTTTTTTTGTTTGTTTCTTTTTTGCATAAGTGACTGTTTTATTTGTGGTTAATAATCCGACTCTTTTAGAAATTATGAAAGGAGATCACTCAGTGCAAGTGGCTTTGGAACAAAGTGTTTTTACATGCGATAAAAGGTCTCTCTTTTTTAAATAAACCTGCAGCTGTATGGCTATCACTGCTGAAAATATAAGCTTTTTCTTTAAGAAGTAATTTTCTTTGGTTACAGCATTCCAGAAGTCATTAGTCACTCCTCATTTCAACCATTATTCTGTCCTAAGAGAAATGGCATGTAACAAGAGAGTGAAATGGGTTTCCTGTGGATTGTTTTATTCACATATACTTTGTTTATCTATTTTCATATATATATGTATGTATGTGTGTGTGTGTGTGTATATATATATATATGTGTGTATATATACATGTGTGTGTGTGTGTATATATATATGTATATATATACATATGTGTGTGTGTATATGTATATATATATGTATATGTATTTATATGTATATGTATGTATGTATGTATACATTAATGTCATGCCGTTTATATACATTATCTAGCCTGTGTTTGGTAGACAGCTGTCTTCACCTGCAGCGTTGGGGGTCAGTGTTTTTGTCATATGTTATACAGTCACATCCTTTTAATGTGTGAGGCAGCCGAGTGTCTTCAGCCACTAAAGGTTAAATCATCTGTTAGTTTCTGATATCTGAAAAGGTGATGAAAATGTTCAAATCAGCCTTAAGTTTTGGGCTTTAACGTTTAAATGCACTAATATTCCTTTAGCCACCTCTCGCCTTGACTCTTCTCTCCATCTTTGATCCTTACTCGCACTCCGTCTCGCCGCACTTTCATTCATGATAAATTAACCTTATATTTTTATGAAATTATTTGACATTCTCCTATATTTGACTAATAATGTATGCTCTCTGCACTTTTTCACCTAATGTCACAATTCGCCCCTGCATGACCTCATCTTTTAAAAATATATGAAATTTTAGATCCGTAAAAAGAAAACACAGACGGGATGTAACCTTAATACAAGGGAGCACAGAGAAGCCACTTGTGGGTGCTTGTAAATTGGATTAGGTTATATTCATCTGTCTTAAAGGGTCTCAAAGTCAAGAGCCACAACAACAGGGAGTGGTCCAACATTCATCAGGCAGGTGAACCACGGCTTTTACTGGCTTTGACTGGTGCTCAGACTCCTCAACCTCACCACAGTGGCGGAGAGCAACAATTCCAGTTTCAAACATCAAATGCAACTAGTTGCTACATACAAATGTTCTTTGACAGCCAAGACGAGATGCAATTTCACCGCCTCCCATTTTTCTACATGGGAAAAACCAAACAATTGCTCTCCTATTGCTTGACCAGCCACACTCATATAATTCACAACAACTGTCTCAAAGCAAATTTAAATTTGTTTTGCAGTCTGGTTGCCATCTGTAGGAGCTCTTTAAAAAAAGAGCTCCTACAGGTTTAAAAAAAAAAAGTTTAATTTACTTTACACAACAGACCATAGACTCATTTTCATCACTCTGAAGACATCACCTTGTTCATTGTTCTAATCGGTCATCAATCAACTGTTTGATAAGAAACGGTTGGTGGCGTCCCTTGTATTGGGAGGCCTTATTGATTGTTTTCAGACCCTACACCTTTCTAGAGATGGATCTATCAGGCTAACAGGCTGTAGAACTTCTAATAACACCGTGGATCGATGAGTTTTTGAATGACCGCTGTCATTCACCAGCGTTCCTACTCCACTACACCCCGTTTCAGATGCTCTTGCGATAGAAGTCTGGTGGCTGCTCTGACTGGTTGTATGCTTACCCAGAGTCATCCAGAGCCAGTTTCATCTGCATCTGCTGCAGGTCAAAGTTGAATCCAAATGAAACCAACCAAACTCTTTGAAAAGAAAAAGTCTTTAGATTGCTGTCTGTAAGTGGCTCAGCGATGGACTCAGCGATGGACTGCTGACCCTGACGGGGTCCACCTGTGCCTTTTTCTCAAAGAGAGCTACGATATAGATAATGGGTGGATGGGTGGATGGATGGATGAATAAATGGATGGCCAGACTAGTTTTCCTTTTTATTTTTTATTTTTTTACCTTGAAACAGAAGTGACTCAATATGGCCCTCACCAGTCCCCAGTGTCCCTCCCCTCCCCTCCCCTTCCCAGTTTTTTTTAGTTTTGAAGCCAATTCCTCGATCCACGGCAACAAACAAATGCTCTCCTGCCAGTCATGAGCTGTATGAGTTTGGGCTTTAACTGTTCAGTAACAAACACTAATTTCATAAAATTTTAGGGGAAAATAAAACACTGTTGAAGGCCTAAAATAGCATCAGACTCCCTGGTGTGGCAAAGTTTGATGAATAAAAGGCTCTGCCTGGGGCAAAGAGTGATGCTGCTTGTTTCCTCCACCGTCTGATCTGACAGAAGATTGAAAGTCTTACTGAGACTACATGTCCTTTTGCTTATCAAAATAGCATCTGTTCAGATGAGTTCCTCGTGACAAAAAACTAAAGACAAAAAAAGAGACCGTGAACTTTTTACGTTGTCATTTTTGAAAGATTGTCATCACTTTGGGATAGCTTCAAAATCAACACTTGACAGCTAAAATCAATAATCAATATGCCACATTTTAAGTAACCAAATATTTTAGATCTGCAAATAGCATTCTTACTGTCAGCTGCATTTTAAAAAGAATTTCTGTTATTTATTTATTTATTTATTTCATTTCAGTTGAGTTCAAAAATTGCTTTTCTTGTCCCTGAGGGAGCAACTAAAGGGAAGTTGACTTTTTGGTATCAAAATACAAAATCAGAACAAGTAAATCCTCCCCGTGCTTCAAGTTCATATTAAAGTGCTGCTCACATACAGATGGAAAATTCAAAACTGTGCCTGCGCATAGTTTACCGTCATCCACTGAAAGACTTTATTATAGATTGAAATGTCAAAATACTTCTGTCACAAAGCTTCCTGCACTGTAAAGAAATGTTTTGTTAGTGCGCCTAAAATAGTTTATTGTTGGCGTTCCCGGTGAATGAACAGCATTGGGAGACATAAAATGATTCTTTTCAAAAATATATACATACTGAACATTGTATTTGGAAGGATCTTTTGTAAGCCGTTTAGCCCCACTCCATTAAAAACAGAAACATGAACTCTATTATTAATTTATTATTACCAAGAATCGAGTTGAAACAGAAATAACAAAGATACGATTCTTCTGCTATTCACGCTTTATTAGGAGTTCAAGAACTAAAAGAAGACAAAAATATCTTTGGGCAGTAGACAAAATCTGTTTTTTTTGTTTTGTTTTTTTTTTGAGAAAATTCATCTCCAAACATTACCCAAGCTCATTTAAATTTGATATAAGCTGCTTTAAATCTCACCGTAAAATAACAATTATTTATCTTTAGCTCTAATTTTCAGGTTCAGTATTATTCTAGTTTGCTTGCAACTACACTGCAGATATGTGAAATTTAACAAATACATATTTTGTATTTGCCGAGAGTCACGCAGCCAAACCCAAAAAAGCCAAGATCTGCCTGAAGAAAGAAAGACGGACGTTAAAAAAAAATATAGTTCAATGACAGCAGCGTGATGCTCTTTTAATGAAGGAGCAGCCAGAAGTGGACAGTGCAGCAACAGAGAAGAAAGAGGGAAGTTAAAAGCAAAAAAAAAAAAAAAGTGGATTTTAACAAAAACAGTGGGCAAGGATGACTTCAAATACGACAGAGGAGACGGCAATAACAGAGATTAGGAGAAAAAGAGATTATCTGAACGACTGCATTTAGTTCGTTTCCTAACAGAAAGGCAAAAGAGCGGGTTCGAGTCAGAACATGAGGACAGAATGTAGATTCATTTGTCAGAGTGTCGGTCGGTCAACAGCCCTTCAGGTGGGACGTGGTGGGCACCGTGCTCCACCATGAAGGTCCAGCAGCAGCAGATAATGTCCTACTTCCTTGAGGTGTTGCGTACACTACAGGGCATTGATGTGGAAAAAAGTTCTAATAACTTAAGCTTAACAAGTGTTAAGTTGAAAGTTCAAAATATGTTTTGTTTTTTTTTTTGTTATACTTCTCATGCATCCATATCCCAAGAAGATCTACACTCTTTGAATAGGAATCATTCCATAATGTCATTATTTTCGGATTTTCCAAAGAAGATTCTGAAGGTCCAGTTTTGAGCCAATACTCATATTGATCAAGCATCACAGTAGTCATTAAATCTTTGGAGTCTCTGTGCGCTCAGCCGATTTGTCACATCTGTTGTTTTTTTTGGTTTTTTGTTTTTTTCAGTTTTTCAAAAACTGAAAATAGGATGGGAGTACGCTGCAAAAACTCATTTCTAAGAAAGCAAGAAAGCCATATTTCAAGAACATTAAAAGACTATTTTTCTTAGTTTTAAAAATTCTCAAGAAAAATGTTCTTACCCCATTTGCAAAGATATTTTTGCTTAAAATAAGGCAATTTTATTGAGGTTTATGAACTATTAGACTTATTTCTAGAAGAGCTGTTTTTGCAGTGAAGTTTGAGCTATGCCTTTGTTTTCAAAATTATTTCCTTTTTAATCACTGATCCACATCTTGAAATGACAGCTAAATACCCAGAAAACTAAGTTTATTACAATTCAGATCAAGTTTAAGTCATTGAAAGTCAGGAAAAGCAAAATATTGGACTTTTAACAAGGAACTTGACTTAATTTTCATTTTGTTTGTTTTTGTCTTTTTTATTTACTTGGGGTTTTGTTCATCTAGGAGTTGTGGTTTGTTGTCTGAAAACTTTTGAGATAAATTTCTGCCTCTTTGGGCACTGAAAATTTCTCTCTTTTCAAGAACTATTTGTTTCTGAGGAGGCAGCATTTATCTAAATGCAGTCGCAGCTGGAAGTGAGCCTGAAGAAAGCAGAGTTTGCAAAAACACTTTAGAAATCTAAAGCACTTAGAGCAAGATGATAAATCAGTGAGTGCACGCCACTCTGAGAAGCATCTTTCACTTTAATAGAGGCAATGGGTCTTTTTGTTTTTTTTTAGTTAAGACTGAAATGTTTGAGGTCCAGTTTTCAATAAAACACCTCAAGCACAAACAACAACAGATTACATTTTCATCTTCTGTAAGTGATCTACAGTCGTACAAATGTCACAATACACACAGAAAAAAAGTGTTTGAAAGCTTGAAACGTCAACGTTGTCAGACAGAAATCGTTTCAGAAGTTATCTGACATTCACCCCCCTCTCACGACAACGCCGTGTGACTTGAGGAGGACGTTGATACCACCACCTTCCACTCCATCCTCGGGTTGTGGTGAGAGAGAGCACGAGCAATGGGATCAAGTTGATCAGTTGGATCTGCGTGACTTATTGGTGCTTTTTTTTAGACTCGGGTTTAAGAAGACTCTGTGGTCATAACATGACCAAGAAGTATGAGCAGCCTCAGGCCGCGGCTACGCCGGACATGTGAGTCGGTGGTTTTTTACGACGCTAACGCAGAACCAAAACTGCTCCTGAAGCAGGAGTCAGATTTATTTGTACTTCAGTAAAACTCTACTGTATCCTTCATCTCACCATCTTTATATTTCCTAAACTTTATTTAGTGTGGAGGTTGACTATTTGTTCATTTTGAGGAGGATTTTTCATTTTATTGATTTAAAATAATGTTGACTTGTTAGTGATAAATAACTGAATAAGTATTTTGAGATCATTATAAAAACATCTGTCATCTGTGTTGTAACAAAACACGTGCAATTTTTTTTTTTTTTTTTTTTTTGAGTCGAGGGAAATGGTTTGCAGCCCTTCAAGCCAATCGGGCAGACTTCCTGTGACTGCTTCCATTCTCGTCACCATATGCACTCTCATGTCACGCCTTATCAATCCCACTCACGATGTGACCATAATCGTAAGCAGAAAGGAGCCCCTCCTTGCTCCAGAAACGAGCAACAGCCGTAGTAAAACCCACTCACAAGTAGAAATAGCTTCTGGTGAGGAAGACCTGGACACTTCCAACCCATGGGGAAGACCCGGACACTTCCAGCTGGTGAGGAAGAGCCAGACACTTCCAGCTGTTAGCGAAGGCCCAGACACTTACAGCTGATAGGGAAGGCCAAGAATCTAACAGTTGGTGAGGAAGACCAAGACACTTCCAGCAGGTGAGGAAGACCCGGACACTTGAAGCTGTTAGGGAAGGCCCAGAATCTTCCAGCTGGTGAGGAACGCTCAGACAGGTCCAGCTGGAGGAGCCGCAGCATTTTTGTTGATTGTACTGATGCTTTACAAGCATCTGACCTTCCTGGTCAACTTCTTCACATCAGCGTGCCACACACACACACACACACACACACACACACACACACACAC
>JAOWBL010000003.1:863738-883896 GCA_028564865.1 Zenarchopterus dispar
CACACACACACACACACACACACACACACACACACACACACGCTTCCACACACAGAGCTCATCCTGTTAAAAGGACCATGACACTGTTATAACAATATGAAGAAACCTGACAGAAAAATTTCATCTGCTGTTATTTCTTTTTCTTTTTTTTTTCTTTTTTTTTTTTTTACACCATGAGTGCGATGAGCGTGACACTCACACAACTTCGAGTCGCACTTTGTTTCCTGAATGCTGGTTTTGTGTTTGTAAGGACACAAGGATTGTTCTGTCTTGCCTGAGCCAGTATGTAAAGGCTTTCTTTCTTTTTTTCTTTCGTTTTCATTACAGTTGCTTTAAAACTGGCAGTATTTAAAGAAAAGAAATTGTGATTAAAATTGAGATCAGATTTGTTTTATATTATTTTCTTTTTATATTTTGAGATATTACCATGGATAAAGTGGTTTGATGTGTTGTAACTCAGACAGCCATTCAGGCTCCCAGTTTGTCTGCTTTTATTTATTTGTTTATTTTTTTGTCTGTCTGTCTGCTTTTACAAGATAGTTAGGTGCCACTCTGCTTTTTTTTTTTTTTTTACTTTCAAAATTAATGCTATTCTTGCAACTTTTGCAGGCATCACCTCCTTCAGTAATATTTTTGTCACTTCTTTTTTTCTGTATTGTCACCTTCATGGCCAAAGTGACAAGTAGCAGTAACAGAGACACAATATTCTCAAGATGCTTCAGGAGCGTCTTTATTGCTGAAAACATCCTCAGACACAGCCACCTCAACAAGAAAGTGTTTTTACACAAGTCTGTGAAAACTGAAAGAAAAAAAAAAAGAAACCTGTAGTGGCTGATGGAAACTGAAGTGTGAGGTGTGGCACTCGTCTGCTGCCATCACATAATTTAAGGTAAACTTAAAACCCTCAAATTAACCAAAAGTACATATCCAGTAACTGTTTTATGTGTATTTTATTTTATTTTCATCGCCACAGTCTAAAAATAATTCAGTTTTACAAAATAAAGAAAAAGAAAATGGTGTTTAGCCATTTAAAATAAATAAATAATAATAATTAAAATGAGGCATGCGTGTCTGATTTTATTCTGTATTTATAGTAGCATTGTTTTTTGGGGGAGAAAGCCCGAAGTAAATGGTTGAAAAAAGGCAAATGACTGCTGATAATTTTACGATATTAAGACTAACAGCCCTAGTTACACAGAAATCTTCACATGGTTCAATTTCCGAATACTGAGAGGGCAAGTTTGGTTAATGGAGTAAATTAGTCTTGAAATGGTCCGTGTTTGGATGGAAAAAAAAAAAAAAAAGGAGACTAATGGGAAAATGAAAGTTGTCGTTAATGTCAAAAGAGCACGTCAGGCTCCGTTTGTGCTCGAGGTCCGGTTTCTGGAAACATCAGGTGAAGGGTTAGAGGTCGGAGCAGCAAGTCGATCCCAAGAAGAAGTGATGAAGAATGGTTATGTTAGAGAGTCACAACAATTTATGGAGCAAATCCCTGCAGTGAAAACTGATGAAGTACGATGTCCCCAGCTTGTGTGTGTGTGTGTGTGTGTGTGTGTGTGTGTGTGTGTGTGTGTGTGTGTGTGTGTGTGTGTGTGTCCCATCCATTGTCGTGTCTCACTAATCACAGCAGCACAGGGCTTCATTTAATCAGCAGAGCACAGCGCAGCATCTCATAATAACTTATCAACGGCAGAAGCTTATAGACGGGGGCTTAATTGCTAAAACTCTGTGCCACCTCTCCGTCCTTGTTGTCCTTCTAATGTACAACACAGATGCACCGGACACTTTCTAAGTATCCACAATTTCAAGATTGAAAATTTTTTCCGTGGTTACGGGTGGCTGAAATGGGTTTCTTCCACAAGTTGGCTGGACCCTTCAGTCATCTGGAGGAACCTGGAGTAGAGTCGCTGCTCCTCCACATCGAGAGGAGACGTCTGAAGTGACGTCATCTCCTCCATCAAGAGGTGTTTCAGGCATGTCCACCTGGGTGGAAGAGCCCAAGGAGAGATGATGTCTCTCAGCTGGCCTGGGAGCCTCTCAGTATCATCTAGAAGAGCTGGAGGAGGTGGCCATGGAGGAGATCTTCGTCTCCTCGTTCCCCTGCTGCCCCCATGACCCGAATTCGGATAAGTGGAAGTTAGTGGATGGATACATAATTAGTTTGTTACATGTTTTTTTCACCATCACCAAGGAGCGAGCTCTCAAGCATTTTTGTCAGGTTCATTTAAATTTGAAGTGGGATTGTTGAAGTTAATCAAGTCTGTATTGTTTTCCTCTGCGCTCTGAACTCTTATGTCAAAATATCACGTTCAAACAGCAGAAAGATAATTAATTTTTAAAACCAAAAGTTGCGGAAACCTCCAAAGATCACGGTCCTCAAAACTGGAGTGCGATACATTTTATTAAAAGCTTTTGTGAATCTTAACTATCGTCTGTGAGAAAGCAGCAGTTGTCGGGACACAGATGTTTCGTTCACATCAGCCGAACTGGCAATAATCGCTGCTACGGATTTAAAAACCTTGTAATTGATTTATAGGGGGAAAAGCATATATATAAAAAACTAAAATAATCACTTATTCATCATAATAAAAATGAAACATTTACTAAATGGCAATATTGATTGAAAGTGAATGAGCATGGTAAATGGTAACCATAGCAACCATGTGGATTAGGTAACATCAGCCAAATCTAAACTGACTGATTGCTTTCAGTGGAACAATACAATTTTTAGACCTTTTCATGAAATAATTATAAAAGAAAAAAGAAGGGATATCCCTGTCGACAAAATTATTCCAACTTTATGGGCATCGGCGTATCGTAAACAATTATGATCAGACGTGACTGCTGATATGTCTCTTTTTTTTCTTGTCATTGTCTCATTGTAGTTTAAATGTAAGAATAATTTAGTTAGTTGTATAATTTAAATGCACTTCCACTTCATTTTACGTTTAGATTTATTTTAGATTTTTTTGAGTCATTTACTACTATTTCACTGATATGTTACATCTTTTTGATGCTGAGTCCCTTTAAGTGGCACTGGTCAGGCCTCTTGATGTGTCTCTGTGTCTTAATGGACCAGGGTTTTAATGGACCAGGGTATTAATGGACCAGGGTATTAATGGACCAAGTTATTAATGGACCAGGGTATTAATGGACCAGGGTATTAATGGACCAGGATATTAATGGACCAGGGTATTAATAGACCGGGGTATTAATGGACCAGGGTTTTAATGGACCAGGGTATTAATGGACCAGGGTATTAATGGACCGGGGTATGAAAGGACTAGATTATTAATCCAGTAAGACCTTAATAATGCTGGTCCATGTGTTTTTTTTTCTTTTCTTTTCTTTTGTTTTTTGTTTTTGTTTTTTTGTTTGTTTGTTTGTTTTTTTTTGTCTACCTGAATCTGACTAAAAAAAGCATAATTTTACTGGATTTTTTTTTTTTTAAATCTTTTTATATTTTTTTTCATGTTTTTTCTTTTTCACTGAAAAAAACCCCTTGACTCAAAATGCTTCAAAATCCTGGACATAAGAATCTTGACAGTCTGGAAAAGTGTCATTTTTTTAAATTGCTAGCATAAAAGTATTGATCACAGACACACACACACACACAAAAAGGAAATAGTCCTATGTCAGAAAACTTCAACACTTTTACTTTTTCTTGCAGGCAAAGTTACAAAAAAGAAAAAAAAATCTTTCTGCAGTTCTTTTTTTTTTAAATCATATTTTTACATAATTGCATCTGCATTTAACTGTAAATAATAGATATAGATTCATTACTATTTTAGAGGTGTAGCAGACACTTGAGGACTCATCTCAGTTGGGCAGAAACATGTTTTCGCTTCTCCTCTTTAAAATGCATTTCCTCTCATTAAGTTTTTCTTCTTGTTGGCATTTTTGTTTCAAATGTATGTCTTAACCACAAAATTGTTGAAAAAAAAAATAGCTTAATGTGCTTTAAGTAGATGTAGAACATGTCATTAGGGTCCACATATGTCTTTATACCAGTACTGAACATACTTAATATAATAAAGTACATAATTATCTTTAAATGTTCTGGTAGGACGGATAAATCTGATGGTTGACTGGATCTGGTCCGTGGGTTTTGGGTTTGACGTGTCTGCCCTGAGTGTGAGCCTGGTGTGGGGTCTTGGAGACTCCGCCGCAGAGTCGGTGACATCTTTGCATCTTTATAAATGCTTCGTTCTAATCTTTTTTTTTATATATATAATTTGTAATCACAGTGACCATGTAAATCACTTTCACACAAATTTTAAACTCACTTTCTGTCACGTATGGATTCAGAGAGAGCGCCGGGCGTTCAGGTCTGCCGTTATTTCACGTGTCCCAGTTAACCGCCGAGCCAGATCACCGGCTCTGCCACAACAATTGCTTTTTAATCCTCCTCTTTTCTAAGTTTTGTTTTTGTTTCATTGCTTTTTCTCCTTTTTTTTTTTTTTTTGAAGGATGTTCTGAATTCCTGCCAAACTGACATTTCTCTCGACTCAACAACTATTTCATAGTTTTTAACAACTCTTCCCTTCCTCTCTTCTCTCCTCTGTCCATCTCAGGTGCAAATAGGATTTGCCTCCATCGCCGCCGCTGCTGCTGGAACGTCCTTAAGGAAAGAAAATGAAGAATGGAGCAACACAGAAAAGAACCTTCTCTGTTCCTTTTTTATTTTTTCCAACAGATATTTTTTTCTTTTTCTAATTTTGCCGATTTTAATGATTGTCGCATCCGAAGTCACGCATAACGTCCTCGCCCCCCCCCGTCATGTTGGAGGTAATCCCGTCAGGGTTCCCGACCCGAGGTTTTTCCGGGCATAGATGTCACATTCCCAACAACTGGATGGGCTTAATTAAGACGGACCCTCGGAGGTGGCAGGTTTTATTCTGTTGAGGAGCGGGCCAGGCACGCATCAAGAAATCTGAAGAGCACAAAGGCAAATTCAGTGTCACGATCCTTGAAGATAATTGAAAATTCCCTGCTTTCCGCTGGATTCCAGGCTCCTGCCTCACTTCTTTTACTGGTGTGTTTTATAGTCATATCAAAAGGCAGATCTTCGTCTATATACGCCATGGAGAGGGTCAGAACTCAAAACCACAAATCAGAGGCTGATTTATGAAGGAATAAATAAATGAAAGGGTTTTTCATAGATGCTTCCCCGAGAACAAAAAATCATCAAAACAGTGTCCTTTTTTAACATTCTTTAGATAGTTCTCACTAAGGAGCATTTATTATTATATATTATCAATCAATTAAAAATAATGTCAACAAACTCATCAAAACTTAAATTTACCACCACTGCAGGATTTATCCTCTAAATGGCTTATTCTGAATTTAAATTCATCTTGACAGATTTCTACTCTTTTTGAGTTCTGTGAGATAAATTAAACTCTTTCATTTCACAATTTTAACCCCTGAAGTGGAAAAAAAAGATGCATCTTACAATTTTGACACAATTTGGTGATTTTTTTTTTTCACGATCACAAATGGTCTAAAATCACAAATTCAATTCCCTTTCTGCTTATAAAGGGTTTTAAGTCTACTGAGGTGCATTTTTTTAAGCACCATATTGACTGACTTCACCGTCAGTCATTTTGAGACGGTAATGCGGTACATTGCCAGTCCCTGTTGCACATTTGCTATTTGCACTATAAATGAAAAAGAAAAAAAAGCACCTAAACATCAGCAGCTCCGGAGAGGTTCCTTTTATTGCCACAAGCAGGTTATTTCCTTAATGAAAATTGACACTGGACTGCTCAGCTAAAGTTCCAAGAACTTAAACTAATATTCCCTTCGACGTGGCAGTTTTACTAACGATGGAGCAGATTTGTAACTCTCCAAAAGTTCTCCTTTGAAGGAAGCCTGGCTCGGTCTTGTTAACACCTGAGTCTTCAGTAATCTCCGTGTCTTTACATTCTCAACTATTTCCACAACAGTAGACTTTATTCCTGATCTGCACTTTATTGCGAGCCCTTTATAAAGCCCCTTAAATCCCACAACTTTCAGTGTGGAGGAAGCGGTGAGAGAGGGATTAGCGGGTCGTGAACCCGACGGATGGATGGACCAGCAGACGTGGGTGAGGTGATGTTTTGCGTGACCTGCGTTGCCATTGAGATGTGAGGACTAGGAGGAAGGTGAACCGGAGCACTTAACTGCGTGCTTGCAGCAGCGGTCTGACTGTACACGCCGACTGACCGACAGGCTGGATCTAAAACAAACAAACAAACAAGAAAAAAACAAAATCAACAGAAAATTTTAAAAAAAAAACAACAACAACAAAAAAACAAAAACAAACGCCGAGTGCCAAAGCTGGGATCTGCTGCATTCTCACTACACTTTTGAAAAAAAAAAAAAAAAAGGGTTGTTCTTCTTGTCGATGTAAATAGGATATATATGTTTGTTTGTTTACTTTTCCTGTATTGATACAGATTTGTAAAATTTTGCGGAAAGTTTGTTACATTTTGTAAAATGGGAGCAACTCGTCCCCCCCAGAAACTCCTTTTTTCCTTCCTTTTTTTTTTTTTTCTTTTTTAAAAAAGAAAAAAAAAGGACCGTCTCGGTTTCTCTCGGCTCTTTTACAATCTCATCTTTTGTTTGTTTGTTTGTTTTCTGTTGACAGACTTTTCAGCAAACATGGTGCACGCAGCTTTTTTGGGGGGTTTTTTTTCCCCATCTCTCCTTCTCCTCTTTTTTTTTTTTTTTTTTTGTCCTAAACCAGAGTGGAACCACTACAGAAACGAAGGAGAAAAAAAAAAAAAAAAAAAGAAAGACCAGTTGGCGGTACTTCAGTCACTTGATCTTCATCTAGCCGGCACTGGACTTCCGCCCGCCACTTCCCCGCTGAGAGGAGAGGAGAGGAGGGGTGGGGGGGAGGAAGAGGAGGAGGAGAAGGAGGGAGAAAGGAGGGGGGACTTCGCTTCACATCAAATCAGATTTAAAAAAAAAAAAAACACAAACACACACAAAAAGCACCTTTGGACCTTTTATTCTTTTTTCTTTTGTTTTTACTGTGCTGAAGTGAAGTCAAGTGCTATTATTATATTATTATAATATTATTATTATTATGGTAGCCACTCTGTCTGGAACCCTTTTCTTTCTTTGTTTTTTTGTTTTGTTTTGTTTTTTTTGAAGAAAAGTAAAGGAAAAAAATAAGAAAAAAAAAACAAAAACAAGAAACTTAAGCCAATCTGCACTTCTTGTTCCAACGAACATGCTTGTATGACCAAGTGACTGTCGTGGATCTTTGTTTCAAAACCGATGAGGAACAAAACGACAACAACAACAATGTGGAAGAAAAGAACAAACAAAAGCAGTTCAGAAACTGTCCGAGTGGTGGCAAAACGCAGAAGGATTCAACGGTAACGATCATGCAACACACAAACTCAACAGCAATGACACGCGATCCAGAATCACGCTGCCTGAATCACACTATGATCTCTCCGTCTTCGTGTTTCTCGTTCCTGCTCCGTCACTTTTCCTTTCACACCTTCTTTTTTTATCCTCCTTTGTCTCTTTCCTCTCTTCTGTTTTTGATCTTCTGTTTTCTCTCTTCGTGTCGTCCTGCCCACCTTCATACACACCTGTAATGAAAAAAAAGAAAAGACAAAAAAAACAAAACGGATAAATAGCCTTTTATTCAATACATAACTACATGTTGGCTTGGTAGGCTTAGTTGAAACTAGTTCCATTCCGACAAAAAAGAATAATAGTTAAAAAAAAAAAAAATATGAGCTTCTTTATGTATTGCTTCTGCCGCTGTAGTGTCCTGGTCAGATTTAAAGATGATAAGACTACATATATCTGAAATGCTCTATTTACAAATGCAAACGGGGGCTGGCCTCAACAAACAGCACAGCAGCAGCAGGGGGAAAGTTTTCAACTCCGTCCACGGGGCGACCGCTCGGCGGCCGTCTGAGCGTTCCCGCCAAGCTTTGGCTGCTGGTACAAATCCATTAAAAAAAAAAAAAAGTACTCTCTCACTTAAAGTCTTTGTAGATTTTGAAACTTGAGCGCCGCTGCACTTTCTTCTACAAAAATTTCAAGAAAAAAAAAAAAACAGAGCAAGAGATGGCGGCGACGCAGATGGTGCCTCCTGGTTTTGATGCGCAGCCTTAGAAAGCATCCAAGAGGGTTTTATTATTCCAAGTGCAGAGTTCTAATCGAATCGTTTCTCGATGATTGATTGAATGTATTTGCTTGTCGTCGGTTTACTTGTCTGAATGTGGAAAGAGGAAGGAACGGGGCAGACGGGCACCACGGAGGGAAACCGTGACGGCTCGTCTCCACCGTCACGGTTTCAGAGGTGTTTTAAGCTGTTAAAATGAGCTCTCTGGGACGATACCAGAACCTTTCCTGTGAAATAGTTTATATGCTTAACAAGGGGACGTCTGATCTCCTGCTTCAGCCTTTCTGATGCACTGTTTGCTTTTATATAACCTTTACATCACCCTCTTAGTGCTCAACACTACAGAAATATGCTTTTATGACAATTTATAGCATAAACTTGAAAGATAGAAGCTTTCCTTGTGATCTACTATAGCAAACTTTACTCACAGATTGAAAGCGAGCGACCTCGGAGAGCTATTGTGAGTCGTTTTGCCAGCGTAACCAAATATTTATTTTTTACTGTGTCACTTCCTGTGGCAGTGAATGTCAATCCCTCCTGATAGATCCACACTACTAGAAGACAAAAAAAAAAAAAACCTGTGGTGTGACCTTTGCCCTCAAGTCCTTCCTTTATTTAATTTATACTGGCTGTTTTTGTTCTCGCTGAAACTTCTCTGTGTGCACCTGGCTTCCTCAGAAGGTTTTTTTTTTTTTGTATTTAGTTCGAGTATCAGTCACCAGCAAGGTTCGTGGTTTTATCATTTACGAAGGATAAAACCACTTTATGCACTTTTAAGTTTTAATATGAAACTGCACAGTCAGTTCGGCTTTTTTTTTTTTTTTTTTTCCATACGTAAAATTTGGCATGAAACCTTTTCCGAATCCAAGAATCGAGAAACTCTTTTAAGAAAAGTTCTCTCTCGTGAAATTAATCGGACAGAAGAAGAAGTCCGTTAGTATTTCTCCCTGGAAAATCAATGTCGAGTCCAGACTTAATCGACTGTTTCTTTGTATCGAAGGGGAGGAAATTGGGATGGCTGTCCGTCGCCGCTTAAGTTTGGGATTCAACCATCAATCAAGCCCCTGAACAGAAGCTTTTCTTTCATTTACGACAGCTGTGTGTGACTCTGTTCCAGCTGAAGCTGCAGAGCATCATTTGTGCTTCAACAAGCATCACTGTAACGTCTTTGTTGCAAAACAAGTTTCCTTGTCTTGTCAGCTGTCACGTAAACCTTGAGGGTCTTTATCCATCCCCCCCGTAAAATCACACTGAGCCACGTTGATATTGTGTCAGATCAGGAGGATGTTTAAAATAGTAAAAATAAAAGCCTTTATCGTGTTCAGTTTAGCTCCAAGTTGATTTCCACTTTTTCAATTGCACAAAAGTATTTCTTAACTGGAAACGTGGATGGTTGATCCCACTAGGAGTATAAAATTTCAGATTAAAATACACAACTATGAGAAAAAAATTGATCAAGACTTATAAATTTACAGCCGACAGAATGTTCAGTGTATCTTAACTTCAACCAGGTGAGGAAAAGGTGATATCCAACTTGATGTGTGCATTCAAGAAGACGGTCTCTAATCCCTTTTGGGGAAACCAGGTGCTCTAAATGTCTTTTTAAGGTGAGTTGAGGCCAGCCCTGCTTCATAACTGAGGTTCTGCTTCTTCTACTACTGCTACTATCAAACAACCAGCGCTGGGTACAAAAACACGCCGGAACACTGTTTCAAATCCCCTTTTTTGAATTTTTACCTTTGCATACTCTACCAGCATTTTTGCATCAAGAACTAACGTGGAGCACCAGCTTGTTCTTGTTCCGTTCCCGACACTTTTATTAACCGGCTCGCATCCCGAACTGAGGTCGAATCGACTCGGTTTGGGTTCGAAAAGCCTGGGGTTTTCTAAATAACAAGACGATAGCCATGATTATTGTTTTTACACAGCCTGAAAAGTGTTCAAGGACAGTTTTTGTTGCCCAGCTCAGGAAAACAACCTGTTGATGTCTGCTGTATTTCAATAAAACACAGCCTTTTTCAAAGGGTACACCTTGTGGTCCTCTCTGTGTCGTGTATGCACCTAAACACACAACATGCACATCAACGTGCTCCATTTGAACCCAAAAACTCTTCTTCAGTGCCTTCGTCACTTAAAGGAACATTTCTGAGTTAAAACAACTTTTAAGATTATTAGATGGTAAGGAGTCTTGAAAAACAATGGAGTATATTTGCACCAAAATGGTGATTAATGTTAGCATTTGGGTAAATCGAGCTAGCCTGAACCTCCATTCACACCTTTACAGCCACTTTTTTTTGTGCTGTGTGAATGGTGAAGGAGGTGGAGCTGGTAGGTTCTGCAGCTGTACCGACTTGGAAAGTTGTAACAGGGCCGTAATGTGAGTGAAATGAATGTTGCGTGGGTCGGCGTTGCAGAGAGGCGTGATGGAGACTCGAGGGTTGCTGTGAAATCCGTGGAGACTGTTAAAGTAGTCTGTCATGGGATGGTGACGGGAGCGTTGGTGGGAAAAACAGGGCGACATCTTCCTAACGCCGCTGCTTCTTTTTCGAGCCGTGGTGACGTCACAGATTACGTCATCAACAGGGAAAGTCCACCAGGCGGAAACATTACTTTTAAAAAAAAAATGGTGTTTTATATCAGTGCCAAGAGACATAAGAGACTTGTTGCTGAACAGTGGACTGTAAAGTAGAAGAAATTGAAAGTCTTAAAAATGGTGAATTCCCATAATGCTTTGCGAAAGCACACACTGGAGAGGGAATATTGTGCTTTGGGGATCACTGGGGATGCGTGTTTGGGAAACGGAGGTGAGATGAGGAGGGGATCTCCAGTACATCTTTAGAAAAAACATTTTGTGCCATTGCTTCATAAAGGAGGCTGTAGTCAACTCTGCCATTATGTTTATCATAGCTCTGTGGGTTAGTTTGATTTTTTTTTTTTGAAGTGAGACATATTTCCATATAGAGTCGTTTTTGAAGACAATTATATGAAAGTCATGGGAAGCTGTGTAAAATGCAAAGATACATCTTTTTTTTATGTGTTCACAAAAACAGTTGCAAGGCATGTCAACATTGTTTAAATTATTTTATTATAATGTTGCATGAAGTCCATTCCCAAAACTGCTTAAATTGACATTCACATTGACATCATATGGTGTCAATTCAGCGCTAAATGTATCGCAAATCAAAACCCAAAATGTCAGAATCAAAACAAAGAATCTGTAAACAAGAAATCGAAACATCCAACCGAGAGTGCAATCATTTCACTATGTTGGTTTTCTTTTCTCACTATCATTTCTAAAACTATCTCAGTTTAGCTTTTTCTTTGTTGTTATAATTTCCAAGAGTCAAATCTATCCTGCCTCAATTTACTGCAGGCAGCCACAGGTCATGATCAATAGATTTGGCTTTGAATTAATGCTATAGTAATTTGACTCTATTACTCTACCTTCAAAAATGTTCAATAATAAGAAAATCAGCAGTAGTTTACTTTGGAAGTTCATGTCTTTGCTGTCCATGAGTTGTCTCCACCAGGACAAAGCACTGCTGATATTTACTCTGATTTTAGCCCCAGATCTATTCTTCACAACCAACTGAGGCTTTTTTTTTCTTTTCTTTTTTCTTTCTTTTTTTTCTTTTTTTTTTGTGGTGGAGACAAAATTCTCTTCTGGAGATCTTCAGCCACCCTTGTTTCTGTTTACCTGTCCTTTAAAGGTAACCTGGGGGCGGTACTTGGATGACCAACAACAAGTTTGTGCACGCCCATAAACAGTGCAACTGGTCATGTAGGCTGTTATGTTGGTCACTACCGCCACACATGGCAGAAACTGGTATTGCAAGACTGTACATCCCAAAGCTAGTTTTTTAGATGTCTCATAGTAAAAAAAAAAAAAATATCTCATAGTCATTTTTACAACATGATTACACTCAATTCTTCTCATTTACTTGCTGTTTTTAGGTTATTTCAACCAACAATCTTACACATTGGTCATTTAACACAAGGTGCCATATTATATAGAATCATAGACAGGACATATACGTAGAAAACAGGCACAAGGTTGTTTGGTTTGATAGTACAAATGGACTTATAAACTTGCCGTACATCTGGAAACAGCTGCCATTTTATTTGAGTATACTTTTTTTTTTTCCTCATGGGTGTGTTGCCCTTGTAATTTTTTTCAATAAAATAAAAAATAATTACTTTTAGCCATCAATAAAGTGATATAAAACTATTATCAAGTAATACAAAATGTAATTTCAGTGCATCATTAAGAAATGAATTGAACAAATTTGTTTTATTATATTCCACATTACATCCATGATGAGCACAAATGTCCAGGAGTTCATGTAGAACCTGTTTCAGTATTTATATCTCACCTGTAAAGGAGTTGGAAACCCTTATTGTTTTCTCAAGTCTCAGTCTTTAGGACAGAGATTCTTCACTTGCATTTACAAGTGTTCAAATCAGAATCGTGTGTTAGGCATCCTTAATCTAAAACCACATTGTAGCTATGCTGATTATGCAATTATTCCATGGTGGGTTTTATACTACCCATCTCTCACACAATAACAGCTGGGAAAAGCTCCAGGTCCTCCTGAGACTCTGGACAGAATAAAGTGGGTAAAGAAGATGTTTTGTTTATTCCAGTTTTACTGCCCACACCTTCTAAAATCAATCTTAATGTAATCTGGATTGGGCCAGCATTGTGAACAAGTCCAACCTGAGTATTTCTTTTTTTCACATACCATTTAATGTTCTCCCTCTGTGACACCCCACTTCCGTTTGATTTGGAGACAGGAAGGATGACAGGAGCTTGGGGTGCCAGAGTGGAGGATGTTAAGGATGAGCACCTAAGCTAGGCAACTTGGAGATAAAGTTAGAGAGACTAGACTAAGGCACATAAAGAGGAGGGATAGTGAAAACAGTAGTAGAAAGATGCTGGAGATGGGGCTGCCAGGCAGAGTGAAAAGTGGAACCCAAAGAGGAGATGAATTTGGTTGGTGTGATAGAGTAAGATGGAAAAGCCAAAAGGGGACTAGATTAGCACTTACAATATAACTTGTTTTAGAGATGCAATTTTAAGCTGTTAATGTTCAACACAAGGAAACCAATGGGTGTTGCTCTGGAGCAGGGTGTCAAACAAACATTATGCAAAATGTAAAAATAACATTTCCTTTTTCTATTTATTTAAATGTTTCTGCATGTACAAGCTGGTGTGATATCTTTACCTTCTTCCTTAATAGTTTCTACTTTAATATGTGTGGTGTGAAGCATCAGTTCAGATGGTCGGGATCACTACACAGATGTGAAAATTAAATGCATTTTTTAATTTCAATTACTTTTTTTTTCTTAGAGAACTGACTGTCCTTCACCAGCCCCCTTTGACAGTCTCATCCAACATATTTTTTAACAGGTGAATTTGTGATTCTGTCAGATGGACTAAAATCACCGATGTGAAAGGTGAAAGGACAAGACAATGACGTGTGTAGTGTTGTGATGTGTTGTAGTGTGTGAACATGAATGTGTGGTTAATTGTGTTGCTAATATAAGACAAATGGATATTAAAGGAAAAAGAGAGAGAGAGCATGCATGCAGGTCTATAAATATTTTTGACTGTTTATGTTCAGGTTGGGGGGCTTGGATGGAGAGGTGTAACTAATAAATATTGATAGGTAACATAAAAATTAACACATACATATCTGTACAGACGTACACATACATGTTCCATCAGTTACCTACTAACTACAAAGCATCACTATTTATCCAAAAAAAACAAAACAATAAAGTTACAATACACATATGAACAGATAAACATTCAAATATGGAGAGGGAGAGGTACACATACCTATAAATACATCTTGACAGGTTATTTTCGATCATACAGTTTTGTTCAGCTTCAGGTATCTCTCTGTGACTGTTTAGTGCTTTTGTAAACGCAGTGAGGTTGTAGTACACAATAGTAAATGATAAACTGAGGCTTAACATTGATGAAAATTATTTTTCTTTAAAAAGTTTCATCATTTATAATGTTTTATAAAAAAGGTTGTCAATTTCATTTGAACATTTTAGAAATGTAATGATCTTTTATTTGCACTAAAACAAACGGGAAGGAGAAAATGAGTTGTTATATATAGTTTGTTATGCTATGCTTTTATTGGTCTGGCCGACTGGAGATCAACCTGGGGTGTAGTGGCCCCTAAACTAAAATAAGTTTGACACCCCTACTCCAGAGCATCAGCCTCTGACTCCAAAGATTTGACTTCAAATCCAAAAAATACTCCATAAACCCGAAACAATATGAACCTGACCAAAAATCCTAATTGCTTTTCCTCGTCAGTACAAATGATTAGTCCAGTTCCTCTGGAGTCAACTTTGACTTCCAGGGACAGCAAAGAAAACCCTGGATCTGGAAACCTCTGGATGCCACTGGATGGGGATACGACTGATGAGAGAAATGAAGCACGTGTCATAGGAAGTAACGGGACTAGGAGTAGGTGTTGTGGAGGAGCAGGAATGTCGATGTCGGTTCTGAAGTAACAACTCGTTGGTGTCGTCACCCATCTTGCTTATTTTAAACAGCGACTATTGATCAATTCTGTATTAGTCACTGCATCAACCTTGTCTTATTACAGTTGGTTCGGTACGTTATGTACCAGTTAAAACGTCTACAAACAACCCATTTCATGAGAGAGAATTTTCGTGACGTGATTGATTGACGGGTCAGGCTACGTAAGAATGTATTCCTCTCCTGTTATTTATAATCATTTTTCTTTTCTTTTTTTTTCTTATTCATTGAGAGAAAACCTAGAAGATTCACTCAGTCTGGTCAACTGTACAACTGTGACAGCAAAGACGTCAGGAGGAAACAGGAGGAAACATAAGACGAATAAGGAAGTGGTGCTGCACACCCCGTTAATGTCATCGACTCACTGTTCACTTAAAAAAGCAGCTGTTTGCAGCTGTGGCAAGTTTCAAAATATCACAAATTATAATTTTACCTGCAGAATGTTTGTTGACTTGCTTGTTAAACAAATTCAGGCGTAAGACGAGTCATATTGACGGACCTAGATTAGATTAGAACTAACTCAGACTCTGCAGCTGCTCATCTTCAGCTTGAGTCCACGTTCTGAATTCGTTATTATTTAAACTGCAAATTCAGTTTATATCAACGCTGACGGTCGATCGAGTCTAAGATAACTTGGCCCTGGATGCAGATTTGAGCTCCACAGTCAAAGGTGGTGGCTATAGATGTCCAAAACCTGCTCATTGTTGTGTGTGTGTTTGAGAGTACATGTATATTTAAGGGTTTTAGTTTTAATTTATTAAATCATGTTTCTGTGCTTTTTGATCCTGTGTGATGTCTCTGCCGTTTATTACGTTTCCCTCCGGACTTGTTTTATACATCTTCGCAGGTGTTTTATGTCAGCTCTATCTGCATTTTGGTGTCTCTCGGTGGCTCTTCATCTTTTAGCAGTCATCGTTCTTTCAAGTCATTTTGAGTCTCTTTGGAGTCTTCTTGCATGTCTGCAGCCATGTGTGTGTGTTTGAGACAATTATCTGTATTACTGGTCATTTATTGTCTCTTTGCAACCATTTAAGCAGCTTAGAAATGTGTCTTGAATTTTATGGGCATTTTGGGTTGTTTTATAGTTATTTTAGGTTTGTTTTGTGTATTTGGTCTCTTTGTTGATGCTCTTTGTCTCTCTGCTATCATTTGGTGCCCCTCGAGTTGTTTTATGTGTCTTTTAGCTCTCTTCTGAGATGTCTTATATTTTTGTTTTATGTGGGGGAACTTTTGCATGTCTGTGAAGAAAATGTGTTCTCTTTTTTTTCCAGTTTTGGATTTTCTGACATTCAACTAAGCTTAAAGATTAAATCACTTGTGTTGCAGTGTAAGCAGCTGTAGTCTTCTTTGGTGTCTTTTTTTATTAATATGTCTATTTTAACTGGTTTTTTTCTGGGTGTTGCTCTTTGTGAATATTTTCTGTCTCTCTGATTTCACTTTTGTGTGTGGAATTCACAAGCAGATGTTTCTAATGAACCTAAAAAAAAATACCCAGGTCTCTCGTGTTTTCTCATCAAAAAGGCAATGCAGGACATCAGATTTGTGTTGCAGTTAACAAATTGCCATCAAGGGCCACCAAAGGATCAAATTTGATCCACTTAAGCCTCATGAACATACATGCTTAGCCTGGTTCTGGTTTGTAATGATGCAACCGGACTGTTGATGCTTAAGCAGGTTCTAAAAATTCAAAATTCATTCTGACTGCGTGCTGTCTATTTGCACAGACGCTCAACCACAGCGAATGCTCCAGGCCTTGGCTGATTTCACACTCTCGAGTCTCAAAAATGGGGAGATTCAGACGAGAAAAAAGGAAAACAAGACAATTACAGAAAATCTGCAGCCGTGAAAGAGTGGATGCCTGATGCATCCGGTAAGGATGAGGGAGGAAAATCCTACCTGTTTAGCATCCCCATCCTTCTCATTCTGGATGTTCTTCACGTCGCTGAGTCCATCCCAGGCAACCTGTAATATCTGGTCGGTATTCTCGGAGGATATCACGGTGCTGCTGTTAATTTAAGTTAAGCTCTGCCTTTGGAATCACAATGAGAATAAAGGGGGCTGTAAAAATAAAAATTAAAACCGAGCAAGAATAAAGGTGAGGAATCAAATTCTGGCCTGATAGCAGCACAGGGCGGATGGAGGGCTGTCGCGTCCTCGCCATGTTGGGTGTGTGTTAAGTGTGTACCTCGTTAATGATGCGTGCAGTCGGTGCACGTCTAAATATTCATGGGCCACGTTTGGGTTCGGGCTTGTGTCTCAGCAGATAAATCAACCTGTGAGAGATGAACGCTTCTTCTGAAAACTCCTTTTGTGTCTGATGCTGTATTTTGGACCCCCATGGGAAATCAGGTAAATATGAGCTCTCCACCTCAAACACAGTTTTTTTTTTCTTTCAGCTTCACAGTAGGTTCAAGTACTGCTTGAAATTCAAACCTTAATAAAATTTTTATACCTTCATGCAAAGAAATTGGATTTCATTATTTATTCTATGGATTTTCTATTTGATTTTGTGTGAAATTTTCTGATCCGTCAAAACAAACATATGAATACATGTGGATTCATTTTAATTCTTTGTTAAAAAAAAAAAACAAGTTCAAAGATAAAAGAAGAGGCACTGTGACAAAATGGCTTTAGTTAATGAAGGAATCGGAGCACTTATCCAAGAAATTTGTCCATCCCTACCAACCACGAGGCATTTGTTCTCAGTGTGAAAAGAAAACAACTTTTTAAATTAACTCCCATGATACAGTCACTTTCAGAAGCTCTAAGCTGTTTTACTAAATACAGTCCCCGCACTCTGACTGGACACACATACACAGTCTTTTATCCCTTTTCTTTTATTGCGATACAATATTTCATATTGTATATTTTGTATATTTACAAAACTTTTTTTTTTTTTTTTATTTTATTTATTCTTCCAGGTGCACCAAAGGAGCAGCATTCCTAATTCCATTGTATTGAATGATGCAATGAGAATAAAGGCTATTTATTTATTCATTCATTTGATAAAAAGAACACTTAAATCTTCATTAACCGCTTTTGTTGCCCTTGATGAACTCAAAAATATGAGCTATGGTTTCTTACAAGAATCATACACTTAACATAGATGACAAATAATAGAGACATAATAAGATAAAAACCACAGCTATTGCATGTACTTCTGAATATTGTATTCATAAAATCAGTATAAGATTAAAAAAAACTAATTAAATTAAAAAAACATGTCACGACACAATTTCTAAACCCCTAAAAACTCAAGTATAAAAATGCTCCATAATAAAAAGAAACAATTCCCCATCTTGTTCAAGTGTTTTCAAAAAGTAGGATTTAAAATTCTCATTGAGGTGAGCACAAATAAGTTTTCAACATCCTTCAGTCTGCAACACGGGACCCTGAACGTCTGCTGGATGGTAAAAGCTCGTACCCTGAAAGGAGGGTGGATCTGCAGATGTTACCACACCAAGCTGGTGCACCATACCTCAGGATGCTTTTCAGCACAGATTGATAAAAAGAGAGCGTTTTTGCCTGATACCAAACACCCTGCATCTATGTTTACAAAACATAATAAAAAAAAGTCTTTGCCTTAATCAAGGGCACAGGTAATCAATGTAAGTCTGCAAACTATACAGATTATCAAGGTGGTTACCAAGGTAGTAAAAATTGACTGGTTTCTTCATGGGTGGACAGTGGGGGATGACTCCCCACTGACCAAAGGCCTTTAACAGATCTGGAGAAGCAGGATGTGTTCTTAACTCTGAAATACTGGATCTTATTGGTTAAAAGGAAAAAAATAGCTTAATAGGAATTAACTGTCACATTTCAATGATAAAATAGGGCTGCTGTTGACTGAAATTAATAAACCGAAGACAAGCATAGACTTCTTCAAGGTGCTTCATGATAAAGGTGTCAATGCAAACTTTAGTGGGTTCATCCATCCAGCCAGCCGAGAAATATAATCTCTCCAGTGTGTCTTGGGTCTGCCTCGGGGCCTCCTCTTGGTTGGACGTGCCCGAAATGCCATCCCGGGAGGTTGGTTAAATTTCGAATTAATCTGTGGTTTTATTTTTTAAACACCCAGTACTTTTCAAACCACTTCATGACGGCAGAGGTCAAAGCTGCAGGTCTGTAACCACTGATCTTTGTTTGACAGGTTTTTTTTTTTTGTTTTTTTTTTTTTAACAAATAGCAGTAGATGGTTGCAAAACAGAGCACCAAGCCAGAGTCTTGAGATGCCGCCAGGGGCTGCTTTAATAGTCCCCACACCGACTAAATGCTAAACATTTAAATGGGGGGATGACAATGCTGAAGTAGGAAAGGTACTCAGGTTGGTCAATAGGAACCTCCTGGCTGGGGTGGGGTCAGAGGGTGGGGGGGTGGTCTCTGCTAATTTCTAAATCCCACTCATCACTCTCAGGTGAACATTGTTCATGTGAACACAAGTCATTTGAACCTCCTGGACCAGAAACATTTTGTTGGAAGTCCATTTAATGAAGTTGGAGATTACAAGAAAGACGATAGATGGACCACCAATAAAGAAGTCTGTCAGGAGATCTTCTTGTAATCTGAATCATGTATGTTAAAAAAAAACATAAGTAGCATACATTGTTTACATGTTTCTTTTTCAATTTATTCTTTTTTTTCTATTTCTATAGTGATGGGCATATACAGCAAAAAAAAAAAAAAAAAGAAAAGAAATGGAAAAACGTTGTACATTACCGCCACCTCGTGGTCATCTGTGTTATTTGTTCAGTCGGGGTCTCGTGTGAAGCTCGAGCGCCAACAGTCTTACTTCCGCATTGAGACTCTCGTGGTCATCTGTGTTATTTGTTCAGTCGGGGTCTCGTGTGAAGCTCGAGCGCCAACAGTCTTACTTCCGCATTGAGACTCTAAGATTCGTTGCAGTTCCTCAACTGACCGCTAGAGGCTGACTGCAAAACCGAGTCAATCTCCATTGACTCCCATGTTAAAATGTCCGACTTTAGAGCAGCAATAAGCATATTTACAGCCTGGTCCAAAAACACATTTTGGTCTAAATTATTTGATGTCATATCTATAACAACTCTGAAGGGGATGAATTTTTTTTTAGTACCAGGCCAGGAAAGTTTATATAAAACATTACATTTATTTCTAATATGATTGATTGACAGTTGGCTCAGCCAATGGCTAACAGCTATCACTTCCTCGTCCAGGGTCGTTATGCTATCCTGCTTAGCAAAACACCCAACCTTGGCTAAATGGCATTTTTGACTTCACCGTCAAGTCAACATGTTAAGAGGTTTATTTCCCCGTAAACATCTGACAGCAGCTCTGCAGATGTTTTGCCGGGGTTTGTGTATATACATATATGTGTATATCTGCTGCTGAAATATCTGCTGCAAGATAAAAATGCATATATATATATATATATATATATATATGTATATATATATATATATATATATATATATATATATATATGT
>JAOWBL010000003.1:883996-903778 GCA_028564865.1 Zenarchopterus dispar
TATACATATATGTATGTATGTATGTATGCATGTGTGTGTATATATATATATATATATGTAGATCAATAACAAAGTATCGTCATCCTTGTCGGGCAGCTCCTCTGTTCTAAGTTTTAGCGACTGTGGGTTGTGAGTTCATTTTTATGCACGTGAGCAACTGTAGCGGGTCAATTTGACTTTTCCATCAGAGATGTGGAGCTGCATGAGCTGCAAATGGGCTCTTTTTTTCCCCCTTTTGTCCAAAGCAAAATTGAATCAGACGGGGTTTGTTTTGATGCGAGGCGAGCCTGCCTTTTAGAGGAGGAGTCACACACCTGACCAAGCATCTACTCTTTTCACAACTTCTTTTGATGGCTGCTGTAATATAGCAAAATCACCAATATTATCCTTTAATGTGCTTAAAATGCGTTGTATTAAAAGTTGCACTTTTCAACTCTAAGTGAAATTGCAAAACACTAACAAGATACTTATTTTTTGATTCAGCAACACACATTACCTGAGGATACAATTACCTCCATGGCTCACAGTGAATAAATGTCCATAAATCTGCATAGAAAAAATGCCATCCTCCCAACTTTGGGACTTGCTTGAGATTCAGTGCGTTTCAGAGTTATTCTGAATGTCAGACTCAAACGTGGTGCTATCCTAGACGTGCATGAGTACACTGCAAACAAGAACTTCTGCTGGTTAATTTGGCATACTTTTAATGGTGTGCAGTTATTCTAGTTTTGCATAAAAGCGGGGATGGAGTAGAAGGGTACATTACTATCTTGACTCAAGAGCAGGACTCCTTTTCACGCTCAAATTTAAAAAGTCTCTGCTTGCATGTAAAACCTCAAAACTGTGTTTCTGTACTCAGATTTTCCTTCGCGTGTCAGTCCCACTCTCCAGTGCTGAGTTTTCCTCAGATATCTTCTGTACACTTGTGAAAATATGTTCTCTTATTTTAACGTTTTTGCTCATAAAAGTCTTTGTTAAATGTTCCATATGGTATGAATGGATGTGTTTTACTGAAATGCAGCTTCAAGGGAGGCCAGACGATTACTCATAATATCGGTTTAATGCCGTTCAGTTCGGTTGTATTTATTGTATTTAGCACCAGTTTCTGTCAACTCTACTAAGAAAGTTCAATCCAGGTCCAAAGTCTAGTCGACTTTATTAAGATCCAATTTAGTTAATGATGCTGTGGGGGTTTTTTTCTGTTATGTGTGTTTTAGTGTTGATAAACTGGAAATCAGATGTGACCAGCAAACATGATGAAGTGATGAAATTAATAAAGCCCTTTTGTGTCAAATATATAACACTGCTACAGAAAGAAAACTGAAAAATAACATCAGGATTTAGGAAGTCAGAAAATATCTGGATTCATTGAATAACTTAAGAGAGTAAAGGTTAATAAAATCCCCCCCTTTTTTAACCTCTTGGTCCTTTTATAGGTATCTAAATTATAGCTCACACTTAATTCCTACTTTTTTTTTTTTTTTTAACCACTCCAGCGACCTGGTAGTCGGTGCACTTGCCTCAGCGAGGGAAGGTAGTTGGTTCGACTTGGTAGTTGGAGGCTGCAAAGCGTCGCTATGGCAACCCCTCTATCACGGGATCGACACATCCAAAATATGAGTTATTATGTAGCGCTCACTTTTTTAAGACATGCTTTATTGGATTTATGAAATTTCCATTTAATGTCTGTAATTCCTTATATGAATTATTCAAATCTGGTTTAGATCTTGGAATCTCTCTTGAATATACTGACATTATAATTTTCCCTCCATATGAACAACTTCACATGTTATTAAAGTCCTACAGTCTTAACTCTTCATAACACTTCAAGAGCACTTCAATTCCCTTTAAAATGTTTCTTTTTCATCTTACTGTTATTTTTATTATTATCGATGCTACTACTACCAGCTCTATGTCAGAGACCATAAATATCAAGAATTTAAACCTTCTGATGTGTATATATATAAATTATCTCTCTCTCTCTCACACACACACACACATACACACACACACACACACACAAGCATACCCAGAGACACACATCTTCTTGTCTGTTTTGTATTTGGTCTTTTTGTGTATTGCATTATTATTTTTCCCATTTTATTTTGCTTTTATAAAACACTATTATTAAAAAGTAAAAAATAAACTAATAATGAGAACATTTTTGAAGTCTAGCTCAAAAAACTACTTTGCATTGTTTTATTTCACACCCATGACAACTTTTTTTAAAGGGGTGGAGGGTGTCACTAGATCACATGAATTTATAGAAAGAACTATATTCATTAACAATTAGAGCCACATCCTTTTGATTGACAGTTGGCTCAGCCAATGGCTAGCCATCACGACTTTAAACGCAGTGATAATTTTGCCACAGAGATGTGAAGCGGGATATTCTGCCGTCAACGTCCGCCGGCTGCTCTGCAGCTCCTCCGACGTGGGTCAGTTGAAAAAGTTTGTATCTTGAGTTGACTTTCATTGACATACGACGAGCGCTTTCCCGTCAGCGTTCAGAGCAACGTAGGAATATGCAGTATGAGGAAAAGTATATATTCTTTATTTTTTTATATATTTTATGGTGTATGGGAAAAATAGGCTTCAAAACTGCTCCTCAGAAAACCAAAGAGTCACGTAACCAACGCTTCGAGCGTTGTATTTATAATCTATTACAGCTGCATCAACTCCAAGCTGGATCATATTTCCTGAAATGTGTGTTAATCATGTGTTTAAAAAAAATAGTAACATGTGAATTTGTGGTAACGTGTTATTAACATGTTAACGTGGACACCCTGAATTAAAAGCTATGTTTATTGTGGTATCACTACTGTTTGTGTTGCAACACCTCATTTTGGTTGGGTTTGGGTCAATCGCCCGTCGACAACAATCCTGGCGGGGGGGGTTGTAGTTTATGACCCTGGGAGGGGGAGAGAGAGAGAGACTGAGAGAGAGAGATAGAAAGAGAGACTGAGAGAGGGATAGAGAGAGAGAGGGAGAGAGAGCTAGAGAGAGAGATGAAGAGGTATAGAAATGGAGATAGAAAGGGGAAGAGGGAGACAGAGAGGGAGAGAGAAAGATGGGACTAGAGAGAGGGAGAGAAAGAGATAGAAAGGGAGAGACAGATAGAGAGACTGAGATAGGGATAGAGAGAGAGAGAGACAGGTAGAGAGAAAGGGAACTATAGGAAGAGAATGATAGACCTAGAGAAAGAGATAGAGATGACAGACATAGAAAGGGGGAGATAGAGAGGGGAAGAAAGAGAGATAGGGAGAGATAGAAAGAGGGAAAGATAGAGAGACTGAGAGAGAGCTAGAGAGAGAGCGAGAGAGATTAAAAAGGAGATATAGAAAGGGAGATAGATAGAAAGGGGAAGAGGGAAACAGAGAGAGGGAGAGAGAAAGAAAGGACTAGAGAGAGGGAGAGAAAGAGATAGAAAGGGAGAGATAGATAGACTGAGATAGGGATAGAGAGAGAGAGAGAGAGAGAGACAGGTAGAGAGAAAGGGAACTATAGGAAGAGAATGATAGACCTAGAGAAAGAGATAGAGATGACAGAGACATAGAAAGGGGAGATAGAGAGGAGAAGAAAGAGAGATAGGGAGAGATAGAGAGAGGGAGAGAGATAGAAAGGGAGAGATAGATGGAGAGGGGAAGAAAGAGAGATAGGGAGAGATAGAAAGAGGGAGAGAGATAGATAGAGAGGGGAAGAGAGAGATAGGGAGAGATAGAAAGGGAGAGATAGATGTAGAGGGGACAAGAGAGAGATGAAAAAATAAAAAGACAGAAAAAGAAAAATAGAGAGAGGACATGATAGAGAAATAGAGTGTGACAGACAGACAGATAAATAGATATACTGTACAAATGTCATTTCTAAAAGCACAAATATCACATCCAAAAAGCAAATACAGATTAGCTAACAAAACAAAGGGACAAAAATAAAAGAGAGAAAAGAATCAGTGGTTTGGGTAGTCAGAAGTGATCAGTAATTAACCCCAATCTCATCAATATACCAGCTTAATGAGGTTCATGAGATGTATTCTTCAAAATATTTAATGGGAGAGAGAACCAGAGGCTCAAAATCAGTGACGGAGATAACTCATCATACATCCACCACTTTGAGGACTTGTCGGAGAAAATCTAGTAGCGGATTTCATCACGCCAAGCTTCTGGAGAAATATGGGAAACCACAAGGTTGGACACAAAAACGGGTCCTGGAAGAAGTCGTAAAACAGAAAGACAATTATTTAATCAAGACATTATTGATAGCAGGTTTAAAAAAAAGGAGTAAAAACACACCTGTACTTGGACATCATTGAAAAAAAAATTAACACAAAATTAACCCACAACAAGGACTGGAAGACAAATAGGAGAAGTGGACTAAGTATAAAACCGTGTCTGTTAACATGTTATTTTGTCCCCCCCCCAAAAAAAAAATGTTGGGGGGCCAGGGGCCGGGGGTGTTAACCCTACAAGGAGTCAGTGACATCAGCATCATAGCTAATACTGTTGTTTATCTGAGTTTTTTTTTTTTTTTTGAGGTTGTTTCATAGAAGAGTAAAAGGCTAAAAAAACAAAAACAAACTCCTTGAAGTTACACAAGTGTTCAAGTCCAACAAGAAGGACACAAACTGAGCAGGAAAAAGAAAAAAGAAAAAAAAAAGCAGGTTTGAAGTGCAGCAGAGCACGTTTCCACTCAAGAACAGACTTTTTGGAGAGCGAGGGCAGCGTTTCGAGGGAGAGCTGTATTATATCCGAATGTTCAAACTAACAAATCTGCACTCAGCTTCAAATAATAGGCTCTACATGAAAAATGGCCACGGCGTTGACTGATGAGGAGAAGCTGATTTCTTTTATTTGACGGGGAAAAAAAAAAAAAAGAAACTCAAATGGCAGAACTTTAATTTCTCTCGAGCTGAGAGGCTGCTTCCTTTCACAAACAGCACTTTTCCAGCTTTGTTCCAGCCCGTGGAAGCTGCAGGTTAAATCTACCAATTTGTTAATTTTTCACTCCAAATAAATAACAATCTCAAACAATCTAAAGGCATGACAAGTACCGAGAGATAAAAACCACATTATTGTACTCTTGTCAAATTGAGAGAAGTCACCTGAATCAAACTGATGACAAATTGTGACATCCGGTATGTGGGAGAAGATCACGCTGAGGCTGACCCTGGACCTGTTCTGTCAAAGTCATTTAAAACATCATCACACACTCTCGCAGGCTTCCAGGAATAGACAGACACATTTCTGTCAGCTCCGTTCCCGGGACAAATTGATCTGAAAGTACAGTAAACCAAGCTGAGAAACATCATCTGACCTCCTCCTGCAGCTCCCACTGCTCCTCCCCAGGTGAGCCGGAGGGGGGGGGGAGGAGATATCCTGAGCGCATCCAGGACACGCTGTAATTCCCTTTGACAACATCTTAAAGGGCTGACGCCAGTTTCTCGGCAGTTGAGTGTGGATGGGGGTGGGGGAGAAGCAGGGAGACAGTGGGGATGGGTGGGTGAGTGGGTTGAGGGGGGAGTTGATGTAACGAGGCTGAAATCACAGTTTTAACATCCCAATCTGTCAGGAAATCTGAAAACGAGACATCTGACAGGCTGCAGCAACGCAGAAGGTGTCAGAAACGCCAAAAAAAGAAATCACACACAAGTGCAGGCGCTCACACGTGCACATATTTATTCTGCCGCCTGCTGAACTTGCTGATTTTAGAGGTTTTAGTGGATTATTTGTCCTTTACTGCAGCTGTGACTTCTCTATATTTGGGGATTTGGTTAAATGTCTTCTGCTCTGATCAAATACGCTTTGAACACATGGTTTAAGTTGTTTTTTTGTTTTTTTTTATGTTTCTTAAAAGCACCTGAAGTCACTTCAGTCTGTCTCTGGTGGTGATCAATGGCAGAACTCGGGTCCTGTACAGTCATTAGAGCGCCGCTTTTGTCGTGTGCTTTTTGCTTTTTATTTTTGGGATTTAGAGCGAAGCTTCTTGATGCTGTGATCTCACACTGAGAAACCAAAAAAAAAAGAAAGAAAGAAAGAAATACAAGCACAGAGGAATGTACAGTAGCACAATGAACCAGTCTTCAGTTTCTAGCTGCAGCTGCAAATACCAACTTTATTAATCTACTTATTGATTAGCAGCTTTAAGATACAATTTCTTTTTCTTGGTTCAGTATTTGTTGACTTAATTCTTTGTTGCAAGCATAAACTTTATAAAAAAAAAGAGCAGGCCAGAAATGTGACATCACCCACAGTGTTTCTGAAGAGTGACTCTGAAGCCCGTTTGGTTGACTGTACCATTCTCACTTTGAGAACATTTGTTCTTGTGGTTCTGGTACTTTTCTACCAGTACAGGAACCATTTGAAACATAGTGGGAGTGGGCCTTAATCTGTGATGCATACAGATGTGCCCAAAAGCTGCTACTCAAATCAAACAATATGGCAGCAGAGTTACTAACAATTTGGCGTTCCCACCCCACCACAGACCGTTTTAGACGTCGTTTCTTGATACTAGTCTGGTTGTTGCTCCGCCTTCATCACAAGCTTCGTTTCTCTGATTGGTTGATCGTATATCCAGGGGTGTCTGGAGGGAGTTCCTACTATGTCATGATGACCCGTACCAACGGCTGTGAACACTACAGACGATTCTTGGACCATTTCCTAAGTCCTCCTTAAGGCGGCTTTATAAGAATCCAGCATTCGTAGCCCGTTCCTAACCTCGTGGCCAGTCAATGGTCATGTCCAAGATTTTCTACGAATACGCCATGAAAAGCTGCATCGGAGGGCGAATGCCTTAAAAACAACCAAAGACAACAACACACTATGTTCATGTAAGTATGGCAGAAGAAGATATTAAGTTGTTCTCGGGGGTCCTTACAGCATTCCCATGAACGCCTTTCAAATGGATATGGGGAAGTACTTCATACGTTAGTTTTTGTGATAGGTCGATAATTTCCGAGGAACCAATGGAGATCATATAAACTCTATAGCCAGCACCCAGCAAAAAAAAATCACCTCATTTTCTCAAGAATGCCTCAAGTTGCTCTTGCAAACTGAACGGTAGCTGTACCGAGTTCCTACAAAGGCTGTGGGAAACTATGACCTCCCACCACTCGAACTCTACGAACTCCAGATTTCGTACGAACCCACCGTTTGTAGGAACCTTTGTGGCCGAGGCTTTAGTTCCACTAGGAACCGAAGTCCAATCCAGAGAAAACAAACTCTTTCTATGTGTTGAAAAGAATCAGCATTGGTTAGGCATTTTAGTTTATCTTAGTCCATGCTAATCTACCTTTACCTTACATTCATTCACATCAAATCTGTCGATGCCTCTTGATTTCAGATATCGCTGCCAAAGAGTGTTACAACCCAACTCAGATCCGATCATAGTGGCCCCAAAGTCACAAATATGTAAAATGATGACACGGACTGGAATGCAGCCGTCGCTCAAAACACCACACAGCTAATTATACCTAAATTAATGGTTTTATATAAGTTTACCTGATGAAGTACATTAAAAAAATCTATAATCTATCTAAAATTTGTTTTTATAAGCTGACTAAACAAAAGGATAGAAACTGCAAAACACTGGGGGCTTGGGGTTTCAACAAAGGTAAGTAGACTTTTTTAACTGTTCAAAATGATTATTTAAAAAAAAAAAAGAAAAGAAAATATATTGTGGCAGATTTAGCAGTTCAAAAAGTTATAGGAAAAGAAGGATTAAAAAAAAAACAGAAACAAAATGAGGTTTAATGAGTGAATTCCACAGTAAAACAACCCAAACCCAACAGCAGTGGTTAGTTGCTCCCAATTTAATCCAATTTATTTTTTGGTTGTATAATTTTAATGACGTTTTGCTGTTTTAGTTGCGGTTGGTTTTCATTCTGTAACTGCTTTAGTCTCAGGATGTAAAAGTGGCTTCCAGTTGGTTGCAGAGTAGAAAATTAATGGAGCTGACTGTCAAATATGACTATCACAAGATTTGTAGCTGAATGTTGCATCTGACCATCCAAAAGAAAAAAAAATAGAGTCTGAGTTTAATACAACAAGCTGTTGTTGATTTCCTGGTTCAACAGGCATTCAGCTGAAACTTCTTTTCATCAAGAACACAATGTATCTTTGACTTTAACGGAGTGCCTGTTTAAAATCAAATCAAAATGTTTTCCATCTTTTAATCCAGCTGTTTTTGTGCTTTAACCTAACCAGATCCAGCACTACACCATTTTCAGATCATTGTTCGTGGTTTCACTAATGTTCTTCATCATTTCATTCAGACCTGACTAAAAGCAACACGGAAAACAGCAATGTACTCGCAGAGTTCGGCGTATGCATGAGATCGCACCGTAGACCAAGTCAAAAATAGAAGTAGCTTAAGATATTATTTCCATATATATTAAAACTTATGAAACAATGTTTTTTTTTTTTTTTTAAATCCTGTATGTATAGGGATTTAATTGCAGTTTAAACGTGTTTCAGTAATAGTGTAGTTGCTATGACTCCAAAACCAAAGAAAAACAGAAAAACATGTTTTTGTTTGTTTTTTTTTTACTGTAAATATATTTGGTTGCTTCCAGACAACCCTACTTTAGTAGCCGACAGATTGCTGTTGCTGTCCCGTAATCAGGGGTCTTTAAGTCATTTTGCTGTTCACATTACATGACTGCCCAGTCACAGAGGTTCACACACTCTAGTCTGACACAGACTTGGTCTCCCAACCACATTTTTAAAAGGGAAATGAGTCCTAACCACATGAAAAAGAGGAACTGATTATTTGAAAATGAGTCGAGGGAGAAAGCTAGTAACGTTTAAAAACAAGATGAGTTTCTGCACCATTAAACTTGTACTGACTTCTAAAGAGGTGGTGGCAATGACAGGGAAATCTACCTGAACAAAGAGTCTTTTTTTTATTATTATTTTGTACAAATACAACATTTTTCTGTAAGGACAATCTTCACAGTGTCACTGAAGTTTATTTCTGACTGTCGCGGTTCAGGTTTGTACCGTGTTGAAAAGTGATGCTTACGTGTTAAAAGGTTCAACGTAGCCAAACTTAAGTCGCAAAAGGATACAGAAATACACAACACGGGTCGCCGTGACGACGCAAATATTCAGCTGCCATCAGATTAAAGATGGAAGGCCGCGCATGTCTGAAAAAATTAAAAAGAAAAAAACAAGAAGAAGCATATTCTTCTTGCAACAGCAGAGTTTCGAAAGGCTGGTAGTCATCTAGGACGACGTTTCACATCTCTCAGGAGTTTCATTGCCTGTGTTTATTTGTTTATTTTTAGATTTTGCGGCTCTAATGTCCTTTATTGTAAAGATAGGAATTGAGGGCAGAGAGAGAGGAAGACGTGCAGCGAAGGACATTCAAACCTGGGACGGCTGCGTGAGGCCTGTAGCTTCTGGAAACGGGGGCGCCTACTCAGTCGAGGCCCGGTAGGGAAACCCGTCTTTTGGTTTGGACCCAGACTGACCCCGGACATGCAGCTCTGTGGGTGGAGGACCCTCGACTCCTCTTACATCCAAAGACTTGCTCCTGCCTGAAACTTTTGGATCTCAGGGAGGTTAAATTGGGAAAAACATCTCCAGCATTTTTTAATGAAAATTTTCACCATTTCACTTGTCGACGGTTCAACAATTCCTCGACGCAGCAGCAAAAAAAAAACCCCAGCGTGTCTGTCTCGGACCGCGCCCATCTGCTGCCACGGCGAGGCCGTGATAAAACGGCGGGAACGTTATATAACATCACTGCAGCATCACACGCCTGCAAACGGAGCTTCCTCCCAACGCAGGCAGCGCTGCGCAACCCGCTCTTCAAACTTGCACAAATTACTCTGGGGAGTTTGCATCTTGCTCCGGCGACCCGGCGGCGCGCGGGGAACGTAAAGGAAGCACGTTCGTCTAGTTAGATGAGACAGACTCAAACAGCCGCCGCGGCGCCTTTGATGCGGAGGAGTCGGGTGGGTTCTGCACGGCGCCTGGCGGTGTTAATATAGGTTAATACGACACGGAAACATAAAGGTATACAGCCGAGAATAAACATGACAGCAAGAAAGGAGGGAGGCGTCGGTGCGCTTGTCCAAACGTGGCCCGACAAGACGAGTGGAGCTGACAGGAGCACGTATAGACACACACTGGTGCGCACACACACACATATATATATAAATAAATATATATGCATATGCAGAACAGCGTTAAGAGAGAATCTGTGTTGGTGTAACCGTCTGTTCCCGCGACAACGCTTTCATTTCAGCTCTGACCCACATAGACCCACATGGCTGTGTGCGTGTGCACGTGTGTGTGTGTGTGTGTGAGAGAGAGAGAGGAAGATTAGGCTTTACTGTTTAAAGACTTACAGATTGAATGACAGTTTTATATTTTAGTTGTGAGGTTACGATTTGACCAAGGCGAGGAGTCACGCTCGCACGTATAACATCTGAGAAAGCATGTGTGTTTGTGTGTGCCGTTAATGCATGCGCACGACTTAAAGGTGCACTGCACCTCCGACTGTGCAGGCTTTTGTGAAAACCAAAACAATTCACCCGTTACAATTTTTCCAAAAGTTTTGACCTTGGTGGATTTTGGTTTGAGGCTGATCTGAGTCGAATCCGTATTCAGAGGAGAGGGGAAAACAAAAACACACACACATGAACACGCATGCACACACACACACACATGCTGACTGTAAACACAGGCAATCAGAGTCTCTCACACACAGCAGATGGTAAGTGCAAGTCTGTGCTGAGCCTGGTTCCTGAAAATTAGCACAGAGGTTTGAATGCACTCTTTGTGCCCCAAGACCTCAATAGCCTTGATGCAATTGTGTAACGGACCTCCTTTCACAGACGTGGAGCGCCAGAAAGCGGGATGTGGCACAGGAGGGGAAAAAGTGTAGAGTAAAAAGAGGGAGAAACACATGCAGAAACTACATGGGAACAAAAAAAAAGGGGAAAGACCGAGAAAAGAGAGGTGGTTCGAGATACTATAATTTAGAGAAAATGAGAGGCAGTCAGGTATAAAAGGAGAAAAGAGCTGTCAAAAGAGTAATGAAGAGGTTGAATATGCATTAATGTTAATCAAAAATGTGTCACCGAACTGGGAGAACTTCTTTATGGAGCTAGTTTTGTGCTGCGGGGGATCTCACACTGAAATATTGAGGAAAAAAAGGAGAAAAAACATTACCCAAACATGGTCTGAAAATTCGTTTTCATGAAAACCCGTGTGACAAAGTTCCTATGTAACTTTTGATGTGAGAAATTCCTAAAAAAAAAAAAGGAAAAAGAAAAGTAGCCTTTTCATTAGATGAGGAGTTTATTTATTTTAGGCCTATAGAGACATTATTCCTGTTTTACAAGGAAGGACAAGCTTTAACGCAACAATCTGAGGCTTTTCTCTGAGATAAATATAACTACTGACCTCATACATGTCTTTTTAACTTATTGATACCATTCCAACATTTCCATTTGTGATTTAACTAAAAAAAAAACCCAAAAAGAATCTCATTAGTTTTACAAATCTTTGGCCATAAATGAGGATATTGGACAAATTAAGATGGCAGAGGAAAAGTCACTAATTCAATAATCCAGAACCGGGTCTCAAAATACAAAACAGAGTCACAAATTCTTCACGAGTTACATTACATCCGGACCCAAGCGTAAGACCAACCCAAAAAACACACTACATGGCTCGAAAAGCTAATATTAGAGGAAAAACAGGATATAATAGTCATGAAAAATAATGTACAACCTCTTTCAATTCAAATATTTTACTAAATTAAAAATAATTAAAAATATAAATATAATAATATATATAAATATAATAAAAATAATTTGGTTCTGACCAGAAACTAGACAACAAAAATAAAAAAAACACTATTTATCAAATGCAAGAAGCAGTGGACTAAGCACATCCTTACTGCTTTTGTATCAATCAAATCTATTTGGTTAAGTGATCATCAGCAAAAACACAACGTCGAGGAGGAAAGACATCAGCAGTGGTTTTAGAGACGGACTCTCCTGAATTCCTCTGTACACCAAAGTATCCTGAAGGTGAATTTAAATATGGAGCCAGCTAAAGCAAGTTATGTTCAAATCGCGTAAGACGACAATGATCCCCAAAACACAAACAAATCATCAATGTGATCACTGAAAAAAAGAAAAGAAGTCAAGACCTCAACTTGAAATGTGACGGTGGGAAGCGAACTAACTCTGAAAGGAGATCTAGGTCTAAATGTGTCAACAATAATATAAGATTGAGAGCAGACATTCAACGTCCAAACTCAAGTCGACCAAGAAAAAGTTGTATGTATGAAAAAGAGGCCTTAAAATCACTCTTCAGAAACCCTATGGATGACATCACAGGAGGATTGTCCAGTTCTTCTTATACAGTCTATGCACAAGTTTTTCCATATAAAATTAATTCAATATGTTACAGGATCATGGGCTGTACTTTGCTTTTCCCATGACTGCACATATTTTGTTGCGACCCTTTGAGATGTTTCCAATTTCAGGTCTGAAATTTAATTATAAGCTATTACTTTAAGAGCTCCATTCACAGGAACTGAGGGGCTCAGTCCAAATCCCGTAAGACCGTCCAAGCCACAGATAAAAAGTATGTACTTCTAATTTTGGCCATCATTTTGTTAGAAAGTTAAGAATATACAGCTGCAGAAACAGATGGAAACATGAACCTGTCGACTCTCAAACATACAGTACTCCCAGCTTGTCAGACCTGCTTTTTAACTGTGAAATAGCAGATTTTTGTCCCGCCTGAAAAACTGTTATGTATAACATTGTAACATATTTAAATCATTATCACATCCAGTTTGAGACACGGCTGCCTCAGTCTTCTTTTCCTCAACAACACAGCTACATTAAACATTTCAAGAATAAAGTTTGGAGAACTAATACGGTTTAGGTGAGGCATGACTGAAAAGGCTATAAAAATACATCCAAACACAGCTTTTTGTGAATAGATATTGGCACTGTTTAATTCATTTCTCCCCACGGTGCTTTTTCCTTCTTGTCAGTGTTTCTCTGGAGACGAGGAACGCTACAGCCTCCTGGAGCTGCCGCCTTTAAATCTGAAAGTGATGACATTCAATAGATAAAAGATATCCTATTGATTTATTTGTCCTTTCCTATTATGATTTATTATGAAGTTATTTTTATTTCTCTTATATTTTTTTTAAATTTTTCTATACTTTTGACTTTTTAACTCCAGTGTTGTATTGGTGCGAGCCCTCTGCATTGGAGGTGCTGTTGACTCTGGTTGCCATAGCGATGGCCCGAGGTCCACTCATCCTTGGGTTGTGGTGGGATCCATACATCCACCCAGCAGTGGTGGTGTTTGGTACTCTATGCCACCTGGGGGTGGGCTGTGGCCCCCACCATCCAGTCTGACTCCGGGGTTTCACAGCCGCCTCCTGATGCAGACGGTTCCCTGTGATAGTGGGATAATATTCCCTCACTGGTTCTTTTGGGCCCAAAAATGTTTTACATGTTATTATTTTAACCTTTTTTTGTGTGTTTTATCATTGACAGAGATCATGGTTGGTCTGGAAAGGGGAGGAGGATGGGTGGGACTGGTTTGTTTTTACTGTTAAAGCACTTTGTGCTACATTTTATTGTACAAAAAGTGCTGTATAAATAAAGTTTGATTGATTGATTCAAAACTTTATGAATCTAAAGGAAAATCCTTTACTCTAAGTCTATTATTTTACGTTAAGGAGCGTAAACCTTCATCATGGACCAAAACATGAAAAGAAGCATTTTTGAGTGAAAATTGTTAGCACTTGCAGCTATTGACCTGAGTAAAAGCAAATTTGCAATTTTAAGCCTCCAAATCACACAAAAAAAAGACAATCCAGTTACATTACAGTGTAATTTATACTTTATAGATGTACATAAGTGTGTAAAGAGAACTTTTTTCTAGCCTAACCTAGTAACTACAAGTTTACTACCAAATGTTGTGCAGTCTACCATAAATAGACCTCTGCTTTCAATTTTTGGATAAATGTTTGAACCCTGATCCGGTTCTATGGAAGCAGACGCCGCGGGCTCTCCTCCCTTTTCCTTTCTCACCAAAACAGATGAACCTTGAAACCCGGAAGTGGCTGGCATAATAAAAGCTGATAAAAGAGCTTTATTACTTCCACCATTATCTCCTCGGAGAAGGAAATTCTGAATATAATCACAAGGTAATTCTATCCAAATCTTTTTTGCAGATAAAACTATCAAAGCCACACTCCATTTCCATGCTGTCACATGAACATAATTTACCTTTTTTGGGGGGGCTTTTTTCTGTATTAACAGCCTTTGCAAGGATGTCACAATTAATCACGTTAATTTGCTAAAAGACATGATTCAGCTTCTGTGAGATGTGATTCAAAAGCCTCAGGTTAAATACCGTTTGAACGACTTTTCCCACCGCAGACCCACGTCACCTTTTGGTGTAAAAACGCTCACCTCCTCATGTGGTGTGGTTGTCTCTTTCTGAAGTCCTCCTCCCCTTTTTGCTGAACCTCATTATGTTTTCCAACAAAGTCAAAGATAAGCATTTAGAGAAACAACTGTAGGACCTCATTTTTCGACGATTCAACCATATCTCATTACTATAATTTGGACGGTGCTTATCTGAAGCAAATGGACCAAAGCAGTCCCATCCCCAAAGCATTACCACAGCAATTAAGTCGGATAAATGCGCCTTCACTCTTTGTTTTCAAAAATAAAATCATCTTACAGTTCTCATCAATGGATTATATTTAAGTTACCAATATAAATGATCATTTTAATATTTTAAAAAAAAGAGAGTAATTTTTGAATGATTTACAGTATTTCTCTGGTTAAGTGAACAACTTCTTTGGAAAAAACATTTTGCAGCTTTCGCCTCTTTCACATCGTCTCCATGGCGTTCTGCCTCCGCTCTCTTCAACTGTGCATTCACAATAATCCCACTAAGGTGTCATATTCCCTCTCCAGGGTGCGTCTTCGCAAAGTACTAAAGCTTTTGGCCCCTCTCCACTACTTTCTGGTCCAAAGTCAGCAGCAAGCCCCAAATGTCCCTGCTCACTGGGTACTTTATTTAAAACAAAAACACGGTGCTGAATAAACAACCGGAAGAGATAAACCTGGTACACTGGCGCCAGACCTTGAGGAGGGAGATGGTGCCAGGTTTCAGATGGTCCATCTTTACCTGGGGGAGGTTCCTCTAGGCTCTTAAACACAGAACAGGGTTCAACTAAGACCCAGTGTCTCTGGTGTGGTTAAAAAAAAAACTGTTTTTGTTTTTTTCAACTACGTCTTTCACTTCCTTGTCCGTTGGTCAGATGTTCTGGCAGCAGGCCGTTTCTTCGAGTCCCCATGGATGGTCATCCTCACACCTCCGTTAAGCCTCTGTTATTACCTTCCAGTGGTAGAACCGTGGAGAAAAACGCCACTCTGATCCACCTCCATCTTATTTACACATCAGACTGGAATAAAGGTGCTACAGCACCAGAATAAACGGACTCTTTCGAAATGTCCGGTTGGTGAGAAAGCTAGTGTAGCAGTCGTAACTGGATCCATTTTTGTTCTTCGTACATTGTTTCGTCTGTTACTGGCTGCTCATTTTAGTTTTAGTAACTGCCTGGTTAGGTTTAGGCAAAAACTAGTAGTTCATTAGGCTGAGGAGGATGCAGTTTCGGAGCCTAGTTGTAAACACCGACTGGTGATGTTATTTGTGTATGGTGGTACATGAAAAGGCTACAACGGGTCATTGCGGACTTTGCTTTCAAAGCTTTAAAGTTCTGGTATTATTTAAAATTACTGGGTAGCTTCTTGGTCATAGAGGTCGGGTTGGACGTGTCATGCCAACATTTGATGTCACTGCTATGTGAATGTCACAAATCTGTGTTAGCAGGATTTTAAAAAAAATTTTTTTAATTTTTTAGATGAAATCTGCTTCAGTGAAGCCGGTCACACCATAGTCCAACACCCCTGGGTTTGATGTTGTGCAGAGGTGGGCTTGGGCGTGGAGGACCCAGGTTTAGTCCCCCAGGTTGGTAACAGGTGAGCCACGGTGGGACAAAGTCCCTTAACCCCCAGCTGCTCCCTGGGCGCTGGAAAAATGGCCTGCCACTGCTCCTCGTGTAACCAGTGATGGGTTAAAAGCAGAGGACAAATTTTGGTGTTTCGTGAGATTTATAGTGCCAAAAAATATTATGATTATTATTGTATCCTCATCACTAGCACCGCTATTAAGCTGTTTTTATCAAAATTTTTAAAAATTCAATTCTACCTCTAATTTAGACCAAAATACAAGAACTAATTAGATCAAAACTAAATAAGATCAATCAAAATCCATATCAGGAAATCTGATTATCCTGCAGTAAACAAGATCTTTCATTCTTCTCTTTGATCAATGCTGGAATTGGATCTGGTCCTCAAAACTTCTCTAACCTGATTTTTTCATTTTTATTAATTAATTAATTAATTATTTTTGCTAGTTTGTTTACAACAAAAACATCCAAATATACCACAGCGGCCACGTCTTTTTCAGCTTTGCTGGCTGTCCACCAGAGGACACGCCGTGGTCACTGAATCAGCCGTCCAGTCAGTCGGTCATAAAAGTGCCAGTGTGTAGGCCTGACGGGCTGCTCTCAGTCCTTCACCCAGATAAAAGCGCTTCTATTTAAAGCCACGCTGCAGAAGCAGTATATATATATATATAAATATATAAATATATACATACAGGCGTGTAAGCGGGGTCACCTGAGGGCTCCCAGCTTGCTCGCCATGTTCTGTTGAGAAACATTTTTTATTATCCTCCACAGAAGATTCAAGTGCGTTTTCGCTCTGCATTCTTGCATACATGGCGGCGTGCGAGTGTTTAAGTTTCCCGAAGCGCTGACCTGAAAGGCCGACGTCGGTGAATGGATGGGTTTTTAGAGCTTATGAACAAACAGGAGTGACAGAGAGCAACAGCCGCTTCTGACCTGATGACTCACACTCTGGGAAGCTCATTTATTTATTTATCCGCTTTATTTATTTATATATCTTTTTAGGAAGGTCATATAGCCTCTGCGAGAGCGCACGTGCTGGCCGGGAGGTTGTTTGCTCGCTCAAACGTGAGCCCGCTGGAGTGCATGAGCCGGTGTGTACATTTCATCCGCCGGCTCGGCCCGGTATCCAGGGAAGACCCGTCACACGGGCCAGGTTTCCACAACATCACACTCTCAAATATGCACACAAACCAAGTCACATTTCCCCGAGTTCAGAGGACGTTACATGTCCTCCAGACTCAGCCTTACCTTAAAAACATTAGCATTAAAAATTTAACCGCGAACATTATGGGGACTCGCTTTTTTGCCTCCAGAAAAGAGGAATGTTCCCACATTGTGACCGTGTAAACAGATACGTCCCCGCAGCATTAATATTGACGAATTCACACATATACACAGACACACACTCACATATATAAATACACATATGCCTGCAGGGCTTTCTACTGTGTTACAAGTTATAAATAGTTCATTTCTGCAGTCATGTACGGGTCAGGAGCAACATTGTCATATTATATGTGTCTTCAGTTTTCAACTTTAGATGAACTCTGCCTCTGCTCGTCTCACAGCTGAAGACTTTCTTAAGCCGTTTTTTTTTTTTTTTTGTTAATGCGACGTTTTGTGATGATTGAACGTCTATCATGAAACGAGGATGCACGTTTTAATTCAGCATTATGAAGGAGAATTAAAGAAACTGGGCATTAAACACTTTGTTATATGTCAAAGGATTCGATGATTGAGCAGAAGCTGCAAACAAAAGAAAATCTGAATTCATTGTTTTGTTTTTCGTTAAAGGAGATATTTTAAAAAACTGTTTGAAATCATGTATTTAGATATCTGAAGTGATGAACTCGAAAGCATTGGATTAACAGAGCTGTAAAAACACAACCTTACATATGTACATGAAGCCACCCAAATCTGATTTTCTTTTTTTTTTTCCCCATATCTTTTCTTATTTTTATTTTTTATTTTTTTGGGCTCCCTGAACAGTTCAAAAGACACAAAATCACATCAGCCTGGATGTTCATATTTGGTCTTAAATCGGATACTTACCTGATGTTTTCCAGCACGACTTCAGTCTGAACTGTCATCTTATATTTCGTTCATTTTTGACGTCACTGTTGTGTGAATAACGTCACAAATCTGCGTTAGCGGGATTTTTTTTTTTTTTGGGATTTAATTTGCTTGAGTGAAGCCATAGTCCACCACTCCTGGCTTCGATCCCTCGTCCACACACGTCTCTGTACAGATATCGACGCCATTGCTCTACACTTTCTTCTCGTTATACCAGGTCTAAGACTTTGTCCACTTGTTTTGCACAAAAACTTTAAAAAAAAAGAAACCATACAGACTTACCTCCACTAGTTCCTTGTTTACTACCAAACATCTGACATCACTTTATTTTAATGCACATATGGGTCACTTCAAAGCAGAATGCTGTTCACACTGAAGTTTGATACATTTAAAATACTAGAGTAAACAATCACAAAAATAAAGATCTCTGCAAAAAATCTGAAAAGACCTGCAGTGTGAATGGAGCCCAAATCTGATTTTTTTTTTTTTTTTTTTGTGATGTGACCTCCGTCTGAACAGCTGTTTGGGCTCTGTCTTGAATTCATGCAACGCTGAAGTTTAACCAGTCAGCATTTGTTTGGACCCAGTGGACAACTCTCACTTTTCAGTTGATTTATATCTCAGCTGGGCTCCACGTGCAAGTGTTGGCAGGGTGGGATGCAGAACAGGTTCGCAGGGGACCGGTTAGCTGGTCTTGTGCAAAAAAAGTTTGTCCTGAGCGCTAAATCTGCAGCACGAACCCTGACGTCAAACACACGATTCAGCAAATTCACATTTTGCATTCTGAGGCATAATCACCTTATACGACTGTGCAAAGCTACACAGAAGTATTTCCCTCACTCCCGTGTAGATTTAGAAGAAAAGGCAGTTTATTATATTGCTTTTGTTTTCATCAGTGTGGTGTGAAGACGTGTTTGCTTGTTGCAAGCATAAATTCCCCCAATGCACACAAAGCGCTACCCAAAGTAAATCCCGTATATAAACATACATGTGTTTCTGACTGAAATTAAACCAACACAACGTACATGAGAGGAGGTTTCAAGGCAAGGCATTGATGTCACGGGTGTCGTTTTGTGTTTGCATTTTGACGGAGCACAGGCATTTCAGATTAGCACATTATCTAACATGTTGCATTGAGAGACTAAATCTTGTTAATTTGAATATGTAGAAGACAAACAGCAGAATAGGCAGCTAAAACGGAGATGAAATTATGCACATCCCATTTATATGTACAACAATAACAAATACAGAGATACGTAAATGAGCCAATAAAACATCAGTTATCTCTCGCTGCCATGACAGCAGTCAAAACAAATAACTCGTCTGGATTTTAAGACACTCAGGTCAAAATTACAGCTTTGATAGTATTTCGAGTGGGTTGTTATGGCTGAAAATATATTCCACAGGGCAGCGGCTCTGGTTGACTCCTCCTAACCAAGCGACCCCTGTACCGGCGGCAAATGATCCAGAGATCATTCAAACCCTGGTACGAGTAACTATCTGATACATTCAATAACGAAAAATTTGCTGTCAAGTGAAAGCTAAAGATTTCAACGGTGTCAGAATCAACACAAAAACTCACTGAACCAGCAGCTGAAAAACAACAAAAAACCCACTCCACTTTCACCTTTAAATTTGGCTCCTTCAAATCATATCCCAGGGAAAAGACTCGACTCC
>JAOWBL010000003.1:924465-939091 GCA_028564865.1 Zenarchopterus dispar
GTAAACAAACTTAAAACTGCTGTCTCCTGGTACAGCTCAATTCTTGACTCTTATTTATGAAACTGCTGGTCTGGACCACAACCAAACTGAATTCTTCTACAGTGCTGCTTTGTGGTTCCTCTTCAACTGAAACACGAATGACTCGATGTTGTTGCAAAGAATCTCTTAGAGAGTTATCTCACTGTTGTAAAACTGTGAAACTGTTAAAGTCGGGTTCTGTTAAGTCTCATCTGAAGCAGACAGTAGTCAGAACTGGTCAACAGCTACTCAGAATAAGACCTTTAGAGGAGTGAATTTTATCCGAAACCTTACAATTTCATAGCAGTTTGAGTTGAACACTGGGTGGGTTATACTTATCCCTGGTTATTTTTTTAAACTCTATTTTCTCAAATAGTGTTCACACTGGTTTGTGTCACCACATCCAGACTGACATGAGGCTAGAAAACAAAAAAGAAAACAAAACAAACAAAAAAAAAACAACTCAGAATCAAATCCAACTTAATTTTCTCACTTTTTATTTTTTGCTTGCAGACAAAAAAAAAAAAAAAAAAAGAAGATATCCATGAAAGTCCAGGTATAATAAATAAATTAACAACTAAAACTGTTGCCTAATAAAGCAATTTAAAGAATGGCAGAAAGGCTTAACTTTTCAAAATGACAGAGTTCGTATGAGGATCCTGTATCACAGACAAAATCATTACAAACCAAACTCTAAAGGTTGATTTCAGTCCACCAGCGCGCTGTCTGCCGAATGCTGCTTGATAAATGTGCATACCCTGACAGTTATATATGCTTCACGAAACACAGGAAGAGCCGAAAATAGAAAAGCAAAAGCTTATTTCTTTAATTCCCCAACATATGAAAAGTTAAAAGCAGAGTCAAGTGCTTGTGGTTTGTTTTCCCTAAAATATTGTCTGTAATTCTTGTGGACAACCTGAAAGATATTAACTAGTTCACCCGTATTTTAGCAAATAATGCAATAATAACTATTTTCTTTTTTTTTAAATCCTGCCTTAAAGTAATTCACTTACTTTAATAGAGAGGATGACACCCCCCCCCACACCAAAAATAAAAAATAAAAACAATCCCCATCTGTTGTGTACTTGTACTTTCATGCATTCAGTATTGAACTCTATAGTAAAAACGTTTGTGTAAATGTCACAATATTACTGAGTTTGTAGCTTAACTGACTGAGGTAAAGTTGCTTGTTTCCTGAAGTAGATCAAACATGTCTTTAGGCTGTTGAGTATTTTTCTCTGGAACTGAAAAACTGTGACATTGATGAAATAATTTACTTTCATTGCACATTTTTTTTATTTGTAAAGTTACATAAAAGATTTTAACAACTAATTCGTGTTTTGGCATTTTAGTATTTATCACCATTTTTTCCCCCGATAGATTTTCAACACATTTGGTTAATATATCAAACTGAACTTTTTCTAGTTTTTCTAATTATTCGAACTGTATTTTTTTTTCGTCTTCAAACTAAGTGGACATTTAGCTGCAGTTTTAAAAAATCTTTTTTTTTTAACTAGATGAGATTATGTTAAGATCCACTGCTGATTGATTACTCTGTATGACTATTGAACTTTGGTAGAAGAGGGTTCTATTTTTAATAGTTAATTTCTTTAAAAAATTTCCTCTAATATTATTAAAAATGGAAAAAGTGTCAGCACCCACAGACTGTGTTGTTCTAACCTCTGAGTGGATGAAATTTTATGGTATGCACTTAAAGGTTGGGTAGGAGATGCTGGAAGAACCGGTAAGATTTAGCTTGATTTTGAAAGTTTTGGCCTCTGAAATCACACCTCCAAAGAGTGTTTACTAAAGAACAGAAGCTGAAGCCAGAAGTCATGACTTCACCTGGGTCACAGACAAATCCAATTGTCCCAACACTGTAAATAATTGCCAATTCTGCTGAAAATAAGGGTATCAGGATCTTTCTGTATTTATGCCGATGCAGCAGGCAAATCTCAATTCTTGGTTTTTCTATCGGCCAGCACAGGAAGTTACACAACGCTGCCCTGCAGCTTTCCGTTTGGAGTTGGCCGGTGGCACTTCAGTGGTTGGGTTGAGCTAGCTGTTTAGCATTAGCATTGTGTTGGCAACATGATGTTATCTGAGGCTGGAAGATACCAAGAGGAAAACTGCAATGTGGTCATTATGTATAGTTACAATTTCCAGAGCTGGTCTAAGTACTAGATGTGTTCGGGAAGTCAGATCTGCTCGGGGCCCTGCGCCTGCCGATGACGTCACACTATATAATTGGCTGGACGTTGGCACGATGACGTAAAAGATAGGGTTTTGGCGGATAAATTACTGACGAGGTTTTTGCGGGATTGGTGTTCTTTGTACGAAACATGGACGACTTTTACAAAGAAATCCATCATTATCTATCGAAAGGGACTTACCACAGCCTAGCCATCACTTATATAAGTCCCGAGAGCAGAAAGGTCACTATTCGGAAAGCAACAAAAAAATTACACAATTAAACGTGACTTAACGTAAATATTAGCGGCTCCTATTCAATTCATATTTACAACATACGAATGCCATTGTGTTTCTGGAGTTGCATTTATTCACAATTTAACCAGTTATTATACATAAAATCTAAACGAATGTTTTATTTTCCTGCGGTATCGTTAAGGAGTTGCCATGACAACCATGGGTGTGAGGGTCATTCTAGCAGGTGCCGTAAAATGGAGAAAGTGTTGGCTTCCTACCAATGGAAACCCTTACGGGAGGAAGTTTAAAAAAAAGAAAAAATGGGTGAGAGTTTTTTCACTTTTTGAGTTATTTGTTCTTCTGAAGGAAAATTAGGCTATGCTCATTGAAACTGCTCATCATATCTAATAAGTTCTATGTAAATTGTGATGCATTTCACTTAGTGTAGTCCCTAGACTGCTACAAATATACAGTATACTTGTGAGGAAATGAACTGAAATTAATTTAATAACCTGTTTTATAGGGTTGATGAGTGTCCCTGCAGTCAGCATCATGAAACTAAAAACTGCTGCACCTATCCTTCATCCTAATCAAGTTCAGGAAGCGTGGCGTGTCCTTGGGATAGATCTAATTGGTCCCCTTCCTACCACCACAAACGGCAAAGGGTAACCTTAGATTTTGTGTTGTGTGTCTGTGTGTAACTCCCTTTAAAAGTTGGTAAATCCAAAGTTTTGGGGTAAAAAGAACACAGAACATGACAGTCATGAACAGTCGTCAACATATGTTTAAAACAATCTGCATTTTATGTTGCAGGTTCATTCTAACAGCCACAGATCTTTTCACCAAGTGGGTTGTAGCAAAATCCCTCTACACCAAAACTGCCCCTGAGCGGTCCAGAAAATATATAATAGTCAATATTCTGTAGAGAGCCTTAAGATCAATCAAATTATGTTCATTAATGTGTTTTACTTTTTATTTCTTGATCATACATTTAATTTTTATAATTTTTACAAATGCTGAACAGGACATGTCAGATACAAGTGTAACAAAGATGTAACGCCTGTGTTTTTTGTACCTTGCCTTCCTACATCTCCAGCATCTCATTGCTGACACATCTGTTGAGAGGAGCAGACACTGGGATCCTCTACGCTTTGGCATTTTTACCAGCTCCGTTGCTACAGTACCTATTGTTTTGATGATAAAAAAAAAAAGAACTGGGAAAAAGATGTGCACTTTTTCTTTTATCAGCGATTCATTGATTTGTTAATGCTTTCAACATTTTAAAAGGGAAATGTGAAATTTGCAAGCTGGTATAGTTAACTTGTAATGAGGTTTTTTGATTATATAATGTGAGGTTTGGTGTTAAATATTTGGACTTTAAGGTGGGACGTTACTGCCTTTGATCAATATTTATATCAATAAGATGATGTATTTTTAGATATAAATATTGAAACTGATATTTGGTCTAAATAACTGCACACCATAAATTAATAAAATTATCTATACAGTCAAATTCATTTATTCACATGGGAAAACCAAGTTCACATTGCTGATATGTGTTCCTTTTGTCATCAATAAGACAATGTGTTTTTTGATGTACTGAAGTATAACTGATATTTGGCCTAACAAATAACAGTACCAGACTCACACCGTAAACAAACTAAATAAATAAATTCGATACATCTTCAAATTTAAAAGGGCTTTATTGGTATGGCTTAAAGAAGTTTAGGTTTCCAAAGGAAATGTGAAATAAAAGCAAAAATATGGATTGATAAATAGAGACCCCGACCAGATCTGATTCTTATGAAACGGGGCGCAATGTTGTTTGTCTGAGCGGCGTTGCCATGTTGTGATGTCATCGGCAGGCGGCAGCCCCCAAGGAGATCTGGTACCTACAGTGGCACGAGTGTTGCTAAAAAAAAAAAAAAAAAAAACACTGGCAGACTTTTTTTTAAGCCTTTAAAGAGCTATTAGCAAACACTAGAGTTTGCTTTTCAGAAATAAGAGAAATTCTTATTCTTAGAATTCTTAGAGTAACTACCAAAAAGTAGAAGATTCATTGATAACCAGTCTCTATTGGTTGTGAAAAATGTCTCAGACTTCATCACAGACTTCTCTGCTTAGATCTAGATCTGTGGTTTGGTTTCCATCTTGTAAGCTCCTCCCCTCCTAAACATCTGACTCAACATATTTCATGTAAGCTAAAAGAAGTGCAGGAAACCAGCCACAAGGGCTACATTTGGACCTCCAATGTGCAATGTCATGGTTTGCATGTGATATAGGCCATGTAACAATGGCAATCATACAAGGTTAGCAATAAATACTAAAAAAAATAATAATAAAAAAATATATAAAAATGAGACTGGTATCAGATCAGTACTCCGTATCAGAACTGGTGTTATAGTCGGAACATCTGTACAATGATTGGATGATATTTTTTAGAGCCCTCTCATCCACAGCTAAATAATGTTTTTTGTTTTGACAATAGGACATTTAATGAACTGTTTGCTATAAGTGTGTAAATTTTTTAGATAATATAATAAAAGTGCTTCCCAGTTGATTAGTGATTTTTGTTTTTAGGTTAGGGCATTTAATGAACTGTTTGCTATCAGTGTGTGAAGAGAACTTTAGGTAATATAATAAAAGTGCTTAAGAAAGAGATCACCTACCCAACCTTTAAAAGACTTGCAATGTGAGTGGATAATATGAAATCTTGGACCTATGGACTAGTGACCTGTCTAGTGTGAACCCCTATGCTCGGACGGGCTCTTGGGGTGACCCCCGATAGCCTCCAATCCCCTAAGACCCTGAACAGGATAAAGAGTGTATATAAAGTGAATAAATGAATATTAAATATTGTTCCATTTCCCTTGCTAACAGATGTATTTTAATTACCCGTGTAATTTATATATACATATCAGCTTATTATGAGGAAAACTTGTTAAAAATTAGCTGGAAAAGGTGAGACCATTCGTGAAGCTGTGCTGATTCAGAGTGGTGTAACTGAGACACTCACCGATCGTAAGATGCCCTACAAAGACGCCTCCCCGTCAAATGGCTTAAAAGTCCAAAACAGCAGCACAAAAATGTCGAATCAAATGTACGATATAAGAAGATCAGCACAGATATCAGCAGATAAATGACATGGATCTGCAGTTCAGAAATGCATGAGTGAGGTAATTTAGAAAAGCAGGCTTATTTGTATAGCTCACTGAATTAAAAATTTTAGTTTTTAAATGCAAGCTCAGTTGAATTAAAGAAATATTTTGGTCTCTTTTTTTTTGGATTTATGGTGTCTGTCTTCTTTTAGTATAATTAGCACACTACTTTTTGTTTGATTTGGCTTGTTTTGTTTTGTTTTTTTATGTGAATTTTCCCTTTCATTAATTTGTTCTGCCGGATTCGCACCACATCAGTCGTTTCAATTCCTTCCCTCAAAGTTTCGCCTCACAGACAAAAATGATAAAATTGAAAGTGGATGGACACAAATACCTGCAATCATGGAAATTATCACCATTTGGAAAAGGTTTGTTGATAGCGTCATAACAGTAGAATGGATTTGGTTTCCATTGTGGTAAAGTCATTAGGACTGTATCAAATAACTTGGAAAAAATACAAAAAAAAAAAAAAAAAAGCCTTTCGAACTTTGACAGTGGAATTCATTCCAGCAATTTTTTTTTCATATTTAAAACACATATAAACAAAATGGCACTAATTTTAGTTTGTTTTTTTTCACATAAAAAGCGGTTTTAAAAACCCTTTCTTCTAAAAAAACAAAATGTTTTTATTGTTGTGTTTGAGTTTCGGACATTCCATAGAGAATCGCAGTTTTTCCGTGATTCAGAATAAAAGAGAAAACCCATGCATGATCTCACTGCTTTAAAAAGTTTTGATTTTTTTTTTTTCTTTACACATTTGTTTCTTTAAGAAAAATTACATAAAAGGCCAAAATATTAGCCCAGCCATTCTCACCAAAATGAAAGCCTGCTGTGTGTACAGGAGCAGTATGGGAACTTACGCTCGTGGCATCCGATGAGAGGCTTCGTCCTGTGTTCAGTGGGTCCCCAAAGTTCATCGGCCAGAACAAACCACATCCACAAACGCTGTCCTTTATCCTTCATCTCAGTGATTCTCAGCTGCATCACCACCCAAAGTTCAATTTAAAGGCACAAACTCATCGTTTAACGTCACATTATCTGTCTGAGCTCTCTGTGGCCGTCTTTGGGTTCCGATCCGGCAGTTGAGAAACACTGATATGGACCATGCTCCGTGTCGTCTCCACCGTGGGGGAATACGTGGGAAATCTGGGAAAAAAAAAAAAAAAACATTCATAAATGATATGGATATGAACACTAAGCTTTGCTATCAAGCTTTCAATATATTATATTTGTACACAGGGTTTTTATTGGAATTTTTTTTTTTTTTTTTAGTTTTTAATATGTCTTATGATTATTTTTAATTGTCAATGTTTGCATTTGTTTTTAATTGGGAATTACTTTGGCCAACCCTGGTTGATTAAAAGTATGATACAATTAAAGACTGACTGATTTATACATAAAAAAATAAAAAGCTTGAAGTCTTTGTCTCTGTCTGGGCGCAGACATTAACACTTCACCAGATCTTATTATATTTAATAACTTCCTTTTAAAAGTATGAGTAAATGCAAAGCTGTGAATGAAAAAAAGAGCAAACTAGAACCTCACAGGAAATGGCATTTTTACTTCAATGACTGCTAAATCATTCATGTAAAAGCCTCGACTAAACTTAATTAACCAATATAATTGCTTTAATGACACATTTAATGACACATTTGTTCACATTGTCACAAAAGCTTTTAGAAACGGCAGACCAATATGACTGTGTAATAAAGGTGGACTTAATGAACTAAAACTCCTGTTATTTATGATACCACTGTTAAGTTCTACTTGTGGCTCTCCAAGCTTGAAAATAAATTAAAGACAACAGCTGATGTGAATTTTCAAGTACACTTGCAAGGGATCTCATTCTTTTAAAATTTTAGTAGCTGTTTTGGACTTTCCACCATGATTGTGTGTATTCTCGTCCTAGTACGTCATCGTTCATATGTACTACTTTAGGTTGCGTGTCAGATAACAGAAGCTCTACAACCTTCGTGCACTTCTCGCTCTGCAGTTACAAACATTTACCACTGATGTAAACCCAGCAGCAGAAGTTGGAGTTTGTCTAAGACATTTATGTGGTTTTATATGACAATCGATGGAAGAATTGCATCTCAATAAATTTTTCATAATTGGTGTTAGAAACATTTTACTTTTATTTATTTATTTTTTTTTACCACTGATTTTGCCAGTGACTTCAAGTGAAATAGAAAATTGAGATATATTAAAGGAAAAAGTAACTAATGTGCTGTTTATACAACAGTTTGATGAAGCATCGTCTTATATCTGAAAAGGGCAAATGAAAGACACTCACATGTCCGCTCATGTCTGCTCTTCTGCCTGAGGCTGTGATTGGCTGATGCCTTCAGATTCCTCCTGGATTGTATCACCCTCCTCTTCCCCAGGGAACCCTTCCTCTTCAGCCTTGACACAGTCGTCATCCGATGCCTCCTGCCCTTGTTCTCTCACCTCCATCTCTCCTTCACTGTCTGCGCACTCTGTTTCTGGCACCACCACCTCCTCTTCCTCCTCCTCCTCCTCTTCTTCTTCTGCCTCCTCGACCTCGGCCTCAGCCTCGGCCTCCTCGTCGCTGAAAGGCTTCTTGCCCTCTTCCACCCTCCTGCCGGTCTCAGAGAACCAGTCTCTCACCTGCTCATAGCTCATGCTGGACTTCGCCACCAGATCATCCAGGTCTTTCTCGCTCAGAGCTCTGTGCTTGAGGTAGTAGTCCTTTAGAAATGCCTTACCAGACTTCACCTGTAGGAAGGACAGAAAAATTCCATCTGTTAGTATTATTATGATTATTATTATTATTATGTAAAATTACTGAAACAAATTGAGAAAATAAAAACAGCAGAATTTAAGAAGTGTAATATAGCTGTAATGAGCTCACACTGAATTAAGGTGAACTTCAAATTAATAAGAGAAACATTTTCCTTTTTTTATATTTGAAAAACACAGTACATGATCTCCTAAATCTTTTTCACTTTTGGTTCTCAGCTTATGAAGAAATCAGACCTTCAAAATAAAATCCTTTAAAAGTATGAACCGCTGTTTGTTATTGTAGCAAAATAAATACCTTGGTAAAGTGAGTGTTTTTATTGTTTTATATGACCATCCGACAGAGCAGCAACGTTAAACAAAGCACAGACCTTGATGAGGCTGACGTTTTCCTGTGGGGAGCGTTTTGAGGGATATGGCCGGCGTGTCCTCCTCGACCAACCACGGAAACGCTTCCTGGATTTCTTCTGGGTCTTTGATCCGCCATTTAGCGCCTCGTCCACCTAAAAACCATCAGATATTTTCAGTAACTGGATGTCAAGGTGCTTTAAAGGACAACAAACATCACAATGACTGCTGGATTTAATGTTCTGACTAATCGTACTAGAGAGCTAAAAAGCATTTAGTGCTTTTGCATCATCACAGAAGAAAATAAGACCTTTTTGTACATCGATTCCCTGTTCTTATGAAACAGAAGGGATGCGTACCTTTCCACTCTGGTAGAGGTAGTACCACTTCAGGTTGCTGTTTTTGCAAGCGTAGCGAGTGTCACCAAACCAGTTGACGATATATGTCCTCGGCAGGCCGGTCTCATCCGCCATTTGATCGTATTCCTCCGACGTCGGCCACTGTGAACGGACAAATGCCTTCTTCAAAATGTGGAGCTGCTCTGGAGTCTTTTTCAAAATCTTCCTGCCAACAGATGGAGCGCTCTGTCGCTCCTGAGAGGAGGATGAAGTTTGCATCTTCTCTCCATCCCCCTCGGTGTCACTTTCTTTTGATTGTGACCCCAGTTTCCGCCTCTCTGTGAACCACGCGTCCACCTCGCGTCTCGTCAGCTTCGTCTGAGATCGCAGCCTGCTCAGTTCCTCGTCTGAGGGCTTGTCTGACTTCTGGAAACTGGCCTCCAGGATCAGCAGCTGCTCTGGAGTCTTTTCCTTGAACTTTTGTGGCGTAAAGTCAGGAAAGGCGTGGCGAAATTTGACACGTGGGTCGCTTGTGGACCCCGATGAGCCTGGAGTATTGGCAGAAGTTGGGGAAGAGTCACTGGCATCATCGCTGGAGTCGATAATGATGGTGGTGTTGATATCAGAGCTGATGTTTTCACTGTGGTTGGCACTGCTGATCCTTCCTCCTCGGCTTCCTCCTGACACTGCTGTTCTGCTCGATAAAGTTTCACTCATTAGCAAGTTGTGATGATCCTTCGAGTTCCTCTGATTGTAGCGCGTATCACTAAACCATTTCTTTATTGCTCGTTTGGATAACTTGGTGACCTGCATGAGCCGGGATATCTCCGCCTCCGTGGCGAACTGCCTCCGGCTGTAGCTTGCCTTCAGCTCTGCCAGCTGCTCTTTGGACTTCTTCGGCTTTGTTGCCGCTGCATCCAGGCCAAGTGATGCACTGGCAGAGGAACCCGACATCTCGGTGTTGGATTCAGACGCTGAAGGTTCGGCGGCTTTGGGCTGGTTGCCAGGGACCCCCGCGACCGTCAGAGTGATGGGAGAGGCCACCGGTACAGTGCCCCCATTACCGGTCACCTGAGTGAGGACGAGGCCCGGCTGTCCAACAATCTGGCAGGTCTGGAAGATGGACTGGAGGCCGTTGGTAGCAGCAGCGATGTTGGCGGGGATGACGGTGATGGTCTGGGGGACAGTCTGCACGGTGCCATTAAACTTCTTCCTTCTTGCCTCCTCCACCTGCAGAGTAGCAACAAATATGGAGTGATAAACTATGATGCACTGTTTATTTTTTAACAGACTTTACTTAATATTCATAACTGAGAGCTATAAAGATCCAAAAGCATATTGGAAGCACATCTTGCTTTCCTTTATGACTTATTTGCATTCTGAAGACAGGTTTAAAGTTATGCCAAATGTTCTGGTTGTAACTGGATTTATAGCTTTTGTGGAACTTTTTTTGTTTGTTTTTCATGGACCATCAATTAAAAATAATTGCATCTTTTAATTTCATACAGTTTTGTTGTTTTACAATGTACTGCAATTATAAAATTTGTATTAATTGGTGGACAAAACTAGCTAAAAGAAACAAATGCATCTTGAAAAAAAGAACTACTAAAAAATCTTGTAATAAAGACATTTTTTAATTATGTTACTTTTGAATAACTCTGGTACATTGTGATTACTTTCATATATCATATCAGGTCATTTAGAGATTTTTTTTTTTTTTGAGGGCTGTATAACATGAGGTGAACTAATTTTATAATGTTCATGATCATATGTTTTCATGAGTGGCTCTGAGTACATCAGTGAGGATGTTTGTAAGAGTGTGTAACTGTGATTTTTTGTCTCTCTTTTCAATAAATCTGAATCTGAATAAAGCGATGGTCTAAGAAGGTGACTTTCCTAAAGGTGTTTGCTCCTGACGACATGATGCAACATTTCAGAAAAGTTTCAGAAAAGCTATGAATATGCGATGTGTGACATCTGGAGAGGTCAGGTGGGAGCATTTATTAGCAGGCTGCTTCACTTTTGACGTTTTCAGCTTGGGGAAAAGGGTGACTTTAAATTTATCATTGTGTCAATTAATCTGCGCACGAAAACCTGTCATGTAATGATGTTTTTAATATGTAAAATGTCTGAACGTCTACCTAGTTTGACACCAAGTGATACATATAAGGAGGTGAAATATTAATAACCCTCAGCATCTCATTTTTCTTCCGTTTTTTACTTTATTCATCTCCACTGTCCAGTGTATTCCCTATCCCATCTCAGTCTAGCATCTCTTACTTCATCTCTACCCTCTAATGTGTGATCTCAAGTCAAATGTCATACGTAAATGAAAAAACACTTCGCTGCAGTAAACTGAAGTGGAAGCGAGAAATCCATAAAAAGATGACTGCGTTGCAGCAAGTTTTCAAAAATTAACTTTATTAAGCGATTTGACAAATGACTCAGAATGAGTCTGCCAGAATCATGTCATTCGTTCCAGACTGCTGGAGTCAATAAAATCCTAACAGCTTGTTTCAAACTGACAGTGAAACCAAAAGAGTTCACCTTTGTTGAGACAAACAGTCGGTCGTACACAGCAAGAAATTAAAACTTTTTTGTTTTGCATTCTTTCTATATTATACATAAAAGTAAATGGGCCTTGGTTGGTGACTTGTTTTTTTTCTTGTTTTGACGTTTGCAAAATAAGAGAACTAATTAATACAAAAAGTGATGGGTGCATAATTTATAATGAGGAGGAGAAGGTCAGAGTTCAAAAAGCCTAATTTATTTTAATGTTACTACAGGCAGGAGATGCGAGACATAAGAGTTTTTAATGGGCAAATTCAAATCAAACAGCTCTATAGACTGAGGGTTGTGGGGATTGAGGAGATCTCTACGGGATGACGTTATTTCTGTATTTTCTTTGCTTTTGCAGATGGCGATGTTTAAGTGATGTCATTACTAACCAGTGGACGGTAAATCAGTGAAACAACCTGTAGTAAATCACACTCCACTTCCTCCATCGCATACCCATAAGTCCTGGGCTTCACACTTTCCTCACTGTTTTTGTTTGCAGAAACTGTTTTCAACATAGCTGATTATTTTTTCAAATCAGAAATGGCTCCTCTCATCCTTGACAAACTCCCACTCTGATGTAGAAATTAACAAATAAACCAAAAAAAAAAAAAAAAAAAAAAAACATTATATAAAATTGTATGAACTACAAACTGCTGTTGTTCCTGTGAAGCAGACAAACAAAATAACTTTTTAAAATAGTTTTATGAATTATTAAACTCCAGCAGTCTGAAAGCACCCAATAGTCTTTAAAGGCCTTTAATGTGAACTAAATTAAATATGTTTTAAGACTTTGCAATAATAGTAGATACTGTTTTTTGACATTGAATTGACTTTTTGACTGATTCATTTCCTCCATCTTTACAGAAGATTGCAAAAATCTACATCAATCCGATCATTGAACTGAAAGCTTTCAGCGTGTCATTTTGATTTTTTTCATAAACAAAAAGAGTTTTACGCTGTCATGTAAAGAAATAAAAGTGTAAAACTGGATCTAGGATCAGTGTTTGTGGTGTGAAAGATTCTTGTGTGACTCCAACCTCCTCTGGTGTCCAGCTGACTCCGTGCTTCAGCCTCTGAGCAGAAAACCAGACTTTGATCTGCTCCTCGCTGAACTTCGTTTGTGATGACAAACCCATGATCTCTGACACAGAGGGATATGGAAACCTGAAAGGAAAAAAGGGAAATCTGTTAGAAATCTACAGAGTTTGGTATTTTAACATGGAAAAAAAAAGAAGAAGAACTCAGACTTGAGGAGAAACGTGGCACAGTTTTCACACAGAACCGTGACACATCTGGAGCTGTATAAACCTGCACATATTAGCAATTATAAATGCCTTTTAATAAGCTAAATAATCAAGCTTCCAAATCAAAATACTGCCCTGATATTTTTATTTTTGTGTGTTCTTGCCTGTCTGCAAAAGTAATTTGCATCTGAACATTTTCAGTTATACTATCAATATCACTCATACCTAAAGTAAGCTAAAAAAATTTAAATCTATTCTTCAAAACAAATGCAGGATATATGAATGCAATTTCAAAACTACTTAAAATTTCCACAAAAATATATACAAAAAGCTCTGTGGCTGACTGTTGAAGTGTTTAGAGCATGAGACACCTGAGAGTGTAATATTTAATGTGCATCACAATGTTTGCTTTGTAATCAACATGCTCAACACGTTATTGCTCATAGTGACTGGCCATAATGATTTTTCAACTGCTACATAACCAGCAGTTTTTGTTTTATAACGAAAGGGACTCTTTTGCTGCCATGACAACAGCCACTGCAATACAAAATGCAAAGGAGCAAACAAGTGGTCCCCGCTCTGATGTTTGAGACTGACAGAAGAAAAGATTTCAGACTTCTCCGATACTGTATACCCGATATGGACAAAGGTGCTTGGCCACACCTGTTGAGTATTGAATTCAGGTGTTTCAATCAGACCTGTTCCCACAGGTGTATAAAAGCAAGAACCTAGTCATTCTGCCTCCATTTGTGATAAAATACGGGTCATCCAATAGACCTCGCTAATGTGAAGTAGAGTACTGTGACATGACGCCACCATCCCAGTGCACAAAGCAAGGACTGTAAAACCTTGATTTGCTGAGTTTTTTGTGGAAGAGCTTGATTGACCCTCACAGGCCCCTTTGAGCACCTTTTGGATGAATTAGAATGTACTGGAATGGAGATGTGAGCGTCAGCTATTCTCATCCAACATCAGTACCTGACCTCATAAAAGCTCTACAGAATGAATGGGCCCAAAGTCCCACAGCAACACTTGAAAATCTTATGGAAAGCCCTCCAAAAAGAGTGGAAGCTGTTTTAAGTACAAAAGAGGGACCAACCGCATGTTTAAGTACATGCATTTGAAAACAACTTCATTATAGTCTGTGTTGGTGTTATGCTCTGGCGTCCAACTACTTTTACCTACAAAGTGTATGTGGGTGCACACCATTTTAGAGAAAGTACCACAATTTGGTGTAGGAGCTCTGTTTGGACAATATGTGGTGCAGTAAGTAATTCACTGAACAGAAGCCAGTTTGAAGCCCAGGAACCTGCTGTATATTACAAGGATTTGAGGATTTACAGTTGCATTTCTTGTTAAACTGATGCATAGACTGCTTTGATGAACATACACCCCAGTAAGATGTGAACAGCTTTATGACTCTGAAACTCCACGGTTGAACTTTAAGGTACCTTACTGGGTGACCCATCTTCTGGTTCTTTCATATTATCCAGAATTATTTACTTCATGGCTGTCATGTTGTATAACCAAGACACCAAGGGGTCACATGCCAGTGTTCTCGCTGATTGTGTCAGGAAGAGCATCCGACTTAAGACCGATGCCAAATCAATATGATTTAATTTTTTTCAAATTAGCTCTTTAGTAGGGCTGCAACTAATGACTATTCTCATTGATTACTGAAATGATTACTCTACTAATCCATTATGAATCTCATATTTTTTAAATGGCTCATATTTAGCTCTCTGCTTTTAAATTTTTGCATTTAATTGTTTAA
>JAOWBL010000003.1:943790-955628 GCA_028564865.1 Zenarchopterus dispar
GAGTTTTCTGTCACCTTGCTGAAGACTATGTTGGTTGGAGGCTCGGGGCCTGGAAATTGGAAAAAATATATATGATGAAAAGTGTAAGTAAAAAAAAAAAAAAAAAAACTAGAAAGGAAGGGAAGAAGAGGTTAAAGAAAGGGAAACACAAAAAAGATGAATACATACTTTATAAGACGACAAAGAGAATAAAACAGAATAAATGGACTTCATGGAAAAGATGAAGACGGTCGCTGAAAGAGGGAAAACTGTGTGTACATTTGTTTATTCGTCCACGCATTTGACATTAGTGCTCCGATGAGTTTGTGTATATATGTACAGGGCAAACATATATACAGTATACAAATGATATACAGACATATAGTGGAACAATTAAATGCAGGTAAATGGATCCTGGACAGCAACAAAGGAGACGAGGACAACTTTCTAGACAGGAGTTAGCTGGTCAGTCAAACCTGAAAATAAAAGCATAGCAGTGCTCAATGAGGACAAAACAGGGGAAGAAAAAGAGACAATTTCAAAAGGTGATTTAAAGTGCATAAACATTGATATGTTGAGATATTAATTGGACAAAAAAAAAAAAAGATTTCCACGTAGAGTGCTGGGAAATGAGAATTAAAGGCCCATTATGACGGGGCAAATTTAAAGAAATCTTTTCCTCTTTTTTTTTTTTTTGTTAAATGAGATTAAAAGAGCCAAGTTTGGCATTTGAACGTAAAAGTGGCCCAGCTGTGGTCTTACCCTGGTTTGGGTGAGAGGTGAAGGGGTGTCAGTGAAGCTGGCTGTTAGCTTACCCTGAATGAGAGAAGACCAGAGCAGCAGACAATGAGAGCTGTTATGTTGTTATTGTTGCTTTTGATGTCAACTCAGTTATCTACACCATACCCATGAACACACTGGAAAACTAAGTCTGGGTTCAGGACTGGCCTCCTTCGCAAAACTGGAGTCACTTTGTATAATTTATTTCAAAAGAGTTTTTGAACAGACTGATAATATTATACATAATTGTGTGTACATAAATCTGTTTTGGGCCTTATACGACTGCTGGAACTGAAGCAATGGCTTCCTCTTAGTCAAAATAAAATAAAGTAATTTTAAAAAAAGATGGATGTAGTCATTAAGATTCAGCATTTTAGCAGGTACACAAGTCTTTAATGATCAATACTATTGTTGGACACGAGGCGATGGCTCAAATATATATATATATATATTTTTAAAAAAAGCATAAACCTTAGTTTTAAAACAGCCAATAAACAGATAAATAAATGATCCAAACAAACCAACTTAATTCCTTTCAATCAATGTCCATCTATCACTCCACTGACTACCGCTCATCCGAGTTCTCCTCAGCCAACTCCTCTAGTCCTTCTGTGGGAATAACACCCTGAAGGTGTAATCTCTCCAGGGTGTCCTGGGTTTGCCTTCAGGCTTCATCCCACGTGGACAGACATGAAACATCTCCCCAGGGAGGTGTCCAGGAAGTACCTTGGAGTCCAGGTACTCATTCCCGAATGGCAGAACTTCTTACCCTATCTGCCTGTCAACCCACTCTTTGGATGAAACTCGTCAACCCGTTGGTTACCGCGTCTCATTCTTTCAGTCTCTATCCACAGATCATGGTCAAAGGTGAGGGTAGGAACACAGATTGACAGGTAAACAGAGGGCCTTGTCTTTTTGGTTCAGGTGTCTCTTCACCACAACACACTGATACATCCGTCAATCTCTAGGTCCATTCGTCCCTCACACATGAACAAGACTTGAGGGAACACCTCACATTCATCTCAGAGAGGGTTTCCCACCATTTTCCAACTGAGACCCCTGATCTCAAACCTGGAGATGCTGAATCTCCTTCCTGCTGCTTCACACCAGCGTTCTCACCTTTACCGTTCTATGTGAAGTAACCTGAAGTGGCCAGCTCTGAGCTTTGACATCAAATAAGGGACAGCATGACTGTATTTAAAATGTTATTGACTATTATTATCGTCACAATGTAATTCATGAATATGAGAATTTTGCATATTCATGGGAGATGAAGAACAAGCGCACAAATACAACACTGACACAAGACACGACTTCTTGACAGGTATTCCTCAACATCAACATGTGCTGATGTCACACAACAAAATAGATCGTCAGTGAACAAATATTTAGACGACAGAGACACGAGGTGACACATCTGAAACTGCAGATCTCAAGCGTACAGCTTTCAAGAGTATGACAGCACTCGAGCTCTTGAAACTGAAATGCAAGAAGCATTTAATGGGAATAAAATATATTTCCAGTCAAACTCAGGACAAGTGATGATTAGTTACCAGTTGAATGTGCGCTTTAAATCAGTTCGATATAACATAAAAGGTGAAGACACAAGGCTTGAGGAGCGCTTTTACTCTGATGAACTGAAACTGATGGAGGTGGAAGAGAGAGAGGAAAGGGTGAAGTTTTTTGACGAAGACGACAACACGGAGAGTAACGTGGCATTGCACAGTAGGAATTCATGTTGTTCCACTGTCACAATGTGGTGTACCTGTGCTGATGACAAGCTTGTGTAGTCTGGATAGGAGGCCAGGACTCATTCCAAGCAAGGTCAAAGTGTACTCGGTCCGTGGAGGCAGATCCTCAAACTGAAGGGAGCGAGCTGAACCAGGAAGAACCTTTCTGAAGGTTTTGTTACCATCTGTTGGTTTGGTTTCCGTGCCATCCTGGACCAGTGGGGCCTGACTGACATTTTCAGACACGCTGTTGTCGACTTCGGTGCCTCCACGTTCTGGTCTTGGCTCTTGGCTCCTTTCCGACTGCTTCGGGTCTTTGTCTGTCCCAGTTTCTGCCCTGCTCACGGCAAAGTTCTGGTACTTCCCTTCTGGAGCGTCCCATGTGAGAGTGAATCCGTCGGAGGTCCGGTTCGTTACTTCAACAAAGTCCAAAGGTTCTCTCTCGACTCCAGAAGAGTCATCCTCTGTTGCAGTACCTTCTGCCCGCCCAGTTTCAGCACCAAAAACATTTCCTCCGATGTGATTTGTTCTTGTAGGTTGCCCAGGTCGGTCTTCGCTGACCTTCTGGGTTCTTCGTTCCTGCGGTGTAACGGTTCTTGATGGTGGCTGTTTCTTTGGAGTTGTGACTGGACTTACACCTGATTTGCCGGAGGAGCTAGGTTGTTCTGTTGGACCAACATTTTTGTCAGTACTTCCTCTCTCTCCCTGGATGTCAGGACCTGTGGTTTCTTCTGGTTGTAGCAGAGTATTGTCTTCATTTCTTTCGGTGTGAGTCCCTCTGCTGATAGTGGAGTTCTGCCCAAACATTTGGACATTTTGGGATCTATGAGTAGATCTACTTTCAGGATTTTCAGGGGAAGTGTCCTTCTCCACTTGATTATTTCGACTTCCAGCAGGATAAACTCTATATGGACCTCTTGGAGGAACCGGCTTTGAGTTAATACGGGTTCTGTTTAGAAAAGGTCTCCTTTCCCTAACATGCTGTGGGCGAGTCATGTTTGGATGACGGGAAGAAAGAAATCCATTTCTTCTTGTCGTCTGAATCCCCTCCGTTGATAATCTCGTGGAGTTCCTTGTCCCAACTCCTCCTTCGTACCCCACCCTTACTGGTACTGCATTAAATGGAGGGGAACCTTTGGACAAGGAAGATGAAGGATCTGGCAGCTTAGCTGCAAGCACTTGCCCTTTCTGTGGATCTGTTTCACTATTTAAAGCTTGCGAGGGGCGAATGTGAAGCCTTGAATGTGGACGGGTTCGATTGGAAAAGATGCGACTGGGGTAGCGCCCTTTCAGTGGTGGATGACGGACAGGACCTTGTCCTCTTTTTGTCGGCAAAGGTGTTTGGTTCTGTTCAGCTCTTGGTGATTCAGGATCAGTTCCTCCATCTTTGTCCCTACTTGTATCCTTTACAGCTGGATGTAATTTAGGTGAGAATTCATCTGAAGCGGATGAAGCGGATGAAGACGATGAAGACGACGATTCCTCTGGAGACAGAGGTCCGGTCTCCATTTCTTTTTCGGGCGTTTGGCTCAAAGGATGAGGGGAGTGACGAGGAACACTTACATTTTGATTGGTTCTGTTCTGAAGCCATTTAAAGTTTTGGTGTGGACGGCCCATCTGTGGACTTTTCTGAGTTGTGTGATGCGAATGAGGTAGGCTACCTCCTTCTGGGAGAGGTAGTTTACCAGAGTGAGGGGCAGTTTCACTTTCATCGGTGTTGAGTTCATTGCTCCCAAGTGAACCGAATTCATCTGAGCTGGAAGAGGATGATGGAAATGATGATGATGATGATGGAGGCGACGAGGAAGGAGAGGGTAACGATGAGGCTGAGGGTGAAAGGAAATACGCTTGTGGTGACGGGAGTTTTGATGCAGATAATGATGATGACTCTGACGCTGCTGAATGTGATGACGGCTGTGATGTTGATGATGATGATGATGAGGAGACTGAGGAAAATGGCTTCTGCCCTATTAAAATCAGATTCTTCACAGTTTCTGCTTCTTCGGAGAGGTTTCGTGGTTTGGAGAGATGAACTGAAATCATTGTGACATTCAGACTGTCAGCAGCGTCTGTTAAAAGTTCATGTAAACCCTTCACTGGACTGGTTTGGTTTGGTTCACCATGTGGTGGTGGTGTGCCATCTGGATCAGAGCTTAATGGGGTTCTTCCCGTCCCCGCTCCGTTTTCTCGACACCCATTGGCTTTATCCTTCAGAGGTAATCTCATGTGTGTCACTTTCATTTTGTTCACACATTTTTTCTCTTGGTTCTGAAGAATCCCAGTTGGCTCTAAAGAAACTGAACTTGTGTCATTTCCATGGTCAACATCTGGTTGCTTTTTTGTGCCAACAGCAGCAGTCGGTCCCGAGTCTGTCCCAGGCAGAACAGCTGGACTTTTGTCATCCGTCCTTTTAGAGCCAGGGACAACCTTTCTCCCTCCGTACAGAACTCGAGTTGCATTGTAACGCAATCGATTTGGGAACCTCGGCTTTGACAGCGGAGGCCATCTCTTTAGGATTTGCGGCCCGGTGCCATTTCTTGGCGGCAACTTTCCAGCCAGAGGTTTAGTTCTGACCGTCTCAGCACCATCTGAACCTCCGACCCTTTCTGAATCAGCCTCGCTCCCTTCCTGCCCTCCACCCTGCTTGTTAAACACTCCAACCCCAGACGATGGATTCAACCCTGGCTCCATGCTGCGAACATCTTGTCCAGGTGCTTGTGTGACCCGCCTGGTCAAGTCCCCTGTGGTGACCCTTGGAAATGTGTCGCCTATAGGTGTTAGGGGAGTTAAACGTTAAGGTCATTATATGCTGCGATTAATAATCCAGATGATGTCATATCTAAAGAAGAAAGAAAATCAGTCATTAATGAACAAAACAAGTAAGGTCAGTGGTATCCATGAAGAACCTGGGAGGAAAAAAAAAACTGACATGTAATTAATGAATATTTTGGTGTGGTGACATGAAAAAGTCACGACTGAGCACAGCAGCAGATGGAGAAGTTGTGGCAACACTTTACTTCATTAACTTTTACAGACTGCACTATAGTGTGTTTTATGATGTGATACGAAGAATAACGAGGTGCCTCGACACAGAGGTTTTATTTAGCAGCATCGTAGCTGTTTTCACTTGAGTGCAGCCTGAAGTATAAACAAAAATCTGACTTGTATTGTCTCGTATTTGTTTCACCCGTTTTCACAGCGGTAAAACTGAGAGCGTTGCTTCTGTGCTCTTTAACGTCTGACCCCAAGTTCATCGACTTAGACCACTTTGGAGGGGTTGACCCGATAGGTTCATTACTCACCGGGAACAACCTGAGTGGTTGCTGGTCGGCTCTGGGTCGTTCCTTTCTCTGCTATCAGTGTGATGTCATACAAACGCCCCGCCTCCAGGTGTCGAATGTGAGCAGAGGTTTGGCCAGGTGCTAGGATCATTTTTTGACTCCTTCCCACTCCATCGTTGGGTGTGACGGTCAAACGGTACCTGTCAATCTCCCCCTGGGACTCCTCCCATTGCACCACTGCTGACGTGGAGGTCGTCTTGACAACCCTGAGGTTGGCTGGACCAGAGATGACTGACGACAGAAAAAAAAAGTCACAATTTGCAGTTTTTTACTTTCATTAGGAGTGATTAATTTGAAGTCTGTAGGTCCATAAAGATTCAAACTGCTTTTTAATTTACCCTGGACAATTAATTAAGCACATTTCTTTTTGACTTTCCTAAACTCAGACTCTTGCAGCCTCATTCGTCCTCTTTACTGTTGGTCCTTGCAGCTGCCACAGATTACGTCTTTCACAGAAAAAGCAGCGAGAGGGAAATGTTTAAACTTCCACTGTGCCAAATGAACTACACTACTGTGCCAACTTGCTGGTCATAAACTCCAGCAACGGCACATTAAAAAATTTTTTTTTTTAAATCAATGGAAATAGAAATATGTGACAAAGTTTTTGTAATTTTGTCTTTATACACCATCACAATGGATGGGGAAAAAAAAACAAAGATGTGATGAAAGTGTAAACTTTCAGTTTTTTCTAAAAAAGAGGTTTCACAAACATTTGATGTCTGCCATTTAAAAATTACAAACATGTTAATCTGTCATCTCACTTCCAGAGGCTCAAAAGTATTTGATCTCAGGCCTCGATGTCTTCAGTTTTCAGTTTTATGAGTTTAACTTTAGTCCTCAGTAACTGAAAAGCAATCTCTGAGATCAGGCACCTCACTTGGCCATTTAAGAATATTTTCAATTTCTTTGACTTCAAACAGTCTTGAGATACTTTTGCAGTAAACTTACAGTCCTTGTCCGCCTGCACTGCAAAGAGCCATTCATCAGTTTCTTAACATCTGGATGAACTTCAGCAGAGTTTGTTGTTGTAAAACTCTGAATTCATCTTCCCACTACTCCCAGCAGTCACATCATCACTAAATAAAAATCAAAAAGCCTGTTCCACTGACAGCCACACCTGCCCATACCATAACACTGCCTCCACCGTGCTTGACACATGATGTGGTGCACTTTCCTTTTCTAATTATTTCTGATCAGTCTGATACTCATTTATCTTGATTTCATCTGTCCAAACAGTCTAACTGATAAATACGGGAGGCTTTTTTCTTATGTTTTTTTTTTTTAAAATGGCAAAGTCAAATGTTGATTTCCTGTTCTTGACCACCAACAATGGTTTGTAGCTGTTGTAAACACTTTATATTTAAATACATGAAGGTTTGTCTTAATTTTTGATTTTAATAATGACACAATGACCTTCTCAAGAGTATCCTTTACTTCTGCTGATGTTGTGAAGGGGTTTTTCTTCATCAAGTAACGATTCAGAGTTGGGTTTGTGTTTTAGTTCAAATCCATTGTGGTAGTGTATAAAATAAAAATCATACAAACTCTGTCAATGTCAAATAGTTGTAGACCCAACTAACGTTTATGAGCATCACTGTTGACAAAACATTTTGTTTATGATGTAATTTTCTGGCATAGATGGTTCACTTCCTTTTCAATACATCTCTTGGCTTCAACATTCATATTTACTATTTTCTTAACATCAGAAACCTAAAGCAGCCTCTAAATCCCAGCCAGTTCGTAATAGAAATTGTTTAAAAGGTAAATTTGTTAAAAGAAGAGTCACAATCCATCAGTAAAAGTCACAAAATGGCAGCATATCTACAGCTGTTCTTTTGTGTATAGCAACATCTGTATGATATGATATGATCCTTTTTTATTAAGCTAAGTACTAACCTTTTGTATTTTCCTAACTCCTACTGTATCCCTTAAACTTAAACATGCGTTTTAAAAAGCAACAAGACCGAAAAACAGTACAGTTTGAGATTTTATATCAGTGAAACTTCAGACTTCAACAAATGAACAAGCAAATTCAAAAATCTTACGGGTCATAAATTCGGCCGTGCTCTCGGCTCCCCTCCTGCCGTTGACCTCCCCAACGATGCTGACGCTGTACTCCTGACCCGCTGCCAGGCCCATCTGCATGAAGGAGGTCAGGCTTCCCTCCACCTGCACGGTTATCTGCTGGTCGATGTCCTTCTGCAGAAGAAGACATGGAATATCAATAATGATCGTATCGTTGTGGACGTTTCAATTGCAACTCCAGTGGATCATCAATTTAAAAAACTGGACATGTAGAATATTGAAATTACTGAAACAGGGAGCAGATTTTCAAGACAGAGAAACAGGATTTAAATGTCCCATCGGATCAATCAGACCACAGCTGCACAGCTGGAGCATGTGTTTCTGCAAATGGTGTAAATGATTTCAGTTGTCCACCATGACCAGCAGAGGGCGCTTCTCCTCCAACGGCACTACTGACTGATGTCCACTAAGACAATTTAGCAAACAAACACATTCCCAGTAACAACAGGACAATAATCACAATGTCATCATCACGATGAGGCTTTTGAGACCGAGTGGGAACGCTGATGTCTGCAGGGCATCCACACGAGGGTGGGAAGAAGCAAACACTGGTGCCCTTGTTTTTCCCATTTTCTTTTCTTTTGGGGTTCTGAAGTCCAGCAGGACAAAAGAACATCAGCAGCACCAGTCTTCAAACAGAACTTTGGACCCTTTTCCATGTGATTTCACATTCCTGTTTTAAGGTGAACCCACCGACAGGTGAACGATTCAACTTTGGTGGGGTTTTTTTTCTTTCTAGATAATCCACCTTCCTCCCACAACCCTAAGATGACATTAGTCTAACTGATTACTCTAAATTATATTTAATTAGCAAATGTGAGCATGGTTGTTTATCCTGTTTGTCTCCATGGTGACCTGTCCACGGTGTCCACCATGTCTTTCACCCAGTAACAATCAGGATAGGCTCCAGTCCTGAAAAGGATAAAGTTGGCATAGAAAACAGATAGAAGGAAAAAAAACAAGCCCCAGTTCATCTCAGTTTTATTTGCTTTAACGCAATTATTTTGGTGTTTGAAGTCAAACCCAACTCAAAAACTTTAATACAACACAGATTTATCTCTTCGCTTTGGGGCAGCTTTATTCAGTGAATCAATTTGATTTGCAGGGTACTGTCACATCACATATAGCAAAGAATATTTGACCCAAACTTGGCCCACATCTGCAGTTTTCTTTTGCAGTATTTGGCTTTGACTCAAGGAAACCGTGGCTGCCTAAACCTAGCCACATATCCACCAGACTTGGACCGGTCCTTCATTTTCTTTGGGTACTTTGGCCCACATCAAAACCAGCTTACGAAATACGGGTCACATCTGGCTTTTACAGCAACATGATAAAAAAAAAAAAAAAAAAACACAGGTTCGGCCCAGTTCAGGAACTTGGGAGCACACATGGCCCACATGGCGCTTGCCAGGGTCAGAACTGTGCCGTAAGTGACGAACGTAGCGAATTATGCAGTCTCAGCATTTTTTATTTCCACCCAACTTCATTTCATTCTGGATCCGGCGTTACCTCGCAAGTGGTTAGGACAAAGATTTAACGCCAGCCGACTGGCTGTCACATACATTTCATTAAGATTAAGATCGAAGTAAATCGTTTCAATTGTAGAAAAAAAAGTTAAAATCTGTCCTCTTTAATAAAATAATAAAATCATGGACAAATGGACAAAGACGCTAGCTTCTAGGCATGAATATTACAAATTGAGTGGCAACCAGTATGCTGAGGTGGGAACCTTTTTCTTTCCCTGAGGTTGGGTTTTGTTGCCCCTTTTATCAAACTTTTTTTTTTTTTTTTTAGCAAACTCTGTGATCAATAATCATAGTTTTGTAGTCGTAGTTTTGATCGGTTCTAGTTTCGTTCTGTGTTCACTTGTTGGATACTAAATGACAATAAAGTTTGTCAAAGTCTAAGTGATTAGAAAAGATGGGATCTCCTTACAGCTGTAAGTATTTACACCTCAAAAACAGCCCCTTTAGAAAAAAGCTTAATATTTCATAAATCAAGTCAAAATTGTCTTGCATTAAGGACACATATCTTTGCCAGTTGGATAAGAAAAAATTTAACCAGAATTCTTCAAACCAGCAAAATGGTCTAAAATACACTTCTGATTTTCTTGGAACAAAGCTTTTTTTACTGTCTTAGATATGAGCTTTTTTCTTCTTTTTAATAAATGAGAAATGAGCTTTTGCTATGAGAATAATTTCATCCTGTTGTCTAATTTGATGCTTTTTAGGTACAAAAACAAACAAAATTCTTATCCACTTCACCGACTTGAAGTTTTAAAGGTTTCCATGAATCAAAAGCTTATTAAACGGTGATTCAGTTATGAGTGGATTTTGAATGAATGGATACCATGTTGTATTGTGAATGGACCGCTGCTGGTTGCCATGTTGATCACTATGTTGGTTGCCTGGATGAGTTTCCTTGCGTGAAAAAACACTCCCATTCATTTTTTATATGAATGAGGGTGACATCATTAAAATTTAGCTTTTTTATTTTTTAATAATTTCACAATGCTCGCTGAAAACAAGTCCTAGCTCTGTGACATTTGGGACTAATGATGAGGATGACGAGGGTTTACCAGGTCTCGGTAGGAATCCTGGAAATGAAATCTAAAATCTCCAAAACCAAATATATCAAGTTATCACATATTTTGTTTATCTAAAACTGCAAATATAGAGAAATAATACACTATAAAGTGCAGTGAGCAATAGAAAAATTTGGATAATGACTCATTTTGTACAATATTTAATTTAATGCATTATTTTAGCTTTATTCACCACCACAACGGATTTGAAATAAAATAATCAACATGTGACTGTCAAAAAGTGGACTTTTAGCATGAAGTCAAGAAGTTTCACAGAAATATTTTGTTCACCATTTAGGAATAATAACAATTCTAAGTTCAATTTTTGAACCTCATAAGTATTTGGACAATTTTCTAAAATCTCATTAAGCTCTGGTTGTTTTCTTTTTAAATTCAAGCCAAATGAAAGAGATCAAAGGTCTGGAGTAGATATCAGGTATTGATTTTTGTTTGATTGGAGATACCAAACTCAATGCACATGAAGGAGTTTATCATCACACTGAAAAATACAAAAATAAATCAAAAACAATGTGCTGCAGGGTGATGACAAGCACACCCCCAAACAAAGTAGGCAGGGGGGAAAAAAATCAAACCTGTTTTGTTTTCTTTGATATCTGTGTTGCATATAGTTGTTTCAAGCCTTGAAAGTTTCTCAGAAATCAGCTGCAGCTTTATTAAGTTATTCACATTAAAATCTTAATTTCATTTGATTCAAAAATGTCACATGTTTCTGTAAACATATGTAAATATGCTGTTGAAACATAATTTTCCTTGCAGGATAACTAAAGTATCTATCTATCCATCTATCCATTTTTCTATCCATTCATCCATTTTCTATCCATCCATTCATCATCCATTCATCCATCCATTTTCTATCCATCCATCCATTTTTCCATCCATTTTTCTATCCATCCATCTATTTTTCTATCATCCATCCACCCACTGATCCATTTTTCTATCCATTTTCTACCTATCCATCCATCCATCCATCCATCCGTCCATCCATCCATCCATCCATCCATCCATCCATCCATCCATCCATTTCCTATCCATTTTTCTATCCATCCATCCATTTTTCTATCATCCATCCTTTTTCTATCCATCCATTCATCATCTATTTTTCTATCCATCCATCCATTTTTCTATCCATTCATCTATCCATTTTCTATCTATCCATCCATTTTTCCATCCATCCATCCATCTATTTTTCTATCCATCCATCATCCATTTCCTATCCATTTTTCTATCCATCCATCTATTTTTCTATCATCCATCCATCCATCCATCCATCCATCCATCCATCCATCCATCCATCCATCCATCCATCCATCCATCCATC
>JAOWBL010000003.1:955728-1015426 GCA_028564865.1 Zenarchopterus dispar
TTATTCTTATTCTTATTCTTATTCTTATTCTTATTCTTATTCTTATTCTTATTCTTATTCTTATTCTTATTCTTATTATTCTTGTCATCATACTTTGGATTCATTTTATGTTTGATGGTTAATTATTTCTTTGTAAAGATATAATAAAGAGGAAAGTGGGATAGATGAAAAAACGGAACTCTTAAGATCACAACAACATGGAGTCCTCATAAAAACATTGTGTTTCATGTGGGCCCTCTAAAAGTTACGTTTCAAATTTGGTGAATCTTTTTTTTTTCTTTTGATGATACTATCAGTTTTTTGCTGTTGGTACCAACCCTGTTGTTTTCTCTGCAGCAGCACAGGGACAGGAAGACACGGAGCTGCAGCTGTGGAGGACCTCCAGCACACAACTAACTGGTAAACCCAGATGATGTCTTGTAGTCAGGGAGGGCAAAAATGTACTTTTTTGTACACTAAAACATAAAATACAAAATACCCTTCTTCTAAGTGTACCTAAACAAGCTACAAAATACAGCAGGCTCTGTATGTCAAAATAAAATATACTACCTTGTATAGTATTTCTATGTCTATTTTTTTTCTTACATTTTTGTCTGCTGCAGAGTACGCTGACTTTGAGAATTCATCTCTCCCTGAAGAAACGATCCACTACGCCTCTCTGGGACGACAGAACTGGAGAAGGAGACCAAGCTGGTCTCCACCACCTCAAAACCACCAGAGCGTCATCTACACGTCTGTCGTCACCAGACCTGCAGCCAGAAACGCACTTTACTGAGTCATCTGCACTGGCTTTCAAGTGTCTCTTACCCACAGAAGTCATAAACTCAATTATTCATTAGAAATCTTACTGTGCCTTTCTGACTTAGACTGACAAGAAAATGCGTGATAGGTCCATTTGTCCACTTGCAGAAAAACGTACAACTGTCACAAGCTAGGGCTAAAAGCCGTAAGAGGTAACACTGTTGTGTGACATCCTTATGAAATGATGCTAAAGCTGCAGTCTTAATGCTATCTATAAACCTAAAATCTTTAAATCTCGTGATTTCAAGAGTGCAACTGAAATTGAAAAAGGTTAAGTGCCTCTTTTGATCTTTGACTAACAGAATTTAAGATGGAAATATAACAATAGACCTTAGTATTTCTGATTTATTCTTGACACATTTTATTATTGTTTTTCAGATATGCAAAATTAAGTTAATAGAGGAAATCAGAGTGCTAAATAGTTCCTAGTCTGAACTACAAAGGAGTTCCTGTCAGTCTATGTTTTTCCTGAGTGTATCTGTCTTTATTGTATTGTTCAACTGATAAAATGCCCAGTGAGCTTTGAAACTGCTGATTGGCTGAGATCGTTCGGTTTCTGAGTACATTTAAACCTACAATTAACAGGATTAAATCCAGTGAAACCAGAGGAATTATTTTACGTGCAGCAAGAAGAAAATGTGTGTTGTGCATTGATGAAGTTGTACTGAATTGTCTGCTCCATCATCGGTGATTAATAAAACCAATTGCTTGGTCTCATTGCAAAACCTTGGACTCTGAAACATGTGCACATGTTTGAAGTGGGCCCCAGAATGACACCAAGCATTAACAGCATGAGAAGGGAGAAGACTGCTGTTTGGTTGACCATTTACTTTTGCACACACAAAGACGAGAAATCAACAGAATAAATTCATTTCTTTGGTATTGTCTGATGCATTCAATGACCCCTAAATGGAAGTTAAACATTTCTCTAGAATTATGCCACAAACAATACATTCCACCAACATGTTAAACTACGGATGGGCATTATATGAGAACCTTTAAGTTTTAAGAAGAATTTGAGCTGTTGCTTTCATTAAGTAGTCTTAAAGTGGATGACTTTCAGTAGCATTTCATTTAAAAATATTTAATAAAAACTGTTGTAGGAACTCGGTGATAAAATGTAAAACTGGTCAAATAGAGCAGCAGATTAGTTTTGAAAATGTTTTCAGTTTGCATGCCAAAATTAGCAGTCATAAGTGATAACAGTATAAGTTTATTGCAAAAGAGAGGAAAGAACATGAACATCCAACAGTGTAGAAACAGAAGAGTTTGAAACAGGGGATGCTACATCTTTCTACAGACATATTACATAAAATACGCTTTCCGCTAGTATGTGGATTCAGTCAGCATGGCTGAAATTTAAATTTTACATTCATGTATGAGTTTAGAGCTACTCTATGTAGCAGTACCACTTCTGACCACATGGGGGCTCAGGGATCTGCTGACGACACTGAGTTAATGGCTGGAGACGGTCCGGCACTTCTTGTAATACCATTTTGTCCCACTAGAGGTGCACATAAGTAGTGTTTACCACATAGGATCAGAAGAGCTCTTGTGGTCATAAATGATATTGCTAAATAGAGTGACTTTAAAGAAACAAAGTGAACCACATAATTTAACATGAAAACCAGACATGGGTCAGCTTATAATTAGTAAAATCACGTTATTTACACAGAATCTATGATCCCAACTCCCTAAGGCATACGCGGTAGCTTAATAATTATTCCAGGACTAATATAACTAATTTTAACTAATTAATCCATCCTTGAAATTTCTGTTGTGTCTAGATCTCACTCACATCTGGATCACAATTTGATCAGTTAGATTAATAGATTATTATTAGCAATGATTTAGTAGTCTGTGAAGAACAAAAAATGCTACATTGAATTCTTTCTATCTACATTTATACAGCTTTTGTGTTTTGAAGAACAAGTGACTACTTAGACGTTGTATGCACACCAACATCTCTTTACTCAAAAAATCTGTAACAATACTAAATACACACCTTGCCTGTCATAAAGACCAACTAAAGTGAAATTATAATTTTATAAACAATGTTATTACTTTGATATTTATATAAATACCATGCAAAATTTCAAATCTTTTTAGAATTCATTCCACAACAATGTTTATACATATTTTAACTATTAATAGTTATTATACTATTTTAATAAGTATTACACTGGTTAATCATCAAACTTATATTATATTATATGCCAGTGTTTTTATCTAGATGAAGAAGGCAATTAACCGGAAATACCTTTTTCTTTCCAGTTCATTTATAGTAAAATATTAGTCGTGAATATTTTATGGGAGTTTATTCATTGGAGGGGATGTTCTACTTAGTTAAAACCATTAAGCAGTGAAAATTATCATTACACTACTTTACTACCAAGACATTACATTAATGCAACTTTTTTCTTTTTTTTTTTCAGTTTACACCAAAATCTAGTCCTTGGCAGAAACCTGTGCTAACAGAAATATTATTAAAATAAAATTTTAAAAAACTCTTAATAGGAACCAGTTAAAAAAGTAACTTAAATGTAGTCAGAAGGTGATCCTCACCAGAATCTGCATTAAACTTAAATATTGGCTGAGTCAATTAACAGATAGTTTCCCTCCCCCCTGTCTGTGGTCATGTGATCGATTCATCACTTTTGAGTATATGACAAGTTCTTCTCCCAGTCCAATTTCTCCCCTCCCAGAGGGGTGGGGCTTGTTTGGATGCTTCACACTGGAATAATGCAAGGACTCTTCCTGCAGAGACAGTAATCAGATTACCTGGTGAATTCATAAACTGTCAAACTAGCCAACAGATTACATTTAAAGATAAAACGTGTACTTATTTGAATTATATTGCATATACAAAGGATATGCATAAAACGTATTTTTATCAAATGAAATAAATACTAATGTGAAATCTTGGCCCTGTAGTGGTTTATAGGACTGATGACACCTGGAGTGATTTAAATATTTTTCAAACCATTGGATGCAAACCATTGTTCTGAAGTTGTAACTGTTCAAAATACAAATCAATGTATGATATAAAAACAATTTTCCACAATGACAATAAAAGCTGCATCCCATGAACTAAAAGCCCTCATATGTTGCTCATAAAGCTTACAATAAGTTTTTGCTCCATTTCTTAACAAGAATTGTGTGTCTGTCACAGAAAAAATAGGACAAAGGATATTTTATATGGAAATCAGCTTTTAGTTTGGAAAATCTACTGACCTGTGTAACCCTCAGTCTGGCGTTCCAACTCACTGAATTACAGCAGCAAACAGCTGGTTTACCTGAAGACAAAGCAGAGGGTGGGTGAGCGAACAGCTGAGCTGAGTCTGTGACTTAGTCTGTTTAAGAATAAAGCTGAAAGGTTTTTCAACGTAAACCAAATAGGAAACATACAAGGTGCTACAAGGTGACACAATCGCCCCTAATCCCAAGAAATCCCTCACTACATGCCTGAATGACTACTGCTCCTTTGCACTAGCCTCCATCATTAAGTGCTTTGAATGGCTAGTCAAAACACACATCTGCACTTCCTGACTCCCTGGACTCTTTCCAATTTGCCTATAGACAAAACATGTCTACAGAAGATGCCATCACCCTGACATTGGACACTGCCCTCTCCCACCTGGAAAGAAGGACACATATGCAAGAATACTGTTTTTTGACTAGAGCTCAGCATTCAACACCATAGTCCCTATGAAGCTCATCCAAAAGCTCAGGATCCTGAGACTGTGCACTTCTATTTGTAACTAGATTCTGAGCACATCCGGACTCCTCCTGGTAGATGCTACCAGAGCATCCACAGACGAACTACCAGACTCAGAAACAGTTTCCTCCCCATAGTCATCAAACCAGTAGTTCAACTGAATGGCACCATTTGCAAATTCTCAGCGATTTCCACACATGCATATACACATATTTACACTTGTACAATATTTTGTTGATTCATTTAGGACATTTTTATTTTATTTTTTCTTAACACTTGCAAATACTTAGAGTTGCCTGCCTTGTTTTAAGCATTTCATTGCTCAGATGACCCTGCTGTCAATATTGTGCTTATATTATCAGTGGTTGACAATATTGAACTTTGTACTCAGAAATTTACTGATATATGAACAAAATCTTGTCCTAAACTGAGGAAATAGGCCATGATGTATTTACTTTGCAGTTTGGACTTTGTGCATCTTTCTGTTTAAACAGGTTTTCACCATCTTTTAGCCTTTATTTGGATCTGAGATGAGACAAACAGCAGACACATTTAGCCCTACTCTGGGCTTCTTTTGGCATTTCTGGCTCAGTAATGGTTCTGGTAAGTGCTATGTGGGCTAGACATATAGCACAGTTAATGAAGTAGGCCAGGCTAGCTTTTGACTTTTTTTATTTTTTTAAACCCAGATGTGGCCCAAATTTGATAAGCTGGTAAACCATTTTGCCGGATCTAAGATGAATATTTTAACAACACTGCTCTCTAGGGCGAATTCAGAGCAATAATTATCATGTTTGTACGATAATTTCGACTTCCGTATGATGTACCATCAACACTCAGAAGTGTACGATAATTTCACAATCCCTCTCGAAAAGCAAGTGTTTCTTTATAACTGTTATTTACTATTAGTAAGATCTGGAATACAATTCAGCAAATTCATTTGTTTATAATTGATCTGTTGTTTTGTCACCTTTTAAAAAAAAATGTATCCACACTTTCGCTCTCACGCGGACACGCCCCCTATGTTACGTCACCAGCAAACCCGTTTCTCATTCGACATTGTTGTAGCCTATTTGTAATTTAATAAACGAAGTGCTGATTTATGCCAAGTTCGAAACAAATTGGGCTTTTCTGATTTTTGATGCTATAGGTTTGATGACATATGGACCAAAGAACAAAAAAAAAATAAATAAATAAATAAATAAATAAAATAAAAATATTAGAAAAATTGAAACAGAAAATAGAAATGGAAATATGTCTATAACTGGTCTGATGGTGCATCTTCTATAGCCTGAGAGAAATTTTCTTTAATCTTAATTTAGTGATGTTATACTCTTCATGTTATATATATTTTTAAATACTTATATATTTCCCAATAATCTAGAGAAAAGACAAAATAAGGAAACCGTGTAACACTTAACTAAGAGCTCGGTGTGAGACCAAACACCCCCAGTCCTGATTCCAGACCAGTTTGATTTACAGGAAACGACCGCCTTAAGTGAAAGCGAAAGTATAAGAGTGAAACCAAGACAGCTGGATCTGCCGAAGCAGCAGAAAGAAAACTCAGCTCTGTCGTTCCTTCTTTCCTTCAAGGAATATCCAACTCTGAAAACAAGCTAGAAAAGAGGATTGTTCCATTTCTGGCTCAGGGGCAAGCGGGTGTCTTTTTACAGCCTCTCAGCAGCATGCCAGATCTTAAGCTGTGTCTTGAGGCCCTGTCGGCTCTCTCTGGTTGTAATGTCGAGTCCACCAGTGGAGCCTCGCAGCTGACATCGCAGGACTTTGTCAACATTGTGGCCCTCCGGGAGTTTTACAAACAGCAGGGATTAAAACAGCTGGAGTACCCAAGTATAGGGCCTGTGTCCCTACAGGAAGTGGACGACTTGGACAGCAAGGACATGTACAGTTCCCCACCGGCTCTGACCGAGGGACCCGCGGAGAGCCCCAGAACCACTGTCAAGCTCAACCCCGACGACTTTTTCCACCCTGCGTTCAACTATGACTTTACCCATGTTAAGGTGAGTGGAGAAGAAGCTTTGTTTATTTGGTTAAAACTGGTCACGTGACACAGGCCTGCCGTAACAAGTAACAATTTTAATCCCGCATCCCCCGCTAATATGCAAAAGGAAACGTTAAATACATGGCTATATTCTGCTATTCATGTTAATTACTGTACGTGGGAAAATCAAAGCTAATAATGGTTATGAGTGAGTGAAAGAATGAGAAAGAGAAAATGTTTGGTGGTTGAGTTAAAGGTTGAAGTCCGAGTGTGAGTGAGTGAATATATTACAGTGACGTTGTGATTCAAATACAAATATACAGAATCAAAGGTTAAGTTATAGGGATATAACTATGACTGTATGCAGCAATATTTTGCTCATCGTCAAAAAAAAAGAAGAAGAAAGAAATCAAATGTAATATTTGTAATCTCAGCAAGCTGAGTGATATAGTGATCTGCATAATATTCTTAAGAGCCTCAGGGTTTGACCGTTAACCCTTTGTTGACCTTGCAGGATGGAAGCACAATGTTTCTGCGTGGTGATGAGCCCTATATTCGTCCCTGCGGATGGAACCGGGTCGCCCTGCGAGTCATTCAGAAGTACGATGATGGGGACAAATGGCTCGGGATGGGAAAGGACGCCTGGCCTGTCTCCTACCACGGACACAACATGGACGGCTCCCTCGGCATCATCCTGGCCCATGATGGGAACCCAGATGATCATCCGAGTTTCCTGGAAGCCTGTGCCACCTCTGTGGTCAAAGAGGAGACAAGGGGCAAGGGGGTGTACTCCACGCCAGACATCAAGATGGCAGAGAAATACTGCAAAAGGTTTAAGTCCAAGGTTGATGGGAAGACGTATAAAGTGGTTCTCCAGAACCGCATCAACCCGAAGAAAAGGGTGAATTGTCAGAGAAAAGATGTCTGGCTGGTGTACATCCCTGATGACTCAACTGAAGCCGAGAAGAGGGTCATCGTGCAGGAATCCATCCGTCCCTATGGGCTGCTGCTGAAACAGGCATGACCCAAAAACACTCAGGATACCTAATAAACCACATCTCCAAGGATACCAATAGATCAAAAATTATTTAAAAAAAAAAGGCTCACACATTAACCCTGGAATAATACAACATCCTTATAAGGCCTTTGAAACCTGTGTTTATCAGTGGTATGTGGACATATAGTAAGCTAGATTTTACCAAAAAAACCCTTTTATACCTCTGGTTGATCCAATATGATGACTTCTTGTCCGCTGCTAAATTTGATTTGAAGGTTGCAGTTAAAATTTGATATTGTGGTTACTTTATTTTCAAATTAAAGTCCTTCTAACATCCAGGCTTATTAGTGCACAACTGATGGAAGAGTGTAAGGTAAAAGCTACCAACACAACGCCTGAGGGGAACCTCTGTGTCTAAGTTCACTTATGCTGCCACCTAGTGGTCATTACGTTCTTATTTTTAAGAGGTCAGACGTCAAAACTAATCAATTTGGTGACATTGAAATGATCTTCTTTCTTTACTGTGCATAAATAACCTGATTATTAATTATAACATGTTATAACAATAATAGGGAATTTTTTCTGTTGACCAATCTTTTAAAATTTAATTTTCATTGCATATGTTAGATAATTAAGCGCAGGAGTTTCTCTAAACTGAAACTGTTGCTATAAGATGTGATGATATTTGTCTGGTGTAATGCTATGGTCTAAGCAGAGCAAAACTTTTGCAGAATCAATTCCTTGTGTGTTGTCCTTGTATTGTTTGCGGTACTCTCTGTTGCCAGGCTTATACTGAAAGTAAATTCTTCTGTGACTAATTCCATCGTTATGCTATTTTATTTGTGTCATGCATCTCGTAACCTATTCTAGTTGATAGTTATCAGCACCATGATGTCTGACAGATACTGTCAACACATTCCATTCTCAGACATGACGGATAACACATCAGAGTTCTCTTTTATATTTGATATGACTTCAGTTGAAGGCCTACTTTCAAATTAATCATAATGTCCCAAGCTTAGTTCCAATAATATGACTGTCATAACACATTAAAACCTTTCCTGAATTATTTCACGCAATATTCTTCTTCTTTTTGCTGCTCTCTTTAGGTGTCCATGGCAGCTACTTAAGTCAGTCATCAACCTGCATGCCCTATTTAACTGCATCCATGTATCATCGCCATGGCCTTCCCATTTCCAGGCTTTTTTCCAGTTGCTCCCTACTCAGATTACAAGTTGCTTGGTTATGAATATCATAAACAGAATATTTAAAAACAAGACAGCTCAGAGCGCATCCCTGACGCAACCCCACCCTCATCTTTAACCCATCTAACATACCAGCCGCACACCCCACAGTACCAGCTGCCATTATACATGTGCTGCATCACTATCTCAGTAGTTCTCTGCTGCTTGCGACTCTTTTACATAATGCAGTACTTCCTCTCTGCGGCATTGTATCATTTGATCTCTATAAGCCCACAAAGACCTTTGATCTTTGATCTCTCTGAAGTTAAAAGTGCAGGTTTGTTTTGAGTAAGTGCTGCAATTCCTGTGGGTCACCAGCAGATGGCAATAAAAGTGTGAACACAGAGGAAATTATCAGTTTACAGGGATAAAGATGTCAAACCTTTTACTTAAGTACAGTTAATCCATTTTTTAAACTTAAACATAAAAAGAGTATGTGCTTGAATAATTTTGTTACTCACCTGAGCAAAGGAAGAGTCCAAACAAAACAATGAAGCAGATGGACAGTAAAGATGGAAGGACACAGATCCCCACACTCCAACATGCCTGTCCCACTCTGTTGTCTGTGGACTCCCCATCTACCCCTGGAAACAAGAAAACACAGACATTACAGAAGTTTAAGGACTGCTTAGTTAAAAGTCTCTGCATCCCCCAAACATGGAAAAAGAGTGATGCAATTGAAAAAACAGACAATAAACAGTTTCAGTCTGCACCCTCATTTTCCATTAAACCATTTAGGCAATGCAAGTGGAAGTTACAGTTTGAGTAACAACTGAAACATATATAAAGGTTGTGCTCTCTTATTACGCAAAGCCTATCTATCCATCCATCCATAAGCACCTGCTTATTCCTAAATGAAGATCACAGGGATCTGCTGGAGCCTAACCCAGCTCCCTTCAGGTGAAGGGCAGGGGTAGACCCTGGACAGATTGACAGTCCATCACAGGGCCAAATATAGACAACCACACACTCATGCTCACACCTGTGGGCCACTTAGAATCACTAGTTACCATGATATATATCCTTTTTAGACTAAGGGAGGAAACCAGAGCGCTTGGAAAGAACCCACACAAGCAAAGGTGGAACATGCAAACTTCACATAGAAAGACCTGTGTCGGGATTGAAGCCAGGAAACAAAGGCACTGTTCAGGTTTGCATAATATATCTATCTATGCAGCTTTTTTTCTGTTTGTTTTTTTTCTGTTTCTGGGACTGCACTCTACTTTTCATAGACTGGAAATTAAATATAGATTTCATATAAGTGATAAAATAATCAGACATGCACATTTGCACAGACCTGCAAAGTCCAGCTCAACTAGCAATTGCACCGCTCCCTGATTTTTTTCTTCTTATCCAAAAATGAACAAAAGTGACACAGTGATAAATCATTTCATTCCATAGTACCAGGAATTTAAAGGATAAATTATTTTAACAATGAGTTACAAAACTTTTGAAAAAACTCCTGTCATCCAAATCACATTACAGATATGAAAAAAAGATATATATATATATATATGTATGTATATTTTTAAAAAATCTAATTCTCACCATCCACTGTCAGCTTAATCCCCCTGTTAACGTATATATGACCTTGATTGTCCTCAGCACAGAAATAGCGCCCGGCATCTCCCTCTCCCACTGCCATGATCTCCAGGCTGATCCAGCCACTCTCCAGGCCTCCCGACCAGCTCATGTGACCATCGTTTCCTGTGTGAAAAGATCCCCTGCTTGACGTTTTCAATTTATCCTGTGAAATTGTTATCAGCGGCTGCAGCTGGTCTGAGTGAAGGTGGTACCAGGTGACCACCGTTCTGGATGTCACGTTGCAGGTGAGAGAGACATTTTGTCCTGTCTGGACCACCAGGGAAGTGGAGAGAACAGGTGAGGATGCAGAGAGGTGGCATCCTGCAGCACCTAAACAGAGTGGAACAAGGAAAATGCCTTGCTTGTAAAAATGCAGACTTTTTCAAGCACAGTAATGTCGGAGTGATGATTTGGACATTAAAACATTTAAAACTTTAACTAAAGTTCGCAATCTGTCAAATTTGTAATAATTATGGCCTATTTCATAACCACAATCACCTGCACGTCAGCTGCTTCTATTCTGGTACTTACTGTCTGACTTCAACACTAAGCATCGTCCCACAAAACGAGAGGAGAAACAAAACAAACGCAAGCTTTTAAGATGATTAAATTGCATTGATTGCATATTTTAAAAGTGACCCACTGTCTCCACCCAGGATTTTATAAATGACTGACATAGACTGAAAACTAACAGCGGGAGTGTTGAATCCAAAATGAGTAACTTACAAAGGAAACAGATAGTCCAAGGGAGACCTGCCATCGTCTATTCTAAGTCAGAGACTGATTGAAATGACATTTCATAGAGTACATATCGTGGTTTCAGTAGGAGGGAATGAGAGGAGACTTTATGTGGCCACAGACGGGAGACCACTAACGTGTCTCTGCTATTAGCAGAAAGGTGTCATCATGAAGGGTGAATACTGCCCTCAGAAGCAGGGAGTTTCTCTGAATGTCAACACATTTAGTCCGCTTCAGTGCATAAGTTTCGTTTCTCAGTCACTGACCTGGCGTGGCGCCGCCAATACAACAATATTTAGAAATATTTCCAAAATAAAAGCATTTTATTTATTTTTTAAAAATATTTTTATTATGTTTTTCATATATTACATTGTAAATACATTATTTTTATACAATAAAAAAATATATAGGCATCTAACCAAATCACACAGTACCGAACTTCTACTGATAGCTCTTATTTGAACAAGGAACACTGAGTTTTTTGTACATGTGTTTGTTTTGATAGGAATCCACTGATGTTTGCCATAGAAGACCCTACCAAGGGCATTTCTATAAGACAATCATGTTTGGAATTATTTAAGCCTACACCATCATAAGATCATTAAATAAGGACTCTGTTCTGGTCTGCTGTGGAAGAGAGAAAGTTGAGCCACAGGGCAAGAGTCTCTGTCTCCTGGTTGATCTTCCCTCACCTATGGTCACAAACGGTGGATAGTGAACAAATGAGCAAGATCACAAATTGCACAAGCTTCCTCTGGATGGCTGCTGGACTCACCTTTAGAGTTAGGTTTGTGCAAAGTTGAGTAATCCACCTTGGACCCAAAGTAGTGCTCTTGCTCATCCACATCCCCAAAATCTGAACCCAGACAAGCAGGAGTTGTGTATGAACAGGTGCATGGCCAATAGATTGTCTTCAGGGTTAATAATAAGTCTCACTTCCAAGCTGCTACATTTTAGCTTCAATGGTGGAAAAAATATATTGCAGACTTTCTCAAAGTTATCTGATACTGCAATTTGTTTGTGTTGCTCATGACTAAAACTTTGATTTAAAAAAAGAAAAAAAACAATTCTAGGGGATGGCTAAGACTTTTGCACAATAAATATGATCAGCTAATGCCAATCTGATCATGCTTCACTGAAAAGCCCAAGTTTTTACAAAATCTATAACTTTCAAATAACGAAGGAGCGCTGAGCTTTTATTTTGGTAGTACATAAAGGAAATGAAACTTAAGGCATTATTTTAAAACGTGCTTTCAGCTGAGCGTAAACACACCAGTCCAATCGCAGTGGAGGACGGAGAAGAAGACTGAACTAAGTTTCTAAGAGGAAGACACAATGAACACGGTCAAAATGCGATTCTGGTAAGACACCGTACTGAATTAGGAAGCAACTAGTGTGTTTACAATGTTTATAGCTACCTGATTAGTTTTTTGTTTTTTTTAAAGAATTACTTGTTTGATTATTGGATATTTGTGGAAATGTCTATCCATAGTTTTTATATATTTTTCTTATTACATGAAATATGGCAGGAATTAGCATGCATTCTGCAGGACCAGACGTTTGCAGAGAAAAAGCAGTCATTTTCTGCAGCTCCTGCAGAGGCCGCTCTTTGATGCAGCAGGAGTTTCGTTTCCTAAGAAATCCCTGAGCGAAAATTAAACCTATGAGAATTTGTCACTCAAGGGAGAGTTTTCTTAGTTCCACTTTTCTTATTCAAATCCTATTTGGAATAAGTTTCATAACAGAACTGGGAAACATTTAGGATAATGTAATAGTTAAGAATTTGACTTTTTTCTTTTATTATTATTATTATTATTATTATTATTATTGTGGGGTTTTTTTGTTTTTTGTTTTTTACCCCAAAATCTGACCTTCTAAAAAACGTACACCCTAGTAATAGACATATTATGTTGTGACACCTGATAGCTTGGCTTCTCTTGTCTGTTATTGATCATGTTTTCTTTTCTTTTTTTTATTTCTTTTTTTTTTTCCCAGGTGTTTCATATTTCTGCAGTGTTTCCTGAATGGGAGTTTAGTTGGTGAGTTAGCCTTCAGATACCAGATTCTTTTTAAAGTCCAACCTAAAATAACAGCCAGTATTATTAATTAGCTGAAGCTGAACCATGTTTGGTGTTTTAGTGTGAGACTGACAGCTAGACAAAATAGTACACTGGATTAAAAAAAAAAACAAAAAAAAAACTGAAATGTTTTCCAAGGTTGAAAGCATTTTATGCCCTCTTGAAAAAAATATTGTTTATAAGTTCTTATTTTTGATTTACTTTTGGTCAAGGTCCATTTAGTAACATGGGGTGGTTGCGGGCTGTGGGAACTCTGAAACATATTGTTGCAACTGTCCACCAGAAGGAAACTGATTCTAAAAATCACAAGGATAAAAATTACATATGTTTAATGTCAGAATGTTAAATATTTATATTCCTTTTCTTATTACTCCGTACATTTGAGAATGCACGGAGTAGCAAATGAAGGAGATAAAGAGACAGATCTGCATTGGTGACAATCCAGTCAAGGACGTACGTTTGCCTGTTGTAAATCATGCAGCAACTGAAAGTCTTATAGTTTCAAATTCCCGAGATGTTTTAGGTTTTTCACAGTATTATTCACTGTGGATGATGAAAGAAAAAGGTTCCTTGCAAAGCGATGACAAACCATTCATCATCGCTTTTATCACTCATTGTGCGGTAATGATATACATGCCATAATCTGCTGGTATAAATGACTGATTTGCTGAAATCTTCTAAATACAGCGGGGTTGGTTAGTGAAGACACTAAAAGTTGCCTTTTTCTGTATTTTTACTGTTAAACAGAGGTTCAAACTAATTTAAAATATATATTGTATTTGATATGTATTACCAAATATAACTGAAGAAATCTTAAAATGTGCTCTTATTTTGAACAACTTTTCATAGGAGACCATTAAAAAAGACAATAATGCAACATGTTCTGTAATTCCTTCCTATTTCCAGACTCCTCTTCTCTGCCTTCCCCTGCCCTTCCCCAGATTATCATGTCCAAAGTGGGGAACCAAGCGGTCCTTCCCTGCAGCTGGAAGTCTCACCTGAATGAGGGGACAATTTCTGCCTGCCACATCCAGTGGTCGACTCCCCCTAATGTTGTGTTTGAGCAACTTGGGAAGGATAAGTGGGAGGCACCGGACTTAAAGGGACGGGCAGAGGTTCCTGAGAAGAAACTGGAGTCTGGGGATTGTTCCCTGATTATCAGCAATGTTCAGATTGCAGACACGGGGATATACGAGAGCTTCATGTTGGTGAACGGAGTGAGGTCTAAAAAAACCAAAGTCTTCATTCAAAGTGTCAGGCTCTCTGTGACTGGTTAGTACAGGTTTTTGAGCAATGTTCTTTGTCCAGCCCTATCTTTTTCATCATGTCTTTTTCAATACATATCACTACTCAGCCTGTACTCATATACTGTAGTTCCTAATAAAACATTTTAGACTTTTAAGCTTTGTTAGATCCTCAAAACCCCTTTACAGGACTCTGCTCCCACTCCCCGTGTAAATGGTCCAGTAGAGGCAAAGAAACGGGTTGCAACTTCCTACAGAGCATGCATTGCTTAATTGCAAGTTATACATTTATTAGGAAACTATGCAGGGGTTAAACATAACATTAACATAAATTCTTTAAACTCAAGTTAAACATTTAAACTAAAACTGGATCAAACCCAAAATCTTATCACTCTGAGAGCTGAGACTAGTAAAGTAGATAAACAGCTGCTGCTAAGACAGATGGTGTGGTTATTTGCTGAGTCACTAGATCCTACCAGGTTCATCACCGTAAAAGGCGATATAACGACCGAATTTCAACTTCCTATTTTTTACCCCTGCCCGAATGGAAACCCACCATCTGTACCTCTCCTTTCTTCAAAGACAGAGGCTCTTTCACACATGCACGCTCTTAGTTGGTGACACCCTGCTTTATGATGAGTCACTTTTCTATTTTCCACATCTCTAAGTTCTCCCCTCAAAACATTATGAGTTTGCATCCTTTCAACTTTTAATAAGATTGATGATCATTTAACTTATAACACCTTATCTTACACCTTATGGACACCTTATCTCATCATCTAATCTACTTTTCATCTCATTTTTATTTTTGTCTCCTTATATCCTGATATCTTTCCTTTTCTATGTTGTTCCTGTTAACAGTCCTGAATTTTGTTCTGTATTCCCTCTTAGACCACAAATCCAAGTACTCTCATCACCCAGGTGAAGACTTGCTCCTGGACCTCCATACAACCCTCTCATTTCGAGTGGTCTTCCAGGGCAGGTGAGCTCCTTGCTTACTAAAATTGAAATGAAAAAGATGGTACTTTCCACAGAAACTATTTACAAATGCAGATTTCCTTGGTGTATTTTGGGGGTTTTATGCTTTCCCTCTTCTGTACAAAGATCTATTCTGGCTCCTCTGGATTTGACTTTAATTTCCAGGGAGCAGTCACCATGGTTGTTTGGAATAGTGAAACTTGGATGCTTCTGTATGAGACGCTGCATAAAGCTCCCCCGGTACATTCTGTACCAGTAAAAATGGCCATATGAACACAGCTGGCCAGATTTCCGTTTCTCGACTCTCGATCTCTTTCTTTCGTCCCATCTATCCTCCCACCCCTATGCTCACTACCTAGCACAGAATGTTCCTCTTTAAACACCTCTGCCCACTGCTAAATTACTGTTTGGATAAAAACAGTTTATTGCAGGCTGCTGGTTGCAACATGACTCACCCTTCAAAGACAAAGGACTGAACACAGACAGCTTTTAAGTTTTTTTTTATTGGGGGGGGGGGGTAAACGTTCCAAAATGGTTAGATCTAATTGTAGAATTAAATCCACATATTTGCTGTTAAACTTGATATACTGTGTCAGATCATGTATTCGGACATATGTTGTTGTGTCAGACTGCGTTCACTATTTTTCCATAAGCTGCACAGCAAACTCGGTGAGGAAGAGGTAATATTTACACAGCAAACATCGTCCTTCAAACCAAAGACAAAACAAGTCTCTTGAGATATTTTATTACTCTGTGTCAGAGGACCCTCATTTAACTATAGGACAAGCAATAAAAGTGGTACTTTTTTATTGCTTTTTAAGGCATATAGGCACCAATAGACATGATGTCCTCCTGACTCTGCTTTTACGGCTAGCGATGCATAGGTAGTTGTATGCTAGTCAGCTTGTTGATGCATTTTAACAGTTTTTAAACCTTGCCGTCCACAGAAATAGCTCCGAGTGGTCGGTCCTGTGGATGAGGGGGGAAGAAAACGACCAGCGTTTTGAGAAGCATCCTTTGCTTGAGCATCTAACAATAAAGAACCTGTCCCACTCAGATGAAGGAACATACAAAGTTTTAGATGAACACGGCCTCTCCGTCAGCACCGTGCAGCTCTCGGTGGAAGGTGAGGAACCATCTTCAGCATTTTCACCTCCAGATGCTCAAGTGATGACCTGTTTAGTGGAAATTGGTTAGAAATGACAAAATTCTTTCTGGTACCAACTTCACTGTGAGAATTTTTACAAATTACATTGTTGTTAGAGTATCTTTAGATTCTGAGAGTGTTGATCTTTGAAAATGACTTCTTTTTGTCATTATTAGATCGTTATTAATATCAGAAACCTGGCTCTAATCAGGTTTTACTCCTGAACTACAAATATGACAACACCAACTTTGAGAGTTGACTAAGAAAGATTCATTTTTTGAACTTGAGTCAGGAGCCTTTTTTTCATTTTGACTCATACAGGAAACATAGAAGGTTAGAAAAAATAATTTTAAATAAAAAAAAAAGTCACCTGCGATTGAGATGTCAGCTTATCTTATTTGACCACAACGGTTGGTATTTTACATGTAATTTTACTTGTGTGAACTATGATTTGCATCATTTTCTTCCTCACAGAACATTCAACAGCTTTCAGACTCGATCAGAGACTTGACAACGCACCAACAGGTCAGTTGGACTAATGTTAAAGCTTTTTAGGTGTTTAAATTTGACGTGACAACCCGATAGCTGGATTAAAGTAGAAGCAAATCTTTGTTTTGCTTTGACACTTTTCATTTTGTTGTGTTTTGATCTTAAAATTCAAATGTCTAATATCCACTACTGAACACTTCTGGAGCCTTCTGTCCTCGTAACTGAAGAAGAGTCCGGTGAAGAAAAAGCCATCTAGAAAACTCGATCTGGAATAACTTTTGTTTCCACATTGATGTTTTTCAGATTCTGCTGCCAAAAGCAGCTGCTCGGATCTTCTCATCTTATCTGTTCTTGTCTCGGGTCTCCATATCCTTCATTTTGTTTGAAAATGTTTCACTTTCAATGCAGCCTCACGTCAGCCGTGAACCTTGCACACCATGAGCACATGGTGTGTAAATGAACTTTCAACTTAAACCTGTGTGAATATGTAGAGTGTAAATAGAACCACGATGGGTAGTTTCGTTCTTTTTGTGTGTTTGAAATGGATTCTAAGCCAGGTTAATCTGGAGTTTGAAGCACTTTTAAGGTTCTCGTATCACAAGTTGTTGTAGCTTTTGTATTTGTGTTCAACAAACCATTTACTAATATTTACTGATGAGTTATATGTGACCATACGAACATCATTAGAGCTGCCAATTTGGGAAGAAATTACTAAATACCACTCTCATACTCTTTATAACCACAATGGTTTTTTTTTTCCACTACTGTAGAAACTGCTAATTAAAGGAGCATTCTGGAGTTAAAACAATGATGGACAGTAAGATAAATGGTGTCAATTTTTGTCAGGGACCAAAATGATGTGAAGAGAAGCAGTTTTGTGAAAATGGAAAATATACTTTTGTAAAATATTGACTATCAGCACTTGAGCCACAACAGTATAAACTGTGATTTCGGGCCTCTGGCAAGACTCAGAAATGTCATTCCACTCTACATTCCAGTGGGGATAGGGTCCCTTCAGACTAACCAAGGTAATTTCATCTTTGCAAGTGTACAGGAAGTGTTTAAAAACGAGTGTGACCAGTAATGAGATATTGGTGTCAAAAAAGGCAAATGTTAGCTGTCTGCTGACAGCAGTTTCTGCAGCATTTCAGTCGTCAGCTTTTACAAACTTATAACAAGGCACCCAGACGATGTCTGTGGAAACAGTCGTTTTTTTTAGACACTTTCTGTGCATTTATAAAGTTTAAATTGCTTTGTTTTGTCTGCAGGGACGCCATCAACACTATCGCAAAGTGGAATGACATTTCTGAGTCTCATGACAGGCTTAAAATGCATTCTACTGTTGTTCTGTTCTCACTTAAATTGTCTTTGATTCATATAGTTTTGAACCCAAATGAAAGTTTACACTCCTCCCCATCTCATAATAGGCCTGGGGTTGTTTTAACGCCAAGTATTCCTTTATTTATTATTGATTCGATTTGATTATTGTTCATGGCTGCAGACTCGACCTGAGGCGAGCGATTAGTGACGAGACATACAAAGAACAGATTGAATGATTTTTCCAAACAGTCTTCTAAAAACCTTGTTTTGATTCACTGATCAAGAAAACTTAACAGATTTGCTAACACTTTTTTAAAAAATTTATTTTATGTTTTTCACTTTTTATTTAAACCCAAAGTACAGTTAGACTGTGTTCAGGAACAATTCTTGATTTCTAAACTCTCAAGAGTATTATAAATCAGTTATCTTCAGTAAATGAGGCACCCCTGGTCTATACAATATTGACTTACTCCATTTATACTTAAAACTTGAGTGTTTTCTTTAATTAGTTAAACATCAAGCAATAAAATCACAATTACAATGTAAATTTCTAAAAGACAATATTCACTTTCCTTGTCTATTAAAGAAATGGGACATTTATAGATGCTCTAAAATTTTATATTTAATCATTTCACGTGTCATCTTTCAAAGCTGTCTGATATTTTGAACACTTTTTAAATCAACATTTGCATAATATGAGAAAACTTACGCTGAAAGAATAAAATTAGTATGAACAGCCAAGACTATTTAGTTTATATTAATAACAAGGATATTGTTTTGGTTTATAAAATTAACAAAATACTAATTCTGGAACACAGAAGCAATGAAAACAGTCTATGTAGATGATTTTTAAAGCGAATATACCAAAACTTGACATTTCCAGATTTTGAAATGAAAGACTTCTATTCTTGGTTCCATCTTTTCATAAAGACAAACTATTCACATTAAACATGAAAAGGTTCTGGTTTATGACAAGAATGGTTTAAAAAAAAAAAACATCAGACAGAAAAAGCTAATTATTTAAGCGATTGATGAAAGTGTGGCATGTCATTTCTATCTGAAATAAATTAACGTAATCTTTACATCATCAGCGTACCGGTGTAGTGGGTGTTTTCTTGTTGTGCGGAAACTTTGATGAGATATTCCTATTTATTATCCAATAAAGAGACTATAATAAAAGAGGCAAACACAACTCTGTCTAGTTTCATTATTCATTGTTAAAGACCACAGAATATTTATTCAAGTGGAAAATCTTCATGAACAGATTCAGACATAAAAAGGCAACACAAATGAGTGCACAGCTGGACCGATCGGCAAAAGCACACATTAGCTTAAAAAAAAAAAAAACCCACAATAAATTACTTTCTCACACATGAAAGAAGTGCATCTTCTAAAGGATGAACTTTGTTTTTGCCAATAAAGCCATGCTAATAACCAGAAGTAAACGTTTATATTTGGCTAATTTGTTTCAGCTCCCATCCATCTGAGCCGAAGAGCTTCACTGTTGTTCTTCAGAAAATATTGTAGGATGTTTAAAGTGACGTCAAACTCAAAAACAAAACATGACCCAGACATTTGGACTGGTCTGAAAACCTATGATTCAGTGACTTATTCAGACTCCCAGAGTGCTTTGATGTCACTTGAACTCCTTTCAGATTCACACTCAGGTGGCTGGAATAACGCCACTGCAGCCTCAAAAAGAGACACACCCTACATTTAAGTGGAGAGACCCACTCTACCCACTGAAACCAGACGCTATGAAGTGTACCTGGCATGATGTCTACCTGGCATGTTACCAAGCGTCATACTGTCACATACCTATTTGCTTAAATACCTCAGGAGACTGCACCCACACTTGAAGACAGGCCATCATTTTTATTTAAGTGTTGATCATGATCGAGTGTGGATTAACCCACAGCTGAAAAAGGTCCACCCCTCCTTCATTTTGATGAAGATTACAGCAGCTGGTTAAAGGTAGGGGAAGGGGTAAGAAGAGTCATTAGTGCCCTATAAATCAATACAATTGTGATTCGTGTAGCTGAAAAACAAAAAAAGACATTACACTTTCTTCCACATACAATAACAGACATTCGGAATTTTTACTTGCAAGACTCAGCTGCTCTTTGAAAGAGACATTTTAAAACGAAGACAAAAGGCAAGAATTTTTTTTTTCCTTTTTTCTTTTGTATTTATAGATTTGTGGAGGGGGATTTTATTAATTTCCACTGTGTCAAACTTTGCTTCACAGTTTAAACCTATAGGTTTACTGCAGTTTCAGCAAACCCCAGATGTCACAAAGAACAAAATGTCACCAGTTAAACTGACTGCTATTGTGGTTTTTCTGCGGTAATGAATGTGCCGATTCAGGGAGGAGATGACCTTCTTGCTCATCTGTGACATATCTTTACAGCAGGAGAGTACAAATGTCTTTGTTAGCGCTGTTTAAACTTATGTGACTCTGAAGAAGAAAGAATGAAGAGGGAACTGGCAGGAGTCATCGCCTCCGGGTGTTTAGTGTTTTCCCGACCTCCCTGCTAGAAGTTGGGCTTGTGTTTCTTGACCTCAACCATGAGGTGGTGCAGGTTGATGAGCTCGGAGCGCACGGCCAGGCTGCGGAACGTAGGCTGGTTCAGGACCTTGTGGAAACCGTGGTAGTACTGGATCAGTTGAGTCAGGGCGCCCTGCAGGAAGAGGATGTAGGAGTGTTGATACCTTGTTTGTTCACTTCCGTCCTGCTCTGATTAAAGTACAATCCTCATCTTGGTCACCAAGCTCTTTTGTCCAACTCATTTTAAGGAATTCATTGAGTAAGAAGGTCAAGGAAAGGAGAAAGCCTTAAATGTTTTGTTTTTTAAGAAAATCAAAAAAAGACCCATAAGGCTATCTGGTGGAACTGATTTTGATATCTTTCACTTGAACTTAAAGTGAAGGTGCTTACAAGTTTTTGCATTTATGTTGAAAAACTTGTCAACTGAACAGCCACAGGTGAGATGACAAAACACCAATTCTTTAGTTTATAGAGAGGAAACTATTAGAAAAAACAAAACAAAATATATTTAATCATTTGGTGATCTTCAACAGCCCTATTGCATCTTTGGAGTTTACAGAGACGTTTGTTAACTTTTTTTTGACAGTCACTCTACAAACATGCACATGCTTTTGACTCTCACCCCCTCCTTTTAATGGCGAAGGGTCATTTCAAATCTTGGGATTGTTTTGAGCCCTTTTGTGGCCATTTTAGACCTCTAGTCACTTGGTGGTCATTTGTGCATCTACTTTTTTGCCATTTTCTTCCTCTTCAAGGAAAAGCAGTTCGTATCTGTGACTGTCTTCTAGCACCATGATGTGGAAATTTTTCCTTTTCTTTGCCGACAAGGCAGAGACGGGAAAGTAAATAGTTGTACAGTGAAGCAGAACTAAAAAGGAGGCGGATGTGTGTGTGCGTGTAACACACCTGCTGGCCAGCTCACCTGTATGATACTTGTTCCATTTTTGAAATTAGTGAAGGACCTCATGACGTCTTGACTCATTGACTCCACCGACTGCTTCCACGTACTGGAAAATCCACGAACTAGCTGAGTGATGCGAGCTGCACACACACACACACACACACACACACACACACAAACACACCTGTTATACACTTTTGTAATTTACTTAAAATCAATTTAATTCTATTTATTTGTATGGTGCCAATAAACAAAGTTTTCAGAGGACTTAGCACAGAAAGGAAACAAGGTCAGTTGCATTGCTGGTTATGGTAACCACTTCCTTTTTTTTTTTAACCCTTCATGTGAATAAACACACAGCTAGTCAAATGTTCAAAATTCATTTTCTCTGAACTGGGACAGACAGGTTTTTTTTTTCTTGTGTAGTTTCATATTTGAGTGAAACAAAAGATACTGTGATGGGGGGGAACAATGAGAAAAAGGATGTGGGAAGCTGAGGTGGCAAGCCTGCAGGCGGCTGGACAGAAACAAAACCTACTGGGACGGCTGAATTCTTAACAAAAGGAACTAATGTGTTACTCTGTAAAGCAAAACCTAACTACGAGGTGAAAGAAACTCATGCGCATGATGCATGTTGGTGCAAGAAAAAAAAACCAAAACAAAACAGAATGATTGGAAGATTACTTATAATCTCTGGCAGCTCTGTGATGTAAAAGTATCTACTGAAAGTGAAAGAATTTATTTCTAAACTGACACAAAAAAACCCACAAAGTTCATACCTTAGGGAATCTGAAAATACTTTTCTAAATTACTGATGTTATATTATACATGCTACATTCAATATAGTTGTAGATAAAATATCTAAGCTGGAGATAGGTTCCTATAATTGAATATAAATTTCAAAAGGAATGAAACTTTCAATCTCTAAAAAAGGTCACAAAAACAAGAAACAAGATGACGGACACGTTTAAAATATGAAAGTCTGCAGGGTTGGTTTCTGGAAGTAACCCTTCTGCTGCACAGATAAAATGTAAAAGTGAACATTTTAGATTCTAACGCTGAATGATTCATAAATAAATGGTTCCCTTTTTTGTGCACATTATACATGCTTCTTAAGTAACTATTTAAGGAGCAGTACTTTCTGTAGAAACTGTTGGGGCGGGGTTTGCAGCTCTCTGTATTTCTGACTGATCGATGCTCTGTCTTCAGTTCTTCACTCAACCACGTTTCACTCCGTTTTTCTCACCTTCCTCATTCTTCAGTCGGTCCAGCTGGCCTTTCTCCATCAACGCTTCAGCCTCCTTCACGAAGGCAATCATCCCTCCAAAGGGGGGAGACAGAATCTCCTCGATAAACTCCTGAAAGGATTAGACTGAGGTGAGGCAGTCGGGAAGCTTACTCCTACAGTATATTCTGTTAACTCTATCTAAACCCTTAATAAATAGGTTTTTATGTGTATTCACAGTCCAAATACACAAATAAGACATTTCTTGTTTGCATCTCAGCTTTCTGTGACAAAATAATAAACAGAAAGGGGTGAGCCTTGTGAAAGAAAATCCCCCAAGTTTTCTCCAACAAGGGAAAGTCTAAAGTCCCATTCACACAGGATTAAAGTTATCTGGGGACCTGTGGTAATTTCTAATGAGCCCGTCCAAATACGCCATGTCTGTGATTTGTAAAGTAAAAATTCCCCAGCAAGTTGTCTACCCTATTTCAGGTAACAGACAGTGAGTTAATTTTAATCCCATCCAAATGCACATGTGAGTGATTTGGTAATGTGTGGGCCGGAATCTTTAAAAAAAAAAAAAAAAAAAGAAAAAATCCGCCTTATCTGAGCTTTCGCTGAAGCCCTGTTGTTAAAGCCCTGCCATGGTAACGGTAAGCTGTTATCATGGCAACTTAGAATATGAACCCTTTTTCGATTTTGTCACTTCTCAAAATGTGACTTTTAGGCACAAAAATCTAGCTCTTAAGTGTTTGATCATATATATATATATATATACATACACACATATATATATATATATATATATATATATATATATATATATATATATATACACACACACATATATACATACATACACATACGCGTGTGTGTAACGAAAAGAACATTCTTTTCATCATATTTACCTGTGTTCTGGCCAGAAGAAGCTGCTGGAAACCTTCCACCTCTTTGCTGTCATCTGCTGCCCTCTCCTGGACAAACATGTGAACAACAACCAAAATAAAGGCTCGTCAGAAGCTAAGGTCAAAAGCTGTACATTTCAGTTTACTCATTCAAAAGATAAATACACAAGAAAGGAAAAACAAAATCCAGTCAACAAGACAGGATTAGTGAAACTGTTATCGCAATAAAATAACTATTTACAAAGTGGATGTATGCAGCACTCACTATCCTGCTGCTGAACACTCCACAAAGTCTCCATATCCTAATGTGAGCTACTCACCATGAGGACACTGAGCATCATGTCATAGTTGTTGATAAGGAAGATGAGCTGGTCTTTTCTGGAGGGAAATTCCGCTGCCATCTTTAACACAAAATTTTCTACCTCAATCTGTGGGGGGTGGGGAGGACAACATTTTGTATCAAGTCAAAGTTATTCTTGTGAGTCATAATAATTTTATAAAGATACTGGTTGATGAAGGAAATATTGCTTTCTTTCATTGTGGAACGAACATGTTAACATAATCACTTGTCTTCAGTACATTCGTTTTTGGTTCAACAAGACAAGTCCTTTGAAAACTGAAAAAATTATGGATCTTTTCATTTCTTTGTTAAACTTGAGCATCTAGAAGACCTTTTCACATAATAGTGAAATATTTTGGGCTTCAAACCTGCAGAAGATGATGGTTGTGTGTGTCTGTGGTACCTGCAGCTGTCCCAGCAAAGCGTTGGTCCTCTCGTTGGGGAATGTCTGGTTAATGCTGACAATGGCTGAGGAAAACTCTGCGTAACGTCGAGTAATCTGAAATCACCAAACGCAGATGTCACTGATGAGCTTCTGTGTGTGATGAAGTTCAGACACCTGTGACGTTCAGTGCATGTGGACCTACGTAATGTGGTCTGGTGTCCAGAACTCCCAGTTTCTGAGGGTCAGTGTTTCTGATGCTGTGGATATTCATCTCCAGAATCAGTTCAAACCTCGGCCACAGCAGTTCCAGCACCGCCTCCCAGTATCTGACAAACACACATGGTAGCAACTTCACTTTTTATCAGGTGCGTTTTTCTTCTCTTTTCCAGGACTTCTTATTGAAAAAGCTCTCTAGTTGTCTAGCCCTGACACAGCAATCACTTTTACTGTCTGAATTCAAATTTAGTTTTTTTTTTTTTTAATCTTTTGGGCTTCAGTGAACGCAGGTGTTTTCATTAAAAAAAAAAAAAAAAACCAACAAAAATAACTTAACAATATGCTCCCGCAGCATTCAGTCATCTAAGACTGGCTGGAGAACACAGCAGAATTCTTTTCTTCAAGACTGAACGAAAACCAAATCCAGAGCAAAGATGACTCCAAATGAAACTTTTTTGGAAAAAAAGCCCCTGAAAAAAAGGTTTCTTTGGATTTCAATAAACTGTCAGGCTAGTTCGAATTTGATGCTTTTGATGATTTAGCTGCCACACACTGAATGTATCCCTTTTAAAACAATTATTCACTTCAGTGTATAAAATTACTGATCTTTTTCACTGTCTTCCTGAGTATTTTGCTGAAATAAGATGTACTTAAAGAAAGTCTGAATGAGATACAGACTTGTCAAGAGCTGGGATGGTCCTCTTCGCTGTGATGGCTCTGAACCTGAGGATGATGTGGATGCAAAGGAAGATGGCGATGCTGTCGTAACAATCTGACACGTAGGTGGACATACTCTTCTGCAGGATGAGACAGACAACAGGGCTGAGAAGTAATTCTCAACAGTATGCTGCTAAAGTCTTGGATTAAAAAAAAACAAAAAAAAAAAAAACACATTTACTCTCAGATTACAGTTCCAGTTTAACATTATATTTAGAGCAGCTGTGACAAATCATCAATCGATGACATACAGAATAATAAACTTAGTGAAAAAACCCTTTTTAAGCAAAACAAATACTATAGTGATTTTAGCTTCTTAAAGGTGAGGTCCTGATGCTGTTTGAAGTATTTCAATAAGTCTATGCAAAAAAAAACAAAAAAAAAACTGCTTCACTAATTACATTTTCTACACATTAAGTCAAAACTAAAAATATTTATCACTTGAAGCAACTGGCATCCAATCATTGGCTGTGATGGTTTGAGATTATTTGTGACTTAAATGAGGCTGAAACATTCCAGTTTTCCATTGTATTGAGAAATCATTGAGAGAAGTCGCCCATACCAGGAACATGCTGAGGGTTTTCCCCATGATGCTGTTGAAGAGATCAAGGGCGGAGTTTCCTGCAACCATGAAGAAGTCGGACAGGAAGAGGAATTCTCTGCAGCCGTTGTCCAGCAGAGCGTAGTGTTGACTGCGAAACAGTGTCTCATACGGATACTGGAGGACACAGAAAATAAACACTAATCAGATCGTTTTCTGGCACTGGGCACTCCAGAGGTTTCAACTGTTTAAAAAGTGGAAACTGAAAAATACACAAAGCTACTTTAGAGTTTGTTATTAGGCTGTTTTGTTCTGGGGATTTTGAATGCGTGCTAGGTCTCACCCTGCTGTCTCCTCTCTGAGCTGTATGAGGGACCAGGATGGGCCCCTCGAGCTCACCAGGACTCAGGATTGCCCCCCTCTGGCCCAGAGTGAAAATGGTGTTCCTGCTCTTCAGGGACGGTTTGGAAAAGAAGCCTGCAGCTATGAGTCAAGGAGCCTTGTTGAGGCTTTTTTAAAAAGTGTGGATCTCCACAGCCTGGAGCCTAATTAATGACCGTCACATATGTCAACGGCCACCGAGCAGGAGTGGGAGAAGTTTTTTGTTACTTTCCTTCAACAACTGAACTGATCACCACATTTTGGAACTCTTCTCCATAGACAGTTTAAGACTGATAACTGACCAGGATGAACTACTTTTATCTGGTCTGGAATTCTTGTTTTAACTTTCAAATGTTTAAACATCCTTGAAGAGTCTTTAAAATAATAATTTCACATATGTTTGCATCTTTTGTTTGATTTCTCTATTTAATGCTTAATGTGTCATCTCAAAGCAATGTCCTCCTATAGAAAAAAGCAAGTACATAAAAATGTATAATGGATTAATCAGTTTCATTAAATGATTTTTAGTGTAATTTAAAGTGATTTTTTATGTTTAGGATACAGTGTGTATTGTGTTTGTATTTTTTTAATTCAAAAATTCAAATATCTTTTTCTATGCATGAACATTTCTTTCTGTGTACAAAATTCAGATTTTTTTTTAAGCTTGAAAGGATATCTTTCTTGGCTGTATCTTCAACTCCCATCAGGTCATCTTTGTCTGCTACTTCTTCATACTGCGGGATGACAGAAAAAGCATCGGGTCACATGACTGTTAAAGTAATGGAGAAATTACGAAGGAGCTTATGATCTTGATTTCACTCTAACCCACTCACCTGAACTTTAAGCAGCCTACCGCTGTACGACTTGAAGTAACTGTAATAAATCTTGCTCATAGTGTCTACGTATTCATCTCTGATCTCCTTGGCAACGGTTCTCTCGTTAGCCAAAAGAAACTGATAAAAAAATCTGCAGCGAGACAAAAACAAAGATGTTGGCTTTTAATGGTTTTAATCACAGAATATAAAATAATTTTTTTCTAAAATTACTGTTTTCTTTCTTTTACATTTTCTAACAAAAGAAGGTATTGGAATGAAAAAATAAAATCATGAATTATGTAACTCAGTCTGTTGTTTCAGAGAGATAACATTTGGGACTCGCCTGTATTTCAGCAAAGTGTTCTGTGGGATCTGGTAGTTGGTCATTGGTTTCCTGAAGGAGTAGATCTTCTGAAGAATGAACTCTCTAATCTTTGAAACTGCCTGAAGTGAAGACCACATTAAATCCATGTTTCTATGGTTATTTTAACTTGTACCAAAGGTACTGTGATGTACAACAAGTAACACAGAAAAGTAAGATTTTCCAACAGGTCAAACTTAACAAATCAATAATCACAATAATATGTAAAGTTTGTGATGAGAAACTGATCATTTATGACCATAATGGTTAATGTATAGAGCAATTTCTTATGAAATTAGGTTTTTGTTTCAAATATTTTTATCTAAATCATAATCATTTGTTTTACTTCATGTATATTCTAAAAATAGAACCTTCTGATACACCTCTCACTGAGGTACCTTGAGTTTGAGGCGGTCAACGATGTCCTGGATGTCGGAGCAGGCCAGCGTCTCTCTGAAACTCAGCTCTTTGGCGAAGTTGATCTTGTTGTTGAGCTCATGGAGCTGCTCCAGGAACTCCTGCTCCGTCACAGGACTGTCCAGGATGGTCCTGCGAGGAGATGGGGTGGAAAAAAAAGAATGAATGAATGAAAGAAAAACTGCCTGACATTTGTGAAAGGGCAGTTAAATGATGGTTAATAATAATAATAATCTCTTTCTTTCCTATGAAAAAAAGTGAGAGGATATAGAATTTTGGCTTGTAATGTAATGAAGCTTGAATGTCAGGTTTGCAAAAATAAAATACTGTAGTCTTTTAAAATAATAACTTAGTGTAACATTACCCATCCATAAACATTGGCCCAGCTTTGTGTAAAATGTTTTTGGCAAATAGTTTTAAATAGAACACAGAGTAAATATTTTGTTTCACAAAACTTTATTTGTTAAAGTTTAATCAAAATGTGGTCCAACGAGGAGCACCAGCTGAATCAACTTTACAGAAACAAACATTTTTTTAAAATCTTGAATGCATTATTGATAAAATAAGGATAAACATACTTTTACACAGAGACAATTGTGGAAAGCCGCAATACTCTGAGAAAACCCATGCAAACACAGAGAGAACATGCTGACTCAAAACAGAAAGACTCCTGCCAGGAACCTTCTAAAGTTCTCCACACTCGATCCATCCAGACCATCATTTTTTAAAATAAACTAAGTAACTTAAACTAGTCATTACAAAAATAATTACTGAGTTTTTACTGTGCCGACACAGGAAGATATCATGCTTCTAAGTCACATTATGGCACAGTGCTTTGTTGGCAACACCTAGTACAATGGTGAAATATTTCATCACTGAAGTGTCACTCATATGTTGTATTTCCATTTATTCTATTTTCAGAGGTTAAACTTACGAGATCATGACTCCAGGCACCACCAGCTCGTCCACCAGCTGGCTGAGCTGACTGCGGACAGCCTGCCGGTTCTTCAGCCGGATGTTCATGCTGACTGACTGCTGCTGGAGGGTCTGGATCTCACTGCTGATGGAGGACAGGTCGCTCTGGAAGCCGCTCAGCATGCCCTCCATTCGCTGAAGTAGAAAAAGAAATGGAAAAACAGAAGGAAAGACTAGGAATCGCTCTAAAAAAATGCTCTACTTCATTCAAGTTTTGTCTTATAAGAAGCCTATTTCAAAGACAGGAATGCACACAGAAGTAGGAAATATAAAACTTTTACATTTGCTGATCGCTCTGTCAAGAACAGATTTCAGCATTAACTAAAAGCCACCATTTAACTCAGAGAAATTTGCCTTCATGAGCCAAAAGTCTCTGCGTTTATTCTCTGAATAAAAACACAATGTATTCCGTAAAGAAAAATAAATAATAACTTTATGACGTCTCACCTCCAGAATAGAGTCACAGGCAGTGATCTGGTTATGCAGAAGAGCAATATTCTGACTTTCTTTAATGTCTGGCAGGCCAACGCTCAGGAAAACTACAAAAATCACCATTTCTGGTCCTCATCTGGGTTTCATGTGCATTTAATTCACTTTTGAAATTGTCATCTAAAACATTCTACAGTTCCAAGGATCTGAGACTTTTTCAGGGACCTACCATAGTACATTTTAAAATGTACTTATATTGGTACCAACAGTCACACAATCAATTTAAAGCTATTGCTGTGGAATCTTTGAACTGTTACAGAAAGTGTCAAATGTTTTCTAGTATTCAAGACACAAATGAATTAAAAGGGAAAATAATTGGCAGTCTAAATGAAAAAATAATTTTTTACTGAACCACTAGTACCTCTAAACTAGTACAGATATTCAAATTTTGACCCAGTTAACGTGACTAAGCAAGACAAATCGAAGGCAAGAAATGCTCGATCCTGTTTCCTACGTTCATTTAGAACATTTCTGTTTGATGTGTTTTAACAATACATATAAGTTTTATTTTATGAGCTGGGAAGGATACAGTCTTTGATGGACGCCTGCTCAATCTTCTGCAACTCCGTCTCCACTTGCTTGGAATACTGACGGAGGTCAACGCCCTGAAAATAGATGGGAGGAGATGACTTTTATGACAGCTGTGCCACTAGTGGGAACACGTAGAAAAAAATTTAGTGATGCATTTGACGAGTGTTTAACATTTATTTAAAAAAACACTATTATTTCTGAAACAGCTGATGAGCTTTTACAACAAAGTGAAACATCTGGAACTACTGATCCTCCAAGACGTTCTAATATTTTGCTATTTTCCTATAGTAGAGGACAAAACTAAAGAGAGAAAAACTCTGAAACATACTATTTCTTTCCATCTTAATGAGGCCATGAGTAACACTTAACCATGGCATTCTTAGTACACTGCAAACAAAGAGTTTTATTCAAAAACTGCAGTGATATTCATTATAGCAACAACCCCTAAAATAAGAGTGACATTACAGTCCAATGGTACTTAAAAAGGCATCAGTCCTTATAGAAAACTTTAAAGACATTTCAAGAGCTAAAGATCAAACAGTGTGATGAAGCTGGTTCTTGTGTTCCCATTAAAAAAAAGCCATAAGTTCCCAGTAGTGCAGAAAAGCGACTCATTGTAATTATCAGCCTCAGAAAGGAACAGTTAACCGCATCTCACGTAAAAAGTGCATCAGGAGTCTTAGCTGCCTCTGCCATGATGTCCACTGTACCTCTGCTAGCTTCATTCCTGCTCATGTGTGGCATAATCATATAAAATGATACACAGTTGTTACAAAAGACGATTGGGGCAAGAGTCCAAAGTTAATTTTGCTGTTTATTGTCAACAATAGGGATAGGAGACCATGAGAGCTAGACAGTACTTTCTAAAAGTAAAAAGAAAAAATTCCTTGAAACTAAACTGATGTTTTAATGTGAAGAAAAGTCATTTAAATTTCAATTAGTTAGACAATTAGTTCATGAAACCTTTAGAAAAAAAAAACACTGAAGAAGAGTAAAACCTTTTTCACAAAGAAAAACAAGGACTTAAAATGAAACCACTGGAAATCTGGACTTTGGTTTGATGAGTTTCAATTCTACGACATTGAAAACTTTTCATAAAGTTTGAAAAGGGCCTCCAAAGCTTGTGTTCTCATTTTATTACCGTTTTGAGGGCCTCCTTCACAAGATCATCTTCCAGATTGGCCTGTATATGAACTGCAAAAAATAAAAAAATAAAATAAAATAAACAAACAAACAAACAAATAAATAATAAAATTTACTTACAAAAGAAATCCATGCAAGAAATCGTATTTAGCAAGTATCAACTTCATTTCTATACCTTTGGCTGTGTAACGTTTATTTCCATGCAAAAAAACTGCACAGCATTTTGATAGATAATTAAGAAAATATATGATATGTAATAATAATTAGGTTTTATCTTACTATCCACTTCGTCTAAGATAAACTCATCTGTCGTGAGATCCAGTTCTCCCAAGTTGAGGTTAACAATGTCTCCATCAGTCTTCTGGGGAAAAATGCAAAAGATCACACACAAATAATCTATTTATTTTCCATGCCTGCCTCATGTTCGCCGGGATGGTGTGGAGCTAGAGTCAGTGGTTGCTGCTCACTATAAAAGTGGGCAGTGTATACTCTGGTCAGGACACACAATTAACTGATTATCCATCTCCCCATCATCTATACCCACTTATTCAGGATCAGAAGGGTCTGATGGAGTCTATCCATGATGCCAATTCACTGACTAGCAATGTATGGATGGCCAATTTCTTTACACTTGTGAATTCTAACATTGTATTCATTCACTGTGTCTAGCATGCATTTTTCCCAATTGCTCAATATGATAAGACAAAATTCAGATTTTTTTTTTTTTTTTTAAATAAAGATCAACAATGATGGTTCTATAGATCAGGGATGGAAAGCCCTGGTCCTCAAGGGCCACAGTCCTGCACGTTTCACACGTTTCCCTGCTTCAACACACCCTGGTAGGAATAATTGTGACATTAACAGACTTGGGCAGACCTTGATGACATGATGATACTGATCATTAATTAGAAGCAGGTGTGTTGAAGCCAGGAAACATCTAAACATATAAGACTGAGGCCCTGGAGGACCAGGGTTCCCAACCCTTTCTATAGACCAAATCTTTGTGAATTCATATAAATCTACAATGTGTTTTAAGCCAGGCCTTATCTTGTATTTTCACTGAAGTTTTACTTATAAATAAACAAAACAAATGTAACAAATTTGCACATTTTCAATCAGTCATCTTTGGTTCTTGATTAATAAGGAATTGTGCCAAGAAGCTGTCTTGTCGTAAAAAGCACATCTATACCTGGAACACCCATTTCAGGATATCCAGAAATATTAAACAATGACAGGTATTTTTGTTTTAATGTATTGCTAAGACTGTCATAAAAGAGCTAGTAACACACAGTTACATGTAGACACATAAAAAATACACAGCAACACGGTTTCGAATCATTCTTGGACAAGTATTATCAAAATAAAGCGAAGTAGTAATGTAGAAGTAGAAAACTGCTGCAAAACCGGCATTTCCACGACGGGTGTACCCGAGCTATTTCTTTATCAATGACTTTCAGTCTGTCAGACCTGAATGATTCCCCTGGCACATCCAGGAAATATAGCTGTTTGGCATTTTGACAAACAATATTAGTGTCAAGCAACCATAAAACACCTTTTCAAAACGGTTGTTTTGGGGTGATTTTGTGTTCTACCATGTCTAACTCTCAACAATAAAGTGGATACGTCAGTGAGATAGTCTGACTTGACAATAACAGCACTCATAAACACCTCTATAATAAACGTTTCTCCACAAAACAGTCGACCTGTAGCAATGATAACGTCACCTCGTCTTGCAGGTACGCCATAGCCATTTCTGTTGGGTTTCCAGTTATGTTTACATCAGTAACAGCTCCAACTACAGCGGCGGACCCCTCCGCCATTGCTGCGAATTAATTTACGCTAACGGAAGAGAAAAAAAACAACACAAATCTAAAGTTCCAGCCCAACTCGGCTTTTACTTTTACCAGCCAAGATGTTATAATGAATGTCAGATATATAAAATAAATATACTAAATGAAAATTCGACGGAAAATATCTATCTAATGTTGACTTTTTGTATCTTTATATTAACATTTATTTTTTGAGAACGTTTTCGTCCAACAGCTTGAGCTACCGGACAAACTTCCGTTGGGAAACTTGAAACTCTCGCGAGAACTTCTCGGCTTCCTCTTCGCACGGAACCGACACTCAAGATGGTGAGTTCAATTTTTACTAACCTGGAACAGTTTTGAAATCCGTGATCATCCATATCAAATGTCGCTTTTTTGATGTACTTAAACACACTATAAATTCCATACATTATGTCTGTCTGAAATGATGCTTAATTACTGTAAAAACGGATCCAGTAATATATAGATGAACCTATTTTGTTGTCAGCGCTAAGCTAAGCTGTGGACAGCGATGGAAGCTAGCCATTTGGATGCTTAAGTTGAATTAAATGTTGTCGTGAGGTTGTAAGCATCACACGTGCTTTATTAAATGTTGAATAGTTGAGGTTTATTCGTCGAGCAGACCTGTATCACAAAGAAGCGTTTATGACAGCGTCCGGCTTGTTGTGGACGCTAACGTGATTTAGCTTTTCGGTATAGAGGCGGCATGTTAGTGTAACCAGTGTGCGAACTTCATAGTAGATGATTATAAGGTAGAAAGCTACGATTGGTGGGTCATTTGAAGCATAGATGAGCTATGGTGTAATTTAAGTAGTTCCATTACTTTATGCTATCGTATCTCTGATCAAAGCTGCAATTGCTCATTTGTGCGGCGCTAACTGGAGCTAAATGTGCTAGTGAAAGTTTTAGGAGCAAAATAATTGAGCCAGGTGTGATAATGTCGCCACAATGTACAAGACCTACTGAGTAATGCAGTTTTAAAGTTATTAAAATGCTTTTGGATTAAGTTTTCTGTTCTCAGGGTCTCCACAATGGTGAAATCAAGATGCATTTCTATGTTTGTCAAAGCCTTCTGAGACTGCAGCATCCCTCATGATTTGTTTTGTCTTTTATTTTTAAGTCTCTGGTCATCCCCGAGAAGTTCCAGCACATTCTTCGTGTTCTGAACACGAACATCGATGGTAGGAGGAAGATCGCCTTCGCCATCACTGCCATCAAGGTAAGTTAATTTGAGAGACTGTTCAGTTTGCTCTTGTGGTTATACTGAGTATGTACTTTGTTTTCTGTGGAAAAAGTAATCAAGTGGTTGTTTGACAGCTTTGGGTTCTGACACATTAGGGGAACATTGGTGAATGCCCATTTCATCTTTTTGTGGTGTAGTTCTCTATGGACCCTAGGGATGCATGATAATTGGACTTTGGGGGATTATAGTATGTTTGAATTGGATAATTGAGATTTAATCCAATACTGATCATTAACTGCCTCTCAATACCTAATAGAATAGCTGATAAGTTCATGTTTTTATAATTGCAATAATTGTCAAATATGCTGTAGTTTAGGCTTCCAGATGAATAAAAAAACATAAGACAAAGTGATGGGGAAAAATCATAGTGAAACTACAAGAACAAATAACAGTCCTGGATCTTCAAATGATAATTTATTTTTGTGCAACTAAGGCAACACAATACTTTATAAATTATAACCAACTTCTTGGTAAACTTGGGATGTGTCATAACACACAGTCAAGTCGTTGAAACAAGTATCTCTTGTAATTGCACACAGTGAATTTGTATATCTGTTCAGTTGCATGAGGATGAGATGGCATTGTGTAGTTTAAGTCAGATTTATAATAAATACACTGACATATCCTTATCTCAGAATCCCGAATATATTCTTAAGACAGCAGAGTTGTCATCTGCTGCCACTGAGAAAATATCCAGATTGGCATGTTACCTCCAGTGTTGTTCTGTTGGTGCTCATTTTCAGGCAGAGACAGGGACATGCATGGGTCCTGAGAGTAAGGCACAGAGTAGCCTTATGTAATGAGGCTGCAGCAAGCAATTTCATGAATTTATCTGAACTATTTACTGGCTTATTTTCCTTCCATATTGGCTAATAAATAATCTGTCCAAGATATACCACGCATCCATCGTCTCTCAAGCTTCTTTCAGCTGATGGATAACATTGATTTAGGGCTAGGGTTGTCAGTCAGCAAATACACTTGGATTAGTTGTGAAGCACAAAGAATGAGCTCTGTGTATTTAATAAATGTTTGTTTCCACAAAGCATCAGGTTGAAACTATATAACTATAAACTATATCTGGATAAAAACAGTCAAATTATTAGTTTCAAATTCAACTAACATAAAATTGGATATTTAGCACTGAGCTAGTAATAAACTGGTTATGAGGCACAGGCGACATGAGGAGAAATAGGAGTTCCTTTTGTTGAAACCAACAAAGGAATTTCTTCTTGTGCTTCTTTCTTTCACTCTCCATCTGTGTGCAAGAGCCCTGTTTTCCTGATTCTTCATCCAATATTAACATCAACCCTTCTCCGTCTGATTTAAGGGTGTTGGCAGACGCTATGCACATGTCGTTCTGAGGAAAGCTGACATTGACCTCAACAAGAGGGCAGGAGAGCTGTCTGAAGAGGAGGTAAGGAGAGCAAGGATATACAGGTCCTTAATAAAAGTTTGAGTTAATGATATTGTTATAGGTCAAGTAATAGATTTTTTTTTTTTTTTTTTTTTAAACAACTGGTGTTTAGCTGCACTACTTTGACGGGAGTAGTAAGCTAAAATATTTTGTGACTTTGACTTTTTTACTAAATATTGGGGTGAATTTTCTTCACAGAGGGGCCTTGGTTGACTATCACATTCACTTCCTGACTCACTACCCTTGAAAATGTGCAAATTTGAAATATGAAAAGAAAATATGCGTAATGGAAACGCATTTTCACAACATTGCAAAAAAAGAAGCTTTGAGCCCAGATAAAGAGATTATTTTTCTGGTTTGCAAACCTGCAATGGAAATGCTTTTCCCTAGGTCACTTTTCCTTTGAAATGGGTTCCGTTGAGCATAATGTAACAGACATAAGAGGAGGAGTTATTGTCTCACATCACATATCAAAAGTTGTGCGAGTCACTTTTAAGTTTTAAAGCCACTATTCCTCTGCAAACGTCTTGGACGATGACCTTTTAGAAATGTCAGTTGTATATTACATTGTGTTTTCTATCAGATTGTATCATCACATTCTTTTGGGTTTTTTTCTCTCATTAAGTTCACTGCTGTATTTGTTCCTCAGGTTGAGCGGGTTGTGACCATCATGCAGAATCCTCGCCAGTACAAAATCCCAGACTGGTTCCTCAACAGGCAGAAAGATGTCAAGGACGGCAAATACAGCCAGGTAGCTGACCACCAATAAAAAGTCAAAGCTTCTTGCAGGATTGTATATCATGGGCAGGAAAGTAATATTCCACAAACACAAACTGAACCAGCTCCAACAACAGAGTATTGTTTTTTTGTCTTGATTTAGGTCCTTGCCAACGGTCTGGACAACAAGTTGAGAGAAGATCTGGAGAGGCTTAAGAAGATCAGGGCTCACCGTGGTCTCAGGCACTTCTGGGGGTAAGATTTGAAGCCTCAATTGTTTTTTTCTAAGGAGACAAACTGGTTCAAACATCGACCTTGCACCCATAGATCTCGGTTACTGTGTTCAAATCTCACAGAACCTCGTTTTCTGTGACTTACCTGAAATTAACAGTGTTGTCTAAAGTGCGTCAAGTCACTTCACAATCCACAATGTATTTCTGTAAATGTTTGAGGCTTTTAAATTTTTACTGTACTTGTACTGCCATTGATATTACTTCATCATGCTGAAGAAGCGAGTCACTGATGAGCAGAATCCTGTTACTTATATTACCGAAGACTAAAATTCAGCTAAAAATTCAATGTCTTGTTCTGCTTTAAAACTGAAAGATATTAATGCCATCAAGTTGGCATTTGTTGGGAAATGGGAAAAAACTGCTGTGCAAATTAAAGTAGGCTTTGTTCTGTGAATGACCTTACACATACACACAGCAAGGGAGTTATTTTGTTTTAGGCTTTAATGTTTTGATGTAGTTTCCAGGCATGAGCTAAAACCCAAGACAGGCTTTTTTGTCCAAGATAAATCTTGAAATTTTTGTATAAAAATTTGTCTAAATAGTGCAATAAGATCACACAATGCATGGTTGCATTAAAATTGCTGATACAAGTTAAAGAGCTTTATGTTATGGATAAAGTGATCACTGTTAATTGCACTAAACTTGTTTCAAATTTTCTTTCCTTTTGGTTTTCTGCAGTCTCCGTGTGCGCGGTCAGCACACAAAGACCACCGGCCGTCGTGGTCGCACTGTTGGTGTGTCCAAGAAGAAGTAAACACCCCTGCTTTCTGTAGTTTCAATAAAATGCCACAGTTAAATTCCTGTCCTGGTGGAGTTTTATTTTTTTAATATATAATATTGAATGTTTCATATACAAGAACTAGGGAGATAGGGTTTTTTTTTTTGTGGGTTTAGATTTTGGATTCATTCCTCCTAAACAGCAATTTCTGAATTTCTCACCTCAGCCATTGTTTCATACAGGTGTTTAACAGGGAGACTGTAGTAAAACATTCTCAAAAGCAGTTTTAACAGCAGTTCAAAATTTAGTTTATTGTTCTGCATTGTTTATATAATAGGAACAGAAACACAGCGTTCTTAAACGTCCCATAAACTGAAAGTAGAAAAAATTATGGCTGCAGGAAATTTAAAGTGCAAAGGAGCAGATGGATCAAGACTTGAAAGTTTAAGGCTTGTGGCTTGCGAATTCCCCATGCATACAAGTTTCAATGACTCGTAACGGGTCAAAATGAACCATGCAGAAACTAAACCTGCTTTGACTAAAAAAAAACAAAACGTTGAATTATATATTAAAGTTGAAAACAACATGACAGGAAGCCAGGCCTTTTCTTCTTCTTTTTTTAAACAAAGGACAAATGACAGTGAGACACCTGGACATCCTCTGCATATGCAGTATAAATACAACACTACAGATGTCATGTCTCAGTTTGAAAAAAAAAAAAGCCTCTGAAACATGCCATCACCCATCTTTTACCCTGCTGCATCATGGAAAATTCAAAGTCACCCCTTGGTTTCTTTTAAATGGCACAAATCCATCTTAATGCAATGTGAATTCTTAAGTTTACAACTTTCAGTACAACTTAGTTCAAACTACATTTGGTTATTTGTGTAGTGATGAGGTGTACCTAGCAATCTTGTCAGCAAAGATTTTCACACACATCTTCAAGCAGAAGCATGAAAGATTATATGATACAAAAATATCTTTGAATGCCAGTCTGTTCAGGTCAATTTATCCAAACTTGTTTAAATGATACAAAAACAAATGTGCTTAAAAAAAATGGGAAAGTGAATCAAAATTTTGAGTAAAGCATTTTCTAAAAATAGGTGCACTAAGAACCAAAAAATGTCAGGATTTTAACATCTGTAAATCTAACTAGGATAAAACAAAACAGAGGGATGGTAAGTGCATTTAGTAAACATCAAATTAGACTTTAGGAATTAGGATCAATAGAAACAACTTGGAATCATATTGGGAAAAGTTAAATTTTAGATCAAAATTTTTATATCAGTAAAAGGAAACATGGTCAACTAAAAAATATTTTAGTTGCCAATCCAAGACTTCTTACCCAATATATATATAACTAATATTTAATTAAAATATTTTGAAACTAGGGAATGTTGACTCAAAATTTCTTTTTTCAGTCATTCCTTTCCTTGGTGGAGTTGCAGGTCCACAAGTAACCACATCAAATTTACTCAAGTTGTATAACTTTCACAAAACGGTCTCTTTAAAAATTAAAAAAACGTGAATAGTTTAAGTACAAAAGTCGTATATGGAATTGGTGCTCAAGGAAATTAAGTGCTGAAGCTACAGTGGAAGGTTACACACGGAGACTTTGTGTTGTGTGTAGAAACAAGGGAGTCATCTGATGGAAAGAAGAAAATGATTCCACTTCTCCATCATTCTGTACAGCAGCCACAGTCAAAGCCTCAAACCAAACATGATTTGAGTATTGTATCTGCCAATCATTAGAAACAGATCAATCAAGTGATGACTGTTAGTCCGTGGTTCATCCTTCTCTTCGCTGCTCCTGAGTACATGTTTAAATTGGGTGAAATTTCACATGTTCTGAATAAAATCCACTTAGTCCGTGAATTAAATTAAATAATTCCAGTTTAATGCTAGTTTGTAAAGAAGAAGATGCTGATAAGCTCGTGGTGGCTGAGAGAGGATGTGGTTATAAACACGAGGTGGGTTGGAGAGAGAAGCAGCCCTCTGCGCTTCCTCATCCCTCCTTCTGTGGGGGAGGGGACTTCTGCTGGGGCTGCTGTGGTGGTTGTGGTTGCTGCTGGTCCTTGGTGGGAGCATAGTAAAGCTCTAAAGGCTTCCTCACCTTCCAGTATTTCTCATTTACTAACTCCAGAGTCAGTGAGCCGTTCAGTGTCTATTTGAAAAAAAAAAAAAAAAAAAAAAAAAAGAGATGAAGGAAAACGGAAATCATGAAGTCTTCAGATAAAATGAAAAACATAGAACAACATCTGATTTAGGGCAGAGTGATATGGAGGTGAACAAACCCACAACCCAATCAGATTTCTATAGTTAGATGTCATATTTGCTTATAATTTAATGTTATAAAAGACAAATTTTGCAATGAGAAAATGAATGAAAACAATATTTTTTTCCATTATTAATATGAAACCAATGGTTTCCATGCATTCTGACTTCTGTAGTTCGCAAATCCTACCAACAAAGCAATAAACTAAATTAACTTTTGGTTATACAGTACTGCTTATAACACTGAATTTCCCCACTGTGGGATCAATAAAGTTTGATCTAATCTAACAAGAAATTACTCTTTAGACCCACAATAACTATTTCCAGGTAAACAGATCTGAAGTAGCTTTAGTAATAGCACTAAAATAATCATAAAAAGTTACTTTTGTGGTTATAAAAACAACACAAAGCAAAGAACTCCAAGTAGGCAGCTGGAGACTGAGAAGCAACAGTTTAACATTAAAAAAAAAAAGTATTTGCTCATTGTCTAAAAGAGGAAGGCCTGCAGACCTCAGAATACCATCCCAACCATTGAGTATGGGAATGACAGCATTATATGTTGTGAGGTTGCTTGGCTTCAAGAGGGAATGTCGCATTTCAGCATTCCAGGAGGGAATAAGTTGATATATTGAAGCAGTCACACAAGTCATCAACCAACAAGCAAATGGTTGGGTGTGGAAAGATCTTCTAAAAACAGACAATGACCCCAAAAACATTCCAGATTAGTTGAAAAGTGGATTGGCGACAACCCCCGACCACAGTCCTACACAGAATTTATGGTGGCATCAAAAAGGCATCTGTGACCAAGAAGGTCCAGAAACTTGACTTAGCTCCACCAGTTAGGAGAAGGTGGTCAAAATTGCAACAAAATATTGGGAGAACCTTGCCCAAAATCTTTGAGCTAAGATAAATAGTTTAAAGGTGATTCCACCAAATACTAATCAGGTGGATGTAAACATCTGACTCCGAAGAAAGTTGACAAAACAAAGAATGCCCCTGATATCGCAGTTAAACAGCTGACCTGAGACAGGTATGGATGTATAACTCTGGTACTCACAGAGAACTGTCCTCCCCGCGTTGTAATGTAGATGGTGTATTGTTTCTCACTGATGTTGCTTAGATTTGCTCCCTCTCTGCTCCTTGACGTTCCTTCAGGTTCACCTCCCCCCTCTGCTCCTCGTTCCTCCTCTCCCGCCTCCTCCGGCTCTCCGTTAGCTTGCTTGTTCTCAAGAGCGATACGTAGCGCAAGATATTTTGACAGGTGGTCAACTGTGGCATTGGCTGTCGTCTTCACATATCTGGAAAAGGAAGAAAATGAATAAAAAATGAGGGTAGCCTATAAAAATATCCCATAAAAGGCGAAGTTATTAAATTGCATATTTTTAGCACTATATGTTTAATCGATAAAGATTCTTTCAATGTCAAATTAAAAAGAAACGGGCAATAAAAAGGATGATCGATAGAATTAAAGCTGTAATTGCCATTTTAAAAAAATGCTCCCAATTATTTGGATATTAACAACCTTTTTTCTCTTTGAATCACTTTTTTGCAAGCATCAGAGACATCTAGAACGGTTCTACTGATCATAAAAAAATCCAATTTACAGTGCTGTATACTGTATTTTTTCACAAGCCTCAGTACTTGGTTTTCTCCTGTTCTCTATTTACATGCTACTTCTTGGTCAGGTTATTCAGGACCAGAATGCAATATTGATCATTTTTTATATTAATGACACTTATCTGTAAAACCCTCAGAGCTCGTCTCTGGTATTAAAACCCTGATGGCCCAGAATTTTCTTAAGTTCAATGACAATCAGACGTCAATCCAAATCTAAGTAATATTTGACTCTATCCCTAGCTTTGATGCTTATTTTCTCCTATCTAACGATGTTTTAAAGTCGCTGTAAAGCACTGTTGAATGGTACTATATAAATACACTTGTCTTGCCTCAAGTCAAACATGTAGTTTCATTCTAGTTTTTCCCAGCTTAATAATTAAAACCAGGTCATTTTTCTCAACAGCTGACTTACAAAAAGTTGGATTATGGTAATTCACTGTATTCAGTTATCAGTCAGCATTCCCACTTTTATTTAAATTAAAATGCTACAGCAAGACATGTTATGGGTTTAAAAAACAAAAAACAAAAAACACCTTACCATGGTCTTGCCCAAACTTACATCTGGGACTTGTAACTATCCAAAGTTTGGCACAAAGGGAGATTGGGCTTTTTCCATTAAAGTCTCCACTTATATGAACTCTAGCCCCTGCACTCAGGCACAAAAGAAAAAAAAAAAAAAAATCACGATATTTTTAAATCTCTTCTTAAAAAGTTTTTTTTTTTTTTTTTTTTTTTTTAAAGACAGTACTTTGGTATTCTCTGATGAATATATTTTATTTATTCTAAAAGTTGGATTCTTATGAATTCTCTTTCCTGTCCTCTCAACCCCCCACTCGACTGAGGCTTATGGCCATTCTTCCCAACTCTGGTTCTGCCAGAGGTTTCTTCCACTTGGGGGAGTTTTTCCTTTTGACAGTCACCTGGTGCTTGCTCAGGAGGGGGGACTGCATCAAAGGAAAGCTTCCATGCAGTCTGTTGGTTTCCGTAGGTGGCCAATTATTATGTTTATTGGCTTTATATAAATTAGGCTAATTTGGAGTTTAACTAGACTTTGTGGGTGCTTTTAAAGCTGAATTGAGTTGAATTCTCTGCTTTCTTAAACACTTTGTAGCATTGTTTAGAAATGTGCTATACAAATATAGTTTATTATAATTTTTTTTCCCAATAACTAATCCTCTATTCAAAATGCTAAGACTCCAAACCAACTTTTAGCTTTTGTAACCTTACCGGGTCTGATTATAGTCTTGAGCAAGGACCAGCTGCGGATGTGGTCTAAACACCAGCTCGATCTCTGATGTCGACCCCTCTTTACGGCGTCTCAGGGGAGGAGTTGGGCTCCCACTGTCTGCCTCGGCCCCCGAGCCCTCGTCAGATGCACATCGCCTCTTGCGACTTGGCCCGGCCTCCGGGGGGGTCTGACCACGAGGGTGAGGGGTATTTGAAGGGGCAGAGTCATGAGACATGTGTGAGCGGGAGTCACCGTTGTCCTCCCCACCGCTGAAAGTGGTATTGTCACTCTCTTGAGTGGGCTTCTTCACCCGGTGGTTCCTGCAATGAAGAGGTAAACATATGACTTTTTCCTTTTTTATATCTCCCTCTCTTTTTTTCTTGAAGAAAAAGAAAAAAAAAGAAAAAACTTCTGGCTTCCTCCTTTTATACATATGCAAAAAAGGCTATGACTTGCACATTCCTATATTTTTTGTCTTATACTGAAATTTTTAAACCTGTAAACTGTGTTGTATGAGAAGTGCAATAAAATAAGGTCTGACTGATAACATGGTTGTGGTGTAAATTCAGAAACCTGTTTATTCTAGTCTATAAATCCACCAATAATCACTTCCAACAACCAGTCAGCCAGAGACAGTGAAGGAAATTTTTCTCTGTAATAAGTAGCACAGCAGTGATTATATTTTCCATTGTCAGCCAAAAGTGTGAGTTTAGTAACTGATCTGTGAGAAACCCCTGTCCTCCCCCACCTCTCGGACCTGTAGCGGGCCTGCTGGCGGAGCCCCTCCTCAATGCTGGAGCTCAGCGCTTCCTTGTTGTGTAACCTGTTGAGCCGCTCGAGGACACTGCGCTGGTGGGCCTCGTACTCGTCGCGGCTCGGGTAGATCTTTGAAATGAGTGCGTCGAAGTTGGAGTCTCTGCGCAGTGAACGTCTGGACACCAGCTTCTTTCTGCAGGTTGGACACTCCTTGTTCCTGATGACAGACAATTTTTAGCTTGCATCTTTGAGTTTGAAGCAAGTTCAACTTTAGAATGTTCAGCTTAACGGCTGTTGCATTGTGCCCACCCTGATCGCAGTGCCGTGACGATGCAGTCGGAGCAGAAGCGGTGCAGACACTCTTTGGTGGTCATCGTGTTCTTTAACATGTCCAGGCAAATGGGACACATAAGCTCACTGTGCAGGGAACGAGGAGACACCGCCACCTCCGTTCCATCCACGATAGCCACCTGAACACACAAACAAGTCCTTGTTATCAAGCTGCTGACTAAAGTGAATCATTTCTGCCACAGCTCAATAACACCAGCATATCTGACACATGCTGTGCTACATGATGCTGAGAAGTTGCTCTCCATAATTTACTTGGACCTGCTGACCAGAAACGTCCTGTATTACAACTTACCAACCAGCCATGGGATATTCAATTTGGCTTTATAGTTTGGAAGCAATTCCATAGAAACTTTTCTTCTGTTTTTAAAAATCAAGTTAACTGTCCAGACCTGTTTTCTCTTTTGTATTGTTGAAAAGATGAGGAAAATCCTATCTCAGAGTGATGCACAAAAACTAGTCCACACATTTATTACTTCAAGACTAGAATACTGCAATTTCTTGGGGGGGAAAAAAATGTCCAAAAATTACTCTTAACTGCCTCCAGGTTGTCTAAAATGCTGCAGCTGGATTCCTCTGATAAGATTAGAGGGAAAGATCACATTTCTCCAATCTGACCTTCCCTTCGTTGGCTTCCTGTTAAATTCAGGGTAAAATTTTTAATTTCTCCTCCTACGTAAAGCCCCTAGAGCTCTAGCTCTCTCTCCCTGCAGACACCATCTTTAAATTTAAACTTAAAAACTTTCCTCTATGATAGAACTTCCTCTATGATAGAATGAAGCTATCCCTAAGTAACTAAGAAGTTACTTAGGGATAGCTTCATTGTTGATATACACACATTTACTCCCCTTTCCTGTCATCTCAGACCCCTGGCCAGTCAAGACATTCCTCTCTAAATCTGACTCTGCTGTATTTTTTCTTTTTACCTTTACAACGTCACTTCATGCATGCTCAGGATAGTGGATTAAAGATTCAATGCAATCTGGTTCTGTGGGCAGGCTGAATTTATGAATTACCATTATGTGACTTTAAAATTTTGAACTCAGTCAGAATGAAATTGATTTTATTTATTGGACTATATTTAATTTTTTTAACTTTCTGTGTAAAATGCCTCAAGATCACTTTGTTGTAATCTACCACCACCAGCTTTTCACTGGGCTCTGCAACAGCAAGGCAACAGCAGACTCATTTGAATCAGTTGTGTTAAATCAGGAAAACATCAAAAACAGGGAGGACAGCAGTCCTTGAGGACTGGAATTGAGAAACACTGCCTTAGAGAGACTTTTACAAATTTTAGTTCTGATGGTCCCACAGTGGGTGTGTGAGCTGCTTTTATGACACTGTCCAAGATTTACTCTCGTTCGTCTCCAGCTTGGTCTCTCTGTCATGTTCTTATTAGTCATTACTGCTTACGTAACACTCAGAGAAGTTTACCTGAGGACTTCTGTGGAGCTCATACAAACTCAACTCCCAGGTCTTACTGGGATTCTGGACATTTACAGGAGCTGCCATGTTTGTCGTTTCCCACAATTCCTAGTAGTCCAAGAGAGAAAGACAGGGCAGAGACACTTTTCATTATTCATTCAGTTATTCATCCACTATACATCACACTCTAAATATCTGTACAGATGCTTTTGTTCATTTTCACTTTCTGTAGCAATGTTTTAAATGTCTACTAAAACGCTGGAAACCTTTATGTTGATAAGTGTTAATAACTGCTCTTCATTTCAAACTCTCAGTTGTGAACTCAAGTTAAACTGTTTGGAAAAAAAAATCTGTTAACAATATGTTTTCCCACTTCTTATTGTTAAAACTTATACAACTGTGACTTATTCAGCGTTAATTGTAATAATCACGTACTGTTGGTGACCTCTCATTAAAGGAAGCAAAACCAACAATGATCCCTGAAAAGAAAAAAAAAAAAACTTGAATGGGACTAAAGTAATAATAAATTATAATTTATTTAAAGCAGACATCACTTTTGAACTGCGGTTCAACACGTTTAAAAAAAACGAATGAAACTGGTATCTACTAATTAGTTGTTATCCATAGAAAAGATGAAAAATGTGTGACCATAGTAACACGTTAATCTAAAATTATCATCACAGGTTCCTTCAATCACGCAGTCAGTCAGTCTGTCTATTTAAAGGGTGACAAGTCATCAGTCTGCAGTTTAGCATCATGTGTTCACCACAACCAGCATGTGAAATGTAAAGGCTAAAAGACCATCTCCGAGCAGCTTGCTGTTCCTGTGACTACAGCTGAAGAAAATTTCTTCAGCAAGTTTAGGGTCAACAAGACTGTAACCAACATCCCTCGACGTGGCCTCAAGAGAAAAACTAATGACAAATTGAGGAAATGGATGACATGAATGGTAACCTAAGGGCACAGAACAACTTCCAAAGACACTCAAGGTGAACTTCGGGGTACATCAGTGTCAGATCACACCATCCATCACTGTTTGAAACAAAGTGGATGACCACCTAGTTATTTTGAGACACGGTGGAGGTTCAACTATGATGGGGGGGGGCTTCAGCTAATCCCCTTTTTGGCTACTGACATGTTTGTGTTACATTATCTTGTTCAATATTTGATTTTAAATATGCATGTAAACAATATAAATGACTTTATTCTTAAGAGTGGATGAGAACAAAAATACTGGATTATTCTGAAGGCCTGTTTCATTTGGATTTTGATTTTAATAGTTTGATTAAACCACAATTCAAAAGCAATATTGGTTTTTACTAGTCAATTTTCAGCTAATTATTATTTATTACTGTCAGTTTCAAGTTATTTCAGTGGTCATTGTGGGTTTTGTCTCTCCTTAATGGAAAAAGTATCAACAATTTTGTCCACATCTGTACCATCTCCCTTACAACTTTTTGGCATTTTAAGTGTGGTTTCAGACTATGTAACCTGTCAAAATTTATTCGCATCTATTTACAGTTCAAATATTGATTAAAAGAAAACTACACGACGTGACAACACAGAAATCTCTTTAGGTCATTCGGTTGGACTAAACAGGAGACTTAACGAACGGGAAAACGACAGTTAAACTTCCAGCAATGACAAAGATGATGGTCGCGATTCACAGCTATAAATAACTTTGCAAACTTTTCTGCTCCGTAAAATTTCCTCATTGACCGCATACATCACATGACTGATAGAGACTTAAGACTCGGGACGAGAAACATTGCAGACGGAGGTAAAGACTCACCTGACGGACAGCTGACCGCAGGACAAGCCAACCCCTCCCGCTACACAAACACACGCAGCCTTCTGACAAACTACTTCTCTAAAGCCCTCCAGAGGCACAAACCGGCGGTTATTTCCAACTCAGATCTTTACAGAGCAGGTAGAGGGATTTCTGTTTTCAGACTGAGTACCGCTCGGAGAATAAGAGCACCGAAACGATCAAGAGCGCAACATTTTCCGAGTATCAACATCTAGCCAAGATTAGCAGTAGCCATCTTTCTTCGCCTTAGTCGTCGTCTACTTCTTCTTCTTCTCTCCGGAACAACTCTTTAGCAGTTGCTCGCCTTTTCCAAACGGCAGCGAACTCTAGCGGCTGAAGGTTGTTTTACAAAAAAACAAACAAAAAAACCCCAAAAAACTGAACATGTGTGACACTATACAGATTCTAATCTAGTTATGCTTTCAGCTAACCGGATGGAGAGGATTACTCTTAACTGCAGAAAGTCTGAGTCTTGACACAACCTAAAATCAAATGTCTCACAATTCACCTTTGATACAACTTTTTCAAATCTGAGGAAAGGTTTACAGGTGGTATCACGTCAGTTTATCGGTTCAGTGTCATGGCATAAGATGAAACACAAATAAAAGATAAAGAGACTTCAGACCTGAACTATAGTTCAGATACAATCAAATAAATGGGTTAAAATATTTTGCTAAATACATTTATCTTTTCATCTGTGCATATGTATAAAAGCTTGAAGTTGCTTTAGCGAATACAAAGAAAGGCAGAAAACATGTTGCACCAGCATCATCAGTAGAACAAAGTGTGAATGCTAAACAAATTGTATAGGAACTCCCTGTCCTCCTAAGGCAGCTGCTCTTTGTTTACTCTGTTTGCACATGCTGCCAGAGATTATCTATTGAGCTAGAAAGAATACAGGCAGACACTCAGATTTGACAGTTCTGTAGCTCTGTACAAATGATCATTTGTTTGTTGAGATGAAAGCTTTCTAATGTGTCAACATCACCTGCTCGACATGCTGCCATTAAACTGAACCATAGCTACGTCATCAGGTGAAATCTGGCATCTTTGGTGCTGAATAAAAACACTGGACATTCAAGATGCAAGCTGTACATATTTAGCTACATCAAGTTACTGTGCAATAAATCTGTCTTTTAACTTCTGTTTAATTTAGTTTAGGATGCCCCGGGCAGCAGTCTAAGCACATAGGCTCAGATATCTATTCTCCAGCCACCTCCTCCAGCTATTCTGGGGAGATACCGAGGCCTTCCCCACCCAAGACATAATCTCTCCAGCATGACCTGGGTCTGCCTCAGGGCCTTTTCCTGTTTGGACATGGCTGAAACACCTGATTTTATAGTTTTATAAGACTATATACTTATTTCTACTCTTATCAATAATAAACTTTTGTAAAAAAAAAAAAAAAAAAAAAAAAAAAAAAGAAAAATTTGTTGGTTTCTGTACATTTGATTTTCCCCCAAAATTAAAAATAAAAAATTGAATTAAATTGAAATAAACTGAAAATTTTTTTCACCATCATCTGCAACAAAAATATTTTGTTTACTCAGTAATTAAAATCCAAATCACAATTTTTTTCCAGTACATATCAGGGAACATTACATTATTTATTAAAGATAAACATGAAACTAGAGAGCAGGCATGTACTGTTTAATCAGTCAGACACACACGCACTTGCTAAAGGTCTGTGGGTGAAATTCAGATGGCAACTCAGATGCATGACATGACCAAACAATGTGTGAAGCTCGGATCTGGACAATGAGCTAGTATTGTGTGGTCAAACATATAATAGGAGTTCATCTTTGTGAAAACAGGTGAACAAGTAATTTAGTCAATACCTGTTCTTCTTAAGAGACATGTTCCCTGCTTGTGAGTTGCATAGTCATTAAAGTCACAGGCCACAGTCACAGAGCTGAAAGTCTTTGGCGACAGCAAAACATTAAAGTATATTTCTGTAACATGCAGTTCATGTCATAGTTCAGCGACATGCGTCAAGTCATTTACATTCATCTTCATCCATGCAGACTTGCCTGCTGCATCATAGTGATCTCGCAGAAACTGCAGAACATGAAACAGCTGTTTCAGTTTTTACACACAAAATTTATATATATATATATATATATATATATATATATATATATATATATATATATATATATATTCTGACTCTCTGGTTACAACTCTGACAAAAAGATAACTGTTTTGTGGACATGTTTTAACCACCCAGTCTTGTAAAAAAAAATGTCCAAAAGATCTGTGACAATCCATGGCGAGAAATGGTGAAATTGTAAGGCTCCTACAGATTGTGGTTTTGGGAAGGCCTGCGTCTGTATGAGATCATCAGTGAAATATTAAAAAGTGTGAAGAATGACCATAGTATGGTGTTCCTACCCTAACAATCTAGTTTGTGTTCTGAATCATTTGCCAAAGAGTTTTGTTGACTGGATATTGAATCCCACATTTTTCCCATTGCGCCTGCCAATCAAACTGTTGTTCCCAAGGCCTGAGGCAGGCAAAACCAAGTCATTGTGTCATTTTTGCTGAGGATTATCTGATGCAAAACCTATGTCAAATCAGTCATCCAGAAGACCCACACTATGGAGACGCTCACAAAAAGGAAAACAAATCAGCAGAAAAATGTGCTCTCCCACAGAAGGGAAACACATCCACACAGCTACATTTCAAAAGTATGATTAAGAGCCAAATGTGATGGCCCATTATCTTCTTTAATTTGAACGTTCTTTAAATTCATAACAAATACAAAGTTGTGAGAACTCTGAACAGAACAGGATCCAAATGCAGGCTTGTAAAAGCTTAGTCTTTATTAAAAACAAACAGTCAGTGATCGTGGAGGCCAACGGACAGGAAAAGGTGACGAGGGCAGGTAATCCCCAGACAGGTGTTCAGGAACAGGCAGGACAAGGAACAGATGGGTCCAAAGCAGAAAAGAATACAGGAAATCCAGGGCACTAGCAAAAACAAAACAAATGAGCCTGAGAGTGTTACCAATGGTGAACAACAACCTGACTTTCGCTTGGGGTCCTCAGGTGCAATATATACAGGTAGTAATTAGGCACTTGATTTGTTGCAGCTGTGACCTTTGAACCTGCGCCGGAGCCACGCCCACAGGATCACAACAAAAGTATTCTTTTGTTTAATTATTTGATGTTTTTTTGATAGACCAGGCTAATTCTTCTTTGAAAAAGGAATTCTAGACCAATTAATTAATCAACTTGAATGTTTGAAGATGTTTGACAACACCTTGTGGAATTTTTTTTTTTTTTCAGTTTGTTTTCTATAAAACATTTGTGACATTTACCCAAATTGAGAGAGCGTAGTTTTAATCCAAAAACATGAAGAAAAAAAATTATTTGTTTTATTTCTATAAGTGACCATGAATTTATGTTCACCTGAACAGAGGCCTACTGTAACATTTATTGAACTTGATCGACAAAGTTGTCAATGTGTATAAAATGTAACACACACACGCACACAGACCACTTTATTAGGTATACCTGATGTACCTAACAAAGTTGCTATTCTGTGTAATTAGAGGTATTTTGCCCCTGAAAATTGTGCTACTCTAGTGGCAGCATAAATATTATTCTAGAATTGCTTTTCTTTTTGCATTTGCTGGAGATTTTTCTCTAAGCTTTCAACTGTTTTTCAGTGGTGGTTTGTGCTAGAATTATTTTATTATTTTATTTTTTTATTTTATTCAGGAACTTTTTTTTTTCATTGGTTATGGTGAGTAGCTGTGACAATGGGAAAGTCATTTGCAAGAGGAGCAATTGACTGAACCTTGAAACATCTGAAATAAAACCCCAAATGCCAACGAGCTGTAGAGGAGAGGTCAAGGAGAGAACAATGATGATCAAGAGGGAAGAGGTTCACAAATGTTTTCCATTGATCATGAAGGGAAGTGAGAGATTATTATGGTGTGAAATGGACAGAGCTGATGTGGAAACAGTGGTCGGATTCCGAATGCAGTCTTGGGTTTTTTGCCAAGATGTGGCTGTGGGTGCATATTTCCAACTCCAGCTCTTCTCGATACTGATTTTGGACAGTATAAGCAGAGGACACACTTTGGACACATCAGAAGTGGGCGAGGATGACTGGCAGTAACTGTTGACAGCAGACAGTGTGATTCTGGATGTGCTGTTGAGAACTGCCGTCTCTGCAACCCTGACCTCGATCTGCAAGCAGTGATTTTGTATTTGTGCTGTATCTTGTGTCACCTGTATTACCTTCAAATGCTGCATGTGCATCATCAGCTTTGTCGTTGCCAGGTTACAGGCACAAAACAGTGCAGCAGTTCACCCACTGTAACCTGGAGACTTCCATCAACCCACTCTGACAGTCTACTTCCCATGTTAGTTTGATTTTACTTCTCAATGTTATTAACTTATCTATGTTGTATATGTAATTTACACTACAACAATAAAATTTTATTATTTAAGTCAATAAATTACATTTTATTATTCATAAATTTTATAACTAGATTTATTTTTTATTTTATTTCTTTAGTTGAACGTTGGCAAAGAAAGTCTGCTGAATCAAATTCCTTGTTTGTTTGTAGACAACTGGGAATAAAGTTGATTCTGGTCAACTATTTTCCGATTTAATTCTACAACTTAGATTTTAGAATAACATGAGAAAATCGTATAGAATAACTTGGTACTAAAATACAGTTGATGCCCTTCTGGATTTTAAAATAATAAAAAAAGGAAATAGTTCAACTGACCAGAAACAAACACAAAATAGTATTTTGTTGCTTACATCTTCCTCCATTAGTGTGGTACTATTTGTATTTTAATTATCATTATTGAAAGAGTAAAAACAAAAATAGAAATATAGGTGAACCACATAGCTAGGTCCATTCTTTGTGAGAAAATATTGAAAATCCTACATCCTGTCCTTATTTCAAAGCAGAACACAAAGGCAGCTTAATGAGTTTTGTTAAAGCTTATACAAACAATAAAGGATGAAAAGGAGACGGCCACACCAGGTATATTGCAAGCTATATTACTCCCTCAGTTAATTTAAATATTTGTTCAGATGTAATTCAAGTGCACCAGTTCTGTGTGGATATAAAAGCCTGATGGTGACCAACAGAAAACAGCAAATAGACAAACTGACTGAGCATCACAACTTCAATCACTGCACTGACGAAAAATAACTTCCAGACAGCAGCTGTGAGTAAGTTCCTTATTTGAAAAATTTTAGTAGCTAAGAATCAACTTTCTAATTTGAATTTTATTTAAATGGCTAAAAGTTTTGTTTCTATCTATAGTTTTATGTATGTATGTATATATCTGTGTGTACATATATATATATCTTTTTTTTCCCTGAAAAATTAGGCTTAATTACATAAAGTAAGACAGCAGGTAAAATTATCTGCTGTATTTTCTATAAATATATGATATGATATGATAAATAATAATGATAGTATGTAGTGATGTTGTTATTGTAATGAAAGTCAGAAGAAAATCCATATAAAATTATTTAAACATTTGTTATTTTGAGATTTTGTATGTACTTAAAGACAAACCTTTAAATTTATGTGCTAAATGTTACTGCATTTGTGTAAGTAAAATATTGACTTCATGATAAACATGATTAAATATAAAGATTTTTTAGTTTTACACACTAAATCTCATTAAGGTAATGATTTTATCCTTAAAACAGGAAAAAAATATCCCACAATGTTGATCAAGATTTATACCATCTGTCTTGTGTTTAATGGTAAGTTCAAAAACATAAAATAAAGGTATGACTGAAAAAAAAATGAAATAATAAATTTGAAAAGAAAATTAACACTTTCAAATGAATCCCTTTAGGTATTTCAGTGATGTTAATAACAGATGCCACAACCAAAAATGCTTCAATAACAACTGAAACAGCTTCAGTGACAGCCACAACTACTCCAACTACTACAACAGCTACAACAGCAGTCGCTCCCATGGCAACCACAGCTGCCACAACCACAACCACAGTAGCATCAACAACAACCACAGACACCCCATCCACAGACACAAGTTCTCCAGCACCATCCATAACTACTTCAACAACAACAGTTGCTCCCACGGCAACCACAGCTGCCACAACCACAGCTACAACAGCTTCAACAACTATCGCAGCAACCCTATCCACAAGCCCAACTACTCTAACAATGACAGCAGCAACTTCAACATCTACCACAGACACCCAAACCACTACCGCAACTACTCCAACAACAACAGTCGCTCCCACAGCAACCACAGCTGCCACAACCACAACTACAACAGCTTCAACAATAGTTGTTGCAACTTCTACAACAACCACAGTGGCACTAACCAATACCACAACTGCTCCAACTACAATAGCTTCAACTACAACCACAGCCACCCCAACCACAAGCATAACAGCTCCAGGACTATCCACAGATGCACCACCAACAACTACAGCAACTCCAACAACAACTACAACACCCTCAACTACAACCACATTCACTCCAATGACAACTACATCAGTTTCAACAACAACTACAACAAACATAGCAGCAGTAACCACACCCACAACTGCCACAATGACAAATACACTATTTTCAACAACAACCACTCCTACAACAGCAGCTCCAGCAACAACTACAGCAACTACAACAACAACAGGTTCCCCAATGAAAACCGCTTCTCCTACAACAACCACAACTGCCTCAATCACAGAACCTGCCCAAACCCAGATCATCACAACTCCAACAACAATCACCACAACTGCTTCAAAAGCTACAACCGTCCCAGGAGAAACCACGAATTCTGCCAACACTTCATCAACGTTAACCATGAAAGCTTCAACAATAACAGCACCAGGAACCACATCAGCAGAAGGACCACAGCAAACAACTACAACTTCCTCAGCGACCATTCACAAAACAAGTTTTCTTTTCGTCTCAATTATTATGACAGCAGCTTTATGGAATTAAAAAGTGGTGAGGCAGATTTTCCACACTGTAAATATCACGAAGATGCTTCTGACTTTTGCACATTTATTGCAACTTATAAATGTCTATATCTTTAGTAGTATTATATTCAAACATGCTTTTGATGTGATCTGCAAATGCACTAATTTATTTTTAGAATATATTTACTTCATGCTTCTACTGACTGTAAATTTGGTCTGTTACTTTGAGGAAAAGAAAGGAATGATACAAGTTTATTCAACAGCTTGAATCAATCACACATCATAACTCAATCTGCTTTCCAATGTATTTGTCCAGATACTATTTTCTTAATTCATTTCTTATAGAAAGTCAGCCATGCATTGTGCAGAGCAAAGTGATGATTTTTCTCTGACTTTTGGATGTGGATGAAGCTCCAAAGAGGTTTTAATAATATTTAAAAAATAATGAATAATAAAAGAAAATTAACCCGTCAGAGTTTGAGGTTTTGGGTAAAACAGGGCGGTGAATTCTAAGTACCACATGATAAAAAAAATGATATGAAATCATGAATTTGTACATAATTAGAGGCATGTTTTTAGTGGTAAAATACCATGGGAGTAAGAGCTCATCCCAAACATATAAAAAATGATTAAAGATTGTAGATCAAGATTGATTCTTTTTTTCCTCAGTCCTGTTCTGGTTATCAACATAACTGTCCCCCTCTATTGCACATAAATGACAGTAACAGAGGAAACAGCAGAGCTTTGTAAAGATTGATTCAAATGAATAAGCACTATATTATAGAATAAGAGCAAGTTAGGCTTTTCAAGTAATAGAGCTGTTACACAAGGGATCTTTATCACATTAAGGCAAAGAAAAAAAAACATTTAAAAATGAAAATTGATTAAAATGTTGAATTTGTTTCTATTCAGAAATTCTTGGTGTTGCACCTGTTTGAGTGGGGTTACTGAGGAAGCTGATGTAGAAAAGTTGTCAATACTAAGATAAGCTCTAAAAAATATCTCTTATCAGTACATAATAAACACCATTTGCTCCTTACAAGATTTTAAAGCATATTCTGCTAGTGTTCTTCATTTTCAGTCCTTCGGGGCCACTGGCCTGCATGTTTTAGATGTTTCACACAGACAAGTTGGCACACGGGACTTTGTGCTGTCCTTGGGTGTGTCAGTGATTAAGGAGATTAATCATGAAATAATTAAATTGTTTAAGTAGATCTGAGATAGTTGTATATCTTACCATCTGCCCATTTTTCAATTTACTTGTTTTGTTCTCTCCTGCTGTCTGATAACTCACTTTCCATCAAAGATCTTGTCTGTTTTTAAAAAACTTTGTTTTTTCACATGGAGGCTTTCATATATATATATATATATATATATATATATATATAAAATGCTGCTTAGCTTTTAACTCTCTTCTGCTCCACGTGCACAAGCCTTTTGGGTTTTACTTCTCCAGAGATTGAAACTCATTTTATGAGCTTTATTTAAATTACTCTACACGTGATTTCAGATGTGCTTGTCATCAGGCTGACAGAAAGCTGAAAAAAGACAAGCTTCAGGAGCCATATGAGACTCTAAAGAGCTGTCGGTCTGCTGCCAACAACCTCTAAAAGCTCCAGAAACTGATGTGGTTTTTAAGAGTTGACACAGGATGCACTTGTTGTTTGTAAATTCTTGTGATACAACCTCTGTAGCTCCTTCTTACATCCTTTATCACAAGTTGTTTTTTTTTTCTGAAGGGAAAAATGTCTGTCCTGAGATTCCTTTTTTATTTATGCCTTCTGATCTTGTTGCTTCTTTATGCCTAACTATATTGGACCTATTTAAATCCATTTCATGGTCTTGTCTGTCTGAGTTTGTCTGAAATCTTTTGGCTACCAATTATCACTTAGATAGCCTCCTCTGCTATCTCTTAAGATGTTTCCTTGACACTGTGGGGATACTAAATTCTTCCACATATACATCCTAGTCTGGTTCCAATGAAACAAACTGTTGTACAACCTCTAATTAAAAATAAAAACACAAGTTTAAAAAAAAATCATTGCTTTCTAATTTTAAACCCATCTCTAATCTGCCTTTCTTATTCAAAGTCCAGCAGAAGGTAGTCTTAATACAGCTGCAAGAAATTAAAAAAAAAAAAAAAAATTTAAATTTGCTTTTTTAGGTCAACATAATATATATAAAAAGATTCTGTCTGGTTTCAGGCATCAACAAGAATCTTTAATGACCCGGTTTTAACAGCTGATTGACTGTTTTGGATCTTTTGCATTAAACAGCTGCCTTTAATACTGTCGACCATAAAATTCTGTTCATATCGTTTAGAAAACCATTAAAAGGTTTAAAAAACACACCACTAATGGGGTTCTAATCTTTTTTTGACTTTTAGGGCCATTTCTGTCCATCTGGGTAGTTCTGGTACAGTCACACTCATGAGTAGTCTTCCACAAGGTCTTGTTTTAGGCCACATCTTTTTTTTCCCATTGTTTATGTTGCTCTTGGGTTCTATTCTTAATAAAAATAATATTGTTTTTCATTGCTATGATGTACAGATGCCTATGTCCTCAACCCTTTAAGATCAAATAATACACAGAAAATCTTTTTTTAAATGATTTATTTCAAGTGTTTATTGTATATTGAAATTAAAAACACCCCCAATTTTGTCGTTACCAGTTTCTATATAGTATTTATTGTCCATTTAATATATGAATTTCTGTTTTATTTTTAGGGGTAGTGCAGAGGTTCACGTAAATATCTTACCACCAGTTTCATAGGGCTAAATTTAAAAAGTGAGGGCTCAGAGCAACCCTCGCTTTATTGTCTAAACTGAGGTGAGGTTGTGGTGGAGACCCAAATTCAGGAGATCTCCAGGAGGCAGACGTTACATACAAAAAAGTACTTTATTTAATAAAAGCACTGCTCAGGTTGGAATGCAAAAATTAAGTACAAAAGTAATCTCTAACAGAAAGCAGAGGAAATCTAAAAGATGACCTAAAAACAGGCAAACGGATGGGAGTGAAAGACTTAACAGACCAGCACTGAGGAAGGGAAAGACAAGGCAATGGGTGTTTTTCAATGTGTGTTTCTTAGAAAAAAATTCATAAAAACTGAGGAGTGCTCCAGATCCTATAAAGTAGGAATTCTAATTCTTGCAGCAAGGAAGCAGTTACACATGGACAACGTCCTTATATCTCTTCTCAAACAAGCTGTCAGAGCATATTTGTTTATCTGGAGTAGAGACAAAATACCTTTGGCTGAAATATAAAGTTTCAAAGAGGACAAACAACTTCTCTCATTTAAGATGATTTATTTGGAGTTTCAAACCAAACTTGTAATTCTGGCTGGATGAGCCTCCCATAAGTGGATAAAAAGGATCAGCGCAGGTTTTACAGCACATTTGCATTTAGTGAAGAGTGGTTGTGGCTCTCTCGGTCTCCAATGACAACTTCCTGAAAGAAAACTCACCTAATCTGCCTCCCTTACTCCTCCTCTACACACTCCCTACTCCCTACTACACTCCCTTTTTTGTATTCCCCACAGTAAGACCTTGAGGATGGGACAGCTGGGCTCTCATCACAACATCTGTAAATCTTGGATGTCCAGTGTGTGTGTGTGTGTGTGTTTGTGTCTTACCAAGGTTGTGTGAAGCTCTTATTATAACGAGATGTGAGTGTGTGTGTGTGTGTAAGCATGTAGCAGAAACCAACAGATGTCCTGACTTCTCTTCTCTTTGTATTAGCTCTCATAAGACAGAGATAAGGGTTTCTAACTTAAGGCAATATGTCTAATAAAAGTAAACAGAATGATAATGATGTAAAGGTGCTTTAAATGAGAATAGGATGACAATAAATGATAATATTCCATCACGCCCCACTAAAATAGTATCTTGGTTATTAACTGATCGTGTAATAGGAGCAGAATAAACCCTCTTCTAAGATGTAATGTAATATTAATATGTAATATTAAAGTTCTGTGCTCTAGCCTCTTTATTCATCTTGGTCCTAATGTGTCCAATTAAAAAGAAAGAAATGTAAGTGTATAAGGGTTTTCTGTGGAGTTTTGGGTTTCTTTTCTTTTGTTTTACATGGCCCTTTACATTTGGTCTTGTTTGAGATCTGTTTCCTGTTTTATTTTGGAAGTCTATCTTTTTGTGTGCTTAGGTTTTTTCTGGACTTCTCCTGATCCCAGGATCCTGATTGTCTACGCCAACTTTCTAACTTTTGGAAAATTAATTTTAACTATTGGTTAATTGAAAAATCTAAACAGGTACATTGAATTTCAGTTTGCTACGAATTGCAAGAGACCGAATGAAAATTTCCCCACCCTGGAACCCTAAATAAATAAATGTAATTTTTTTTTCCCTACCCTCCTCTACTGCTCGTTTATCTGTTCCTTCTATGCACCTCCCACCCACCACATCTGCACTTTTTCTGATAATTTTTTAAAGTTAGGCCAAATGAATTCAACTGGAATTCTGAATTTGATGGTAACTGGTTACTCAAAATATCCTCACTCCACTAAAGAAAAATCAGGGAATATCAGGGAATGGTTTGTGCGGTGTAAAAATTGAGCCCCACTAGATGATCTTTTTTTTTGTTTTTAACTTAATCAAGTTATTGACCTGATGTCAGTTAATCAAACTAATGTGATTTTTTTGTACCAATTTTGTAAAAAAAAAAAAAAAAAAAAGAAAGAAAAGAAAAGAAAAAGAAAGCAGTACTGCACTGGAATTCCCAATCTGATGGTAACTGGTTATTAAGGAAGGTAAAATAAATAAATAAATAAATAAAATCACAGTGACTACTTACCATTTTTAGCATTCTTGTTCCTTCATTGAAGTGACAAACTGTTCATATGTTCAAAAAAAAAACAAAACAAAACAAAACAAAACAAAACAAATACAATATGTATGCTGCTTTTCACAATTTATGATCAAATGTGATCAAAATAAATCTATTTAGGTAAAAAATTTCTTATATCCTAGTACAATGGACAGAGATACCCTCACCACTGCAACATATGTTTATAAATAGCAAAGTTACGTTGACAACTCGATGAAATGAAAGTTATCTTATGATAACGTGGTGATAAAGTCAGAACAGGGTGTGCAACAAACAACCACACAATCAGTAACACTCAAGCATGACAAACATATACGACAGCCATGTCCTAGACAATGTCATGACATCATTAACTTTGCGTGTCTCTCTTAGTCACAGTCTTTTACGTGTGTTCCTGCAAGAACTGCGTGATGGATGAGGCACACATCTTTATGTTTATTGTTTTTATTTCCCCCTTTCCCCGATGATGCTCTCTTTGCTCTTACCTCAACCAAACCAGTTGTGTCAGATATCTGTCTTAACCAGTCATGTGGTTCTGTTGGAAATTTCTTCCGTCACAATCTATTGTTTTGATTTTTTGTCACCACTGTTGCACAATCACTGATGCACATTCTGGGATTGTGATTGACATTCTGTAAACTCGCCCCTGGCGGTGGTTTGAAGAGCTGCATCAAGAGCAGTGGAAACGTTTAAATTTCATTGCTGCCTGCAGGTGTTGGCTGTGAAGTAGATTTATTTCTTAAATTATAAGGTTTGAGTAATATTATTGGACATAGTGATGATTTTCAGGCAATTTTCAAATATGACAGTTCCTACATATTAGTTTCATGATAACTTTTAATATAATTTATCAACTTTAAGGGTTACTGAGTTTTAAAGCAAAACCTTTCTGTTTCTTAATCTTTTAAAAAATACTTAAACCTTGCTAAACAGCAGGTATAAGCCCAACTATCTATCTATCTATCTATCTATCTATCTATCTATCTATCTATCTATCTATCTATCTATCTATCTATCTATCT
>JAOWBL010000003.1:1015526-1027845 GCA_028564865.1 Zenarchopterus dispar
CAGAGTGCTGTTAGAGGAAAAACACAAGAGGGAGGGGAAGACAAACAACGAAGACAGAGTGCTTGTGGATCATGACAGAACTAGTATAGAAACCATCACCCTTTAATTACTATAGTTTCAGGTGACCTGCAAAATATCACTGAATGTTCTTTAGGACCTATAAATGCATATTTCACATACATGTACTGTTACAGATAATGGTGCTACAACAATCACAGTGGCAGAAAAACACTGCAGCACACTGCCTTCTGAATGATCCAACTAAAGGTTGTTACATACTCCACAAGAGCAGAGAAATTTGTTCTTTTTTTTGTCGAGGTAGCAATAATGAAAAGTAAGTTTCTTCTGACCAAGGCATTTCATACTTGACAAGAAACTCAAGTGCAGAACGCCTGGAAGTCCTCACTTGCCCCTCCCACTGCAGCACCTATGTGCAGCTCATGTACAGGGTTGCCTCATCAGCAAAATAAGCTACAGTCATATGAATGCTGAAAGCACTAGTGTACAGAAATCATATGGATGACTTAATGTCACATGTCAGAAACTCAGGGACAAACACTGTTTAATGCCCTATTGTATTTAAAAGTAAAGAAGTGTGGTGTTTATACTCTGTACTGTAGATACAGTACAGTGTATGAGATTTAAATCTCTTTGTAATGAGCTGCCAGGTACTGAAGTGATTTATGTCACTACTCGCTACTAAAGTCAGGTTACATTTCGTCACGGTCACCCTGGGTTAATGCAGCACGTAAATATTCACATACAAAATGAGAGGCTGCAGATATGTTCATGACTGAAACAAGACACAGCTCTGAAAATCAAGTCAAAAAAAGAAGAAGGAGAAGAAAAAAAAAACCAACCTCAAAGCACATAACTTCTGACAATTTAAAACAACAAGCCCAAAGTCGTTGATAATAAGTGGTACTGGCAACCTTGCACACATAAAGCAACAGAAACAACAAATCAGTGACAGCATGGTGAAAATGACAGAGATGACAGACTTTCAGTTGATGAAGGAAGAGGAGGAGAATAAGATGGAAGTGGAGGAGAAGAAAGATTTTTTTTTGTTTCGCATTTGCTGAGGAGAGGGAGTGGAGGAGTTCTGCTCGATCTCAGTGCGGCTTTTGATGCTTTAGATCACAGCAGTTTACTGCAGAAGTTAGAGCATGTTATTGGGAATAAAGGGACGGCACCTGGCTGCTTCAAATCATATCTATCTTACAGATTCCAGTTTGTTTATGTTAAGGAAGTTTCTTCTGCACAGATGAGGATCTGCTATGGGGTCCCACAGGGTTCAGTGATAGGGCCAATCTTGTCCAATTTATACACGCAGCCCTTGGGAAGTATTATCCAGAACCATGGCATCAGTTTTCATTGCTTTGTCATTTCATTGCTATGCTGATGATACATAGCTCTATTTGTCAATGAAGCCAGATGAAACAGAATGGTTCACCAAACTTCAGGCATGTTTTAAGGTCACTAAGGCCTGGATTTCCACTAACTTTTTCCTTCTAAATTCTGATAAAACAGAAGTTACTGTTTTTGGTGCCAAACACCTTCGAAAAGAATTACATGATGTTGTAATGGCCTCAAGTACAACTGTGCGAACCTTGGAATTATTTTCCATCAGGATTTGTCATTTAAACAGCACATCAATCAGGTGTGTAAGACACCATTTTTTTCCATCTCTGTATTATTGCAAAGATTAGGAGCATCCTCTCCCAGACTGGTGCTGAAAAACTAATTCATGCATCTGTAACATCCAGACTAGATTGCTGTAATGTGTTAGCAGCAGGATGCCCAAGTAATTCTCCGAATAGCCTCAAGCTGATCCAAAATGCAACAGAGTGAGTGCTCACAGAAATCAGCAAGAGATCATGTCTCTCCTATGTTTGTCTCCCTGTAAAATTTAGAATCCAATTCACAATTTTGTTACTTGGGTATCCAAAAATGGCCAAGCTCTGTGATATTTGCATGACCTGATAGCACCTCATGTTCATAATTTGGATTAAGGAGACTGACACCACCTCCACCTTTAAAAACAAACTTAAAATGTTTCTATTTAGTAAAGCCTAAAGTTAGTCTACACTTTAGTGTGTTAAGGCCAACAGTCATAGCTGAAACTGCAGGACTATAGCAGACTTGCTGCAGGGGGACACCAGGGGCACCCTTTTTCTCTCCTCTTTTTTCTTTCCTTTCTTCCTGATTAAAAGTTTCTCATAAGAATAATTGCAGTTCATTGTTCTTGTAGTTTGTTGTGCTGGTCTGTCCCCTCTTTTTCTCTTCTGTAGTTGTTTGTGGGCCAGAGCTTCCAGAGCTACACAATAACCTGAAATCCCACCCTCTGGCCATCTCAGTGTCTGCTGTTGACACCTGGTTATGTAGTTGTCTCTGAAGTACATTAACTAACCACGTATTAGTCATATATACACAGAACCCTTAATTCTCCAGCTAATGGAAAATCACTACTGATATATCTTGTCATTTGTACCATTGACAATATGTCTATGCCTCTCTTCTCTCTGTTCTCGCTTAATGTCTTGAGAACAAACTTGTTCTCACCATCTCAGGAACTAGAACAAATTTCTCTGTTCTTGTGGAGTACGTATTAGTTTTAAGCGGCAGTGGAAAACTTCCCAGAGTCTTAATACAAAGACAGTTCTCTGTCATCTAGTGCATGTTTAAAAAAGGCAGCTGTGCACATTTTAATTTATGTTCATGTATACAGGTCCGTGGACTGTAACAAGTGGTAACAGTACATGTGTTCCCTGTTGAATATTTAATATTTCCCTGAGTGGAATCAAATCTCCCGCAATTCAAAATACTCTAAAACCCCATCCTGCTACTTGAAATACCAGTTTTTGTGAGTTACAAAGTCCGAGAGTGGTAAACTGGATTGAAAGGGGGTGAGTTGATGAGGCACGAAGACACATTCAGCAGCAGAGAGGGAGATGGGGAGGAGGGGGTGGAAGGTGTGTGGGGTTCAATAGAGTTTAGTGGGGAGAGAGCGAGAGAGAGAGAGGGAGGGAGGTGAATGCAGTCCAGCTTCTCTGCGCTATGGAGCATCCGCCACTCAGTCCGACACTGAAGGACACTGGGGGAGGAGAGAATTCACAGCAGCGCACGGAAAAGCAGGGAAAATAAACGGTGATAAAAACAAAAAAGAAAAAAAAACTGAAGAGGAGAGGCATCTTCCTCTCACTGTGTGTGAATGATCTGTTGGATACAGCGGAAAAAACGGCAGAAGGAGGTACAACAGGAAGAACGGGGAGGTGGAGGAGGGGGGGAGGAGGAGCTGGAGGTCCGTGTGTTCATTTCTCCTCTCGCACCATCCGCCTGAGGAGCCTTGCGGCTGATGGTGTCATTGCGACAGCGCTGAGTGAGGGAGTGTGTCGGTGTGTGTGTTTGCACATAATCAGCTGAGGGTTCATCTATCAGGTAGATTTGGACTAAATCTGGGATTTCTGATCCCGAAGAGTTTCTTACTGGTGTCTGTTGCACCTTGTTTCTCCCCCTTCCTCTCTCCTCTTCCTCCTCTGGTGCAGACGTCTGTGCCGGGGCTCTGCTGTCTTGGTAAGGGGGACTGCTGCTGCACTGTGCTCGGCTCTCCTTTTTCACTTATCTCACTCCACTCCTGCCTTCAGCCGGCTTTTCCATAAATGTGCTGCAACTAAGATTGGCGGTCTTGTTTGCTCGCTCCCCCACAGAAAGGAAAAGCAGATGGGTGAGTGCGTATAATATGTTCTTTGGGGGTATGGGGTTTGCAGATAGGATGCGGGGGTTACTCTTTTCTCATGCTTTTTACCCATTCCCCCTCCACCCCCCAACTGTCATTTCATGTTCTTCCACATCATTTTCACTTCTTCCTTCCTGTAGTCATCCTCATTATCTTCTCATTTTCATTCATTAGTCAACCTCTCAGCTTCTCCCACTAACCATCTCCAACCTTCATTTTTTGGGCAAACCATCCATCAGATGTTTCGTGCCCCTTGTTTCCAGTCTTCCTTGCTTTATGTCCTTTTCTTTGTCATTTTTGCCCCTTGTCATATTTTCACATCTTTCTTTTTTTCATCGACCATCACTCATCTACATTATCATGTGTCTCACAAATGCACCTTAACCTGGAAGCTGTTGCTCCAGCACCTGAAGCATCGAGGCACTGGACTTGACATAAAATCAACAGTCAGGGGTTGATCCTGGATAATCCTTCCATCCATCTCTTCATCCATCATTCCCCTTGCCTACACACACACACACACACACACATACACACCACCTCCACAACTGCCAACAGTGCTTTCCTACCCATGATCTTCCCCTTCAAGTCTAAGTTACAAATAAATTAAAAAAAGCTGTAAAAAAACACAGATCATCTCATTAAAATGCAATGTCCTGCTGGTAAATCTTGGAAATCATTAAGGTGAATATTACTTTGACATGTACCACCCACCTAGACATTGTTGCAGAATAAACATCTCATTACAACAGCACTCCCTGACAGCGGGAACCTCCCATGGCTATGATGAAAACACCGCTGGGGAGCAGACTGAAGAACACAAGAGAGAGTCTATAGGCATTAACCTGACTTCCAAACTCCCCAAATCTCAGTCTCACCTAGCATTTGCAGGATTTGCTGGAACACACAGAAACCCTGCTTTGCAACGCAAAGATCTGCCTCTAAATACAAAGTATTAGACATTACAAAACACCCCATACAGCTTAGGTACATGACCAAGAGGTTCAGAGTTTTTGAGACGAAACATTAGCAATGTAAAACAGGTGCTTTTAGGGTGGCGGGGAATCCGATATATGGTATGCATCTCAGCTCTCACTGCTACAAGACAGCCTCTTGTAAACAACTGAACATCAGAGTTTGAACCCGAATGCTCCAGTTTGTATGTGCACACACTGAAATTCACACAGAAACAAGGGTGGAAGTTGACTCATTCAGGTGATAAATTATTCATCAGGAGAAAACAGCTCACATCCTAAAACATCCCATGTGGTCCAATTTGCAACCAAACTGTTTATTAATTGTTTGGTTGTGTAGGAAGCAGGAGCCTGATTGTTAATTGTACTTACATCAGCTTGATTTTGCTTTAATCCGCTCTGACAGGTCAACTGGTGACTCCAGACGAAGGACCCGTGTGTCAGGGCTTCTGTAGCTGAGTCAAACCACTAAGGACCATCACAATTAAACCTGTAGCTGTTCAGAGACCAACTTTTAAACGTGTTAAAATGTGGTTATTGCTAATGACCCGCAAACACACTAAACACTGTTTCATTGCTAAACATTTGAGTCCTGAATAATGAGGCTCCAAATTAAACTGAATATATTTTTTTGTGTCTTCAAATGAAGAGTAGTTCCTAGAAACAAAAAAGAGGATGTTACTTAAAGGAAAGATTTATTTTTCAGCAGGATTTGACAAAAAATTAAAGTTAAAATAAATGGCTTAAACAAAGTACAGCAACAAAACCTTGCAATAGAAAAATGTAGTTTTGTATTGATACTCATCTTATTCTTTCTCCATTTGCACCTGCACCTTATTTCTTCCTCATGAAAGAAATAATTAGATGTTATAAGGTTTCTTTGTAACAAAACCTTCCTTCAGGTATATTTCAGTGGTGTTTGAATTGTACACATTCACTATAAAACAGAACTACACAGGGAGGAAATATGTCTGCATTATTAATTGCATCATCTTATAAGCAAGTTAATGTGGTACAGATTTTAGTTTTACTAAGTTATGGATGTTAAGTTAAAACCTTACAGCTGCAATTATCTACAAAAAGAAAAAAAAGAAGCAAGAAACCTTTGTTTTTTTAAACCTCAGATTTAGTAAAATCTAGACTTGAATCTGGTGATTGCTTCAGAGCTTTCCACTCTGAACAAATGTAGAAATTCTTCCTGTGAAATGGGGACCTCGCAACTTACAACAAGTACAAATCAATAACTTACGTAACTGATCTGAAATTCCACATCCACTTGATATGCAGACCAGATCTAGCCCTGGGATTTAACTTCTTCGAGTCAGGGATTCAGGACCCCAAGTCTGATCTACAGGGATTCCTGGATCACTACTAAAATGAGTTACTAATGGCTTTAGATGAGCTGGATGAGATGGACATGTGGCAGGAATCCCATAATCTGTTCTTGCTATAGATAGACCATAGCATATGTCCACATAGTGTCACTGCCATGTTCTTACTAAACTGATACTAGGTTTTGTGTCCACAACTGTACTTGTGTGTGTGAGAGATGTATAAAAGCTGTAGTAGACCATCCCTGGAGAGCATTCTTTGCTGTGATTATGTGTATTTTGTGTTCTTAACTGCTGCCGAGGGCACTCTCTGAGAAATTTCCTCTCTAGTGACATGTCACAACTACACTCCATTGTTGTATGGGACAATTCACTTTTAAGAAAGCTGCTGTTTACAGCCACTTTCTTTCTGAAAACCACAAACCCCGAAACCACTTCAATGGCTTTGCGACAACGCAACAACTGCTGTGAAATATAAACACATTATCTGAACAATTTGCATTTAAGCAAAGCTGAATGACAACAACATATTTTGAGCTGCTTTGCAGTACTATGCCATTTTCAGCCAAGACTTAAACCATTTTTGGTCTGACCATTGATTGCTTTTAAAGGATAATTGCAACATCGTCTCTCACTTGTGTTATGGTATTTAAGTGATGAGAATGGATGTGTTAATATGAGAATCCAAAGAGTCCAAAAAGATGTTAAAATAGTGAGAGGAAAGACAACCATATTTTGGCTAGGGTGAGTGTTTCTAGGTGTAATGTATGTATGCATGCTTTATTCCAGAGTGTGTTACCCTGCTGTTGTCACTGCGGGTGACAGTTGATGGAGTCAGCTTTCATTCTCTACGAGTGTCTGCAGCAACAAGAGAAAGCAGTTGTGTGTTTGTATGTGTGTGTGTGTGTGTGTGTTCACTTCCAACCTTTGTGAGCTCTTTTCTGTGTCCACATACACATAAAAAGGTCCAAGTTTGTGTTATTTTATGTATTTATGAGTGCCAGACAGCAGGCAATGCAGACGAAAATATTCAGCTTGTTTCATACTGCTCTGATGGGAATTTTCTGCAACCTACACACACACACACACGCACACACAGAGCACCTGCAGCATTTTTTCCCACCCAGATGCCCCATGACTCAACCAACATAAATCTGCAACTCAGAAATATCAGCTATGTGCTTTTATTTCCCCCATAAGTGGTGCTGAGGTGTAGCTAAATTGACACTCTTAAGAGATAATCAGTCATTTGTCTTTCACATTAATCATGGTCAAGATGCATGATTAAAATGATCAATTCTATTCTGAGTCATTTAAACTTTATAACTCCAGTGTAATGATAGAAATGGTCCACCAGCTCATTTATGTAAAGGGTGCTATTTGAGATGTCAAGTTACCTTGAAGTGATTATCCATTTTTGGAGGTAGCTTTCAGATTCAGCAAGCACACAAACATGAAAAGTTTATTAGGGCTTTAATGGCTCATGGATGCGCAGATTACTTCCTGATTAGTAGCACTTCACCCAAGCCACAGATCAATTTTTCTGACTAAAAAAGAAAGAAAAAAAGTTTGGTGCACCCTGTGGATTGTGAGTGCTGACATGGTGAGTTGTAGAACCAAACATGCAGAATAGAAGGAATTTGAAAAGCCCCTGGCATCTTTAAAAACACCAGCAGGGCTTTAAACTTCCTGTTGATAGTGGTTCGCACTAAACTAACCCATAGTTACATTTCTGTGGAGGTGCAAGTAAATGTGTAGTGGCACTAACAGCACAGGATCCCCAGCTGAGAGTACATATGTCATCAGTTCAACGTAGAAGTGTAAATCCCCTTATATGTGATTTATGCCTTTATTTAAGGGTGTTGTCAAAATGATCACAGTATGATCACTAGCATTATGACACAAATTAGTTATCAAAATACCACTAATGGAAAAAAATGTTCAGAAACTTACTTAAGAAAACCTCACATTTAATTAAATGCGGTTAAAGCCTGATTTATGCTTCTGTGTCAAAACTACACCGTCGCTTCCACGAGGACCACAAGAACTATGAGTGGTACATTTGTTCGATTGTATTTCTCTTTTTTAACTTTCAGGTCAGCTAGAATGATAGTTTGCTGCAATGTCTGTAAAAACTACTGACACTCAACATCCATCATCTTCAGCTAGGTAAAACTAAAAGTTACAAAAACTAAAACTACTTTATTTGCTTCATTGAACTACCTAAGGAAAACTGCACGTCGTTAAAGTGCTGCAGGAAAACAACCTACACTGACACCTAGCGGTTGGTTGTGTAATTACAAAGGAATGTAAACAATAGGGTGGAAGTAGAAACAGCAAAGACGGCGAAGGCATCACGCGTAGCCTATGTGAAAATGCTACATAGAAGTATAAATCAACCTCAATGGTATACAATGCATGCATCATGCATTTTTATTGCATTTTTGTTTTATGTCACTTTTTTCAGAATCCCTTTGATTTTTCTCTTTTTATTTTACTGAAGATAAATCCCTAACGCATTTCTTGTACTTTTGCAGCATTATTTTGTCATGGGATTATTTGAACATTTTACTGAATGTTCCTTGCTTGAAATGTTTTTGCCAATAAATGGATAATGATATGAAAAACTTTGATATGATGCGAGGCATAAACTATGTGTCCAAGCTCTAAGGTAACAGTTTTTAAAAATATTAATACAGTCATAGCCATATGAATATATACATACAGTAGATATAAGAAGTTTACATACTCTTACAAAATCGCAGGTTTTAAAATATAAAGATGGAAATAACACACTGTAAATGTAAGAACTGCCACATTTTTATTGTGATCTTCTACCAAACAAAAATACAGAGAAAAAACAAGGAAACATTCATAATTAGGAATATTTGAAGTTAGTAATTCCAGAGTCTACTGTTGGTGTAATATTTGCTTGAATGTTGTATTTTGCTGAGAGCCCAAACCATGTGGATAAACATGTTATGAAGGTTGAACTTTTTGACCTTAATTTTAAAAAGGTTTGTTTGCTGCAAGGCAATTAGAGTGCATTATCCAAGAAACACCAGACTGACAGTGAAGCATGGTGGGGGTTGGATTATGCCTAGGAGCTGCTTCTCTTCAGCTGGTCCAGGGTCACTTCTCAAAGTAGATGGGAAAATAAAAAGTGCCAAATACTGAGATATTTTGACACAAACCTTCCACCTGCTGTCAAAAAGCTGGGAATGAAGAGGAATTTAACATCCCAACACAACAATGACAAATCACACATCAAAAATGAACCAATACATGGCTTCCGAAAATTTAAGTTAAAGTCCTGAATAGCCCACTCAGAGCCAAGATACTCCTAGTCCCATCAAAAATGAGCCACAGCAAATACGCACAGAAATTGAAGCCACTTTTCTGCAAATAAGAGTGGGATCAAATTTTAAAGTCTAGACATGTGAATTTAATATATCTTTTTTTTTTTTTTTAACAAAGGTTGGATGTTGTAATAAAGGGCAAAAAATGCTTCCAGTAAGTATTAGTTTGGACTGCTGCTCAGATTCATGCAGTCAAGCTGTGAGTTTTCTTTTAATTTTAAATAATCCCAAGAAATCAATTTTTAGTTTTTCTCTTGATTTTTTTTTTTTTTTGGAACATTGCATTACAGATATAACAAGTTTGACATTTATGTTGCTCTTATTTCTGTTTTCAAATTTCTCAAACCTGCCATTTAATCAGGGTGTGTTTGCTCTTTATATCCACTGTACTACAGTAACAGTTTTCTTGCTTGAGAATTTAGTCTCTCTCCCTCTCTACAGATGTTATTGTTCCTTATGTAAAACATTATCAAGTCAGCTTTTACATTTCTTTATTCAAAAAAAAAAGATCAAGTATAATTTTTAAGAACAAATGATAAAAAATGCAATTAATTAGCCTGTTATGTAAAGAAAAGCTAAGTATACTTGGTTTGCAAATCCACTAACCTTTTTTTTTTAGTTTTCATATTTCATGTTTTGTTTTGTTTTGTTTTTTTGTAGTCTGGTAAATTGTAGGTTTTACAAGGAATCCCATAGACATACTAAAGTATCATCTCACCTTTGGAGTGGGATAGTTTAGAGCAAGTAAATTGATTTCATTTGAATCTAATATTTTAGAAATCATTATCATAAGCCCATAACTTAATCCACTGGTGGCACTGATAATGATGCATGCAGCGTAGCTGTTGTGTGGTTTTTGCAGCAGCAGCAGCCTATTCTTGTAAAATTACTGCTTCTGCCACTTCAGGAAACTTGTGTGCGAGATCCAAATTACTCTAACAGTTTTAATAGACTACAGACCATAAAAACCCACTAAACAGGATCCTCTGCCTTTTGATCACTCTTGCTTCTTACACACTATATACAGTACAACAATCACACACAACTGCAACACATTATGTTGGGCTATACGCTGTGAAGAAGCAATCAAGAGAGGCATCAAAGTAGAAGGTGTGAGTTTAAGTTCTTAACACGAAGAAAGCTTTGTGAGGACGAAGACAAAGCTCTAATAATGTTACTTCTGCCATAAAGTGGCCTATTGACAGTATTTATATCTACAGCATATGTCTTGGCTTTCAAGTAATCTGCTTATTTTTTTATCATGTGCAGCATTTTGAGATAAATACCATGGCATTGTTGGTTATATTTTCTGATTCATCACCACAAACAAAATTAAACCCTCACAAGTATGCAGCTGGCCCTCGAGCCAGTTCAGTTATCTTATGGAATTCTTTAATAACTGGTTTGCTTTTCCATAAACACAGCCATGTTATTACATCATTGCATCGCTTCCAGTGTTTATCTTCATACTCTTTATGTAGAAGATGACAGTTTACACAGGACACAGATAAAGTACAGATTTGTTTTTTTTTTTTAATATTGCCATTCTGCCTCTATGTTGGTGAGTGTAGACTGCATTTGTAGTTATTTGGGAATCATTCTTGATATGCCAACTGGCGTTTCCAGATGTTGACCGTTACATATGAACACAGGATTTTTACCTCCTGTTTTGAGTAGGATCCAGAAATACCAGCAGATGATATTAAAACAACCAACACTTAACGGAGAACAGGCAATTCATTGATTTACAGTTGCTTTCTTTTTTTTTTTTTTGAATTTGGTTTCAAAAACTTATGCTGCAATTTTAACACTGCTGCTTCATAAAGCAGGTCGCATGGTCTGTAGTGTCGTGGTGGAGCTGGAGTTGACAAAACCATTATGAGCTGGGATAAACTCCAGCAGACCCCTGTGACCTTGTACAGGAATCAGTGGATATAGTAAATGGATGAATGAATGACACCTCCTCTAATGGAAACCTCCGTAAAATCAAAGTACTTGTCTTCCCAGCCAACCAAAACAAATCCTACATCTCAAAATCACCACTGACATTGGTTCCTTTTCTCATGTCCAAACCATGGTGGTTAGAAACATGGGTTTCATGCTTGACTAGCTGTCCTTAACCAAACTTGTCACCTCCTTCACCTTGTCATGACACCTCACATTGAGTTGAAAAAAAAAAAATCTGACTGTGCAGGTTATCCAGCTTGTCACCCAGACCATGACTAACCTGCTTTTGTCAAATACAGTTTTTGATATGTTTTAAACAAGTCAAGTCCAGATGAGTTGTGTATATTCACGTCACTGTACAAGAACATCATATGGACAGTAATTGCCAGGAAGTTTACATGTCCTTTGGTATAAATCAAGTCTTTCTTGGTGTTCACATAGTGCACCTTGTGGACTTTGGCTACATTCACACTGCAGGTCTTAATGCTTAATTCAGATTTTTTTTTTTTTTGCCAGAATCTGATTTTTAATTTTATTTATTTACTTTTGTGGCTGTTCACATTAATATTTTAAATGCATCTCATATCAGACTTTGTTGTGAACAGGCTTCTGCTTTGAAGTGGCTCCCGCGTGCAGTAAGACGAAGGGACATCAAATGCAGTAGGTCAGATGTAGAGAAGTAAACGAGGATACATCACAAGCCAATTACAATGATAAAAATCTTAACAATGATCACGTGTGGAGCGATGGCTTTAATATCTGTACAGAGACGTGTGAGGGTGAGGGACCAGAGCTGGCAGTGGTGGACTGTGACATGACTGCAGAATTCTTCAAAAAACAAAACATAACAAAACAAACAAAACAAAACAAAACAAACAAACAAAAAATGCCAGCACAGAATTGTGACCTGAATCGCATAACAGTGACATCCAACGAATGAAATGCAACCTGACGGTTCAAACTGAAGTCATA
>JAOWBL010000003.1:1027945-1057325 GCA_028564865.1 Zenarchopterus dispar
CAGAATTGTGACCTGAATCGCATAACAGTGACATCCAACGAATGAAATGCAACCTGACGGTTCAAACTGAAGTCATATTGAATAAAAATTAGATACCCATCAGGTTTAGAACCACATATGAAAGGTCTGATGTGGAAAAAAAATCAGATTACGTGACATTTGAGCTGTTCAGACAGCCAGCAAAAAATCTGATATAAGCAAAAATAGAAATCGGACTTGGGTTGCTTTTGCCTGCAGTGTGAACGCAGACTTTGATGTAAGTAAAACCAAACATATCCCTCTATATTCCGAAATGTTTTGATGATGCAGAGATAGAAAAATAAAGACACCCAAAGTCTAGTTTGTTCTGATGAATCACAAAGAAGTACTGATTACTAAATTACCTCAACAGTTTAATTAGAAAATTATCAGAAAACATCTATCGTGAGGCAACTCCAAGAAAGCACAGAGATATCACAGCAGGATAGAGAATGATTCCAAAGAAACAAATTAACAACAGAGAAGCCATAAAACCAAGAGACAAAAAAGAAGCTGTGAGATAAAATGTGACCCTAAACTGAAAAGAAAAATAATGTAAGATAAAACCACAAACAGAAACAAGAAACAGATTATAAATCATCATCACGCATCTATGAAGTGAGACAAAAGCACTAAAAAGAGAAACCATTAAAAGGAACATAAACAGTCACAAAATGGTTTGATGATTTAAAAATCTTCAGCCAGGAAACTCAATCAAAAGACTACAAAAAGAGACACGCTTACTACAAGGCCTTTCCTACTCATTTTTCTGCTCTGGTTTGGAAATGTTTTAATGGCTTGACAAACAAAGGCAGGGAGAAGAGACTAGTAAATGCAGAGAGATGGAGACTGATAGACGGTCAGTTCTGTCCTTGACACAAAAGAGACGTTCAATCAAAGTAAGGCACTGGGCAGCGATGTGATAAAACCACTGGAAGAAGAAAAAAAGTATTCTAATGAAATGCATATGTTACTGACTGAGGACATTTTCCAAAGACCAGATCAGAATGTAACTGTAGCTGAGCTCATTGTCAGCAGCATTTCCTGCATCTCTATCGTCTTTGTTTAACTTACACGATGCCAACATCCATACATCTCCCCTCGCCCCTCAGCCCGTCCCGCGGTCGTCTCGCACAGAGGGGGACATTCATCATGTCTTACACGCCCAATGGCATCAGTTAGAAACTCAATCACAACCGTTTGAAAAGCCATTCTGACGATGGATCGGGCCGCTATCTATGACCGTGCACGAGCTGTCGCAGTTTATGTCCGGCAGAGGAAGACATGTCTGGCCTTGCACTTTTATGTTGTAATTAAAGCATGTGTGGGCAGTTTTTTTTGCAGTGTGACAGGAGAGATGATTGGTGGTACGCAGGGAGATAAAATGTTGGGTTTTAATTGGAACCGATCTCCTTGTGTTGTAAATGTATGTCAATGGAATTATACATAGACGGTACATGTAAAAGAAAATCTCATAAAAAAAACACAGATGGAACAAGTCTGATTTAAAACAGATGAGTATACACATCAAATGAAAACTGTGATCATGGGTATGCCAATAAGACATGCTCCAGTTGTACTCTGGGTATACTCATTGATGGTTAGGTTTACAGTATGTAATACTTCTACTCTACTCTTATTTGCCCTGCAATGACACCTCCTCGGGCAGCATGGTGGTTTAGTGGTTACCACTGTTGCCTCAGAGAAAGAAGGTTCCTGGTTTGACTTCTGGACCTGGCAGGAGTCTTTCTGTGTGGAGTTTGCATGTTCTTCTCATGCATGATCCCTTCGGGTACTCTGGCTTCTTCCCACAGTCCAAAAACATGTATGTTAGGTTGATTGAGAATTCTAAATTGTCCACAGGTGTGAGTGTACATGGTTGTTTGTCTCTATATATGGCGACCTGTCCAGGGTGTACCCCTGCCTATTGCCTGTAATGAGCTGGGATAAACTCCAGCAGACCCCCGTGACCTTCTACAGGAATCAGCGGGTATAGAAAATGGATGGATGAATGACACCTCCTCTAACGGAAACCTCTGTAAAAGCAAAGTACTTGTCTTCCCAGCCAACCAAAACAAATCATACATCTCAAAATCACCACTGACATTGGTTCCTTGTCTCATGTCCAAACCATGGTGGTTAGAAACATGAGTTTCACGCTCGACTAGCTGTCCTTAACCAAACTTGTCACCTCCTTCACCTTGTCATGACACCTCACATTGAGTTGAAAAAAAAAATCAGGCTGTGCAGGTTATCCAGCTTGTCACCCAGACCACGACTAACCTGCTTTCAATGAAGCTCCAGTGGCAACCCACAGCTACCCGCATCATACTTTAGTCACCAGTGGCCTACCTTAAAGTAATGGCTGAGTCTGTACCCACTTATCTAAATGCTCAAGAATATTTTCATTTGTAGTTCTGGATGTTGTAATGGGCTCCTGAGTACAAACTGCACTTTTTATAAATTACTAAATATATGGAATATTACTCAGTCAGTGGTTGACTTTTTTTGTAGCACCTTTTTATAAGCCCTAGTTCCTATCTGCTCTAAATATTTGAAACATTATGACTTAAAAGCAAGGCAAGCTTGTTTTAGAGCAAGAAGGTGATATTTATGAGTTCACTGTCTGGAACAACAGAACAGTCAAGTGTCTGTTTAGTCAAGTATCTGTCACATTCAAAACATGTGTCATTGATGAATAAATAGCTTAAGTCCCTGGGGATGTGCTTTTTGCGGTTGCTTTCATGACTGGCTGCATCCAAAGAATTCAGTCAATAGCAACAAGTTCCTAACAAGGACACGATCCGGGGAGCTCATTGATGTTACTATAGTTAGGAGGGAAAAAGCTGCAGCTTAGAAAGGCTATCATTACATGCATATGTGTGAGTTGCCAAAAAAAGAATTGGAGTGGAACTAAATTTGACTGTGGTTCATGAAGTGTGAGAAATCAGTCACTGTGTGGATATCTTTTGGTCTGGCGAGTAAAGGTTTTCTGTCACAGATGGTTCATATCTCAGATGGTTAGAGGCACACTGCAGGACACAGTAATAAAATTTAAACAGGACACAACGGGAGGTTCGCTGATATGAGTCTGAATCATCTGCACACGGAACAACAACTGGGATTACTACAAATAGGTTTTTGCATGAGGTCATGAGGGGTGGAAGTAAGAAACATTAAATGATAAAAAATACAGAGGTGATAAAAATGCGTGTGGAAAAACTAAGTGGATTGAAAAATTGACCATTTAAAATGGAGTTAAACTAAAAAATAAGCATGATTAAATAGTTATGTAATACAGTTTTGTGTGATTATATGAAAACAATGCTGATGTCATAAAATGAGCTATATTCTTGCATTCGCAACACAAAGTTGTCTTTTATGATTTCAAGAACGAGACCTTGAGGGTGAAAGTAACACAAAGAAGTGATGAATATGCTTGCAAATTGAAAATATATGGAATGAAAACATATTTAATCTGGAAAAACAGAGTGATAAGTTTCAGTGAATTTGATTAACTTCACTGACATTTGAAACTGTGTTTTTATGACAATCACTTCTCATTTATTTTTATTCTTACAACATTCACTGCTTGCCTCATTCCATTGTTACAACATTCACAACTCTTCTTATCACAGTACAAAAATTTTGGTATTTCAACTTTGAAATAATGTGAAATGGAAAACCATGGCCACTAATTCATTCATTCATTTATTTTTGGCATAAAACCAAAGACCTCTCAGGTACCATACCCTTAGTTGTCTCTTGGTGTTTCTTAAGTAGCCCGCCCCAAGTTTGTACTGCTTGATAGTTCATATTTGGCAAATTTGTCTTAGAAGAACATACTTCAGAGGATGGGAGCATGACCACACATCTTCAAAAATGTTAGAGGAAATTTTAAAAAAGGCTGTACCTTGAGTAGTTGACCACAGATTTGAAGTGAGAAGAACCACATTCTTGCATGGAAACATCTTTACACTGTCTGTTACACAACAACCGTATTGTTTTAAAGTTACAACTTACAGTTGTCAGTCTTTTTTTCCACCATTGCTCCCATTTGTTGGTGTGAAATCCATTCTGGGATGCTTTGACATCTCAAGTCTTCACATTTCTTCTGCAAAGCAGGTGATCAAAAACACATCTGAGGATTTCAGCCAAACTTGACAAGATGTGGACTTTGGATTGGAACAGAATTTTAACTGTGACTAATGGCATTTCACAGGTTTACAAGAACACAGTGAAGAACGTATATCAAGAAGCATTGTCTGTTATGATCAGCATTAGCACAGCAACTGCGTAGTTTAATCAAAGTAGTTATTTTTGGGCTCAAGGTTGCAAGTTGAAAGTGAGATTTCTTCATTGAAAATTGAAAATGTGCAACCACTGACATCATCCTGCATAAATACAACACGTTAGTCTCTGTTACATCCAGTTCATAAATCAGTTTCCTTCAAGAACTGGTAGCATCAGACAGGGTTGCTGTATTAGGAGCTTATCGTTCAGCTAACTGATGCAAGTCGATGCCGGATGTGAAAATAATGGTTCCAAACATTCCCCAGTCCAGGTCCTGGAGGACCACTTATCACATTTTATAGAGAACCAGGAGTGAGGAACCCTGGTTTGAAAACAAAAGAGATGAAGACTTTTTATGTAAAAGTTTATATGGTCTAATAAATTTAATATTTATGCAGTCAGTAATGACATATAAGCCTAAAGGACCAAACCAAATGTGTGTCAATTTAATCTGGATTTTGTTACTATCATAATTGCATGATTGAAATTCCAGGCAACACTGTCCAGACCGCCATGTCGTTAGTAATAGAAAAAAACTGAAAGAAAATCAATAGAGATTGAAAAAAAGAGAAGAACATTTGGAGCAAGGAATTTTTAATTTACAAATTTATTTGCTTTATGACCTAATGGTCATTTGACAAAATGACATATTTTAAAGTTTTCCTTTAATATTGTTACCCAACTCTTATTAGATATAAAAATAAATAAGTGTATTACTTGTATCATATCAACATGGTTCTATTATCACAAAATAATAATAATAATAATAACAATAAAAAGTCCTTCCAATAACCACTTTTATACGATATGTTTGTTGAAAATACAATCTCTTGATTGTTTAAGAAGAGTGTCTTGATGCTTCTTTAAAACATTTTATGCAGTGCTGAGGAAATTTAAGGTAAGATTAATAAATAGTGAGAATTTTTTCCAAACAAAAAAAACCAAAAACAAAGAAAAGTTGGCATTTAGAGTGTGCATGTGGGGCACTTACCAATATAATGCCATGTATGTTTATATTGCAATGATAATGAGTTTTTGCGATATTAAATGCAGCCATATTTGAGTGAACTCGAAGAATACTCAGCCTTCTATTGAGCATGTCTGTGTTTTCTATTACGATCCCGATATGCTGTCAGTCAAAACAAAAAGCTTTTGAAGTATTTTGCATTAACAGACATGTTTTCAGGCTGCTTCTGAAAACCAACACTTTGCTTAGCAGTCCAGTTATTTGCTGCTGTCATATAAAACAGCACGTCATGCTTTGCTATGAGATATTCAGAAGGAATAAAACAGCAATGTTTTATTTATTTATTTTATGCACCGCTGCGTGCTAAAGTAATGTGAAACAGTCTGATGAAGCAGAAAATCTGTTTTGTATGTTTTATTGTTTTACAATGATGATACTCTTAGCTTCTTTTTGGATATTACTGGATTTTTTTTTATTGCACTTAGTTATTTTTTTAAGCATAGTTTATACTCTGTTGTGATGGAGTGGCATAATCACAATCATTAATGTGTGCTGGTTGTGAATTTTCCTATAATTGTACTGTGAATTTTATATTTCCAATTGCTCTACTGGGTGTTTCCTTCAGCTCCACTTCTCACTTATTCAATTTTAATCACATCTCTTGTGCAATATATATTTGACTTGTAGTAATGACTCCTCTGCTCTACTGTAGAGCATCAGGCTCTACAGTAGCTGTGTATATCAAGCAAACTAAACATATAATAAAACTGAAAAAGCTGGTATACTCTAACTTTATCTCAAAAGCTTTAAAGTTAGTAATAACCCAGGAAAGTTTTTGATACAGAGGAACACATTTATTCTGTGTTTCTGTAATGCTAAAAATCTATTTGCATCTTTAAAATTCACCATAAGAGAAAAAAGATCCTCTTCAAATCTGTGTTATCACGACTATTTCAGAACAACTTGGCAACACCTGTAAACACTCCATCTCAAATAAATAAAGAAATAAAAGCATATTCATTCACCTGAGAAGTTAAACTTCATTAACTTTACTTTTTTTTTCTCATTTTTTTTGAAAGAAGCTGTATCAGTATTTGCTGATGTATTGCATCATGAATGTAATGCACCAGCAAGCAGTGGCTTAGTGGAAATAATTTAAATTGCAACATGTCTGTGCAAAATTTCAACCCACACAATAATGTCCCAAAAGGCTGCACCATAATAACTGAACCACCAAAATGCACAATTTCCATCATGCACCCTCACTGACAGAAAATCATCCAGTCCTTACCAGAATTTAAAATCAAGTAAAGACAACTTTGACTGCTTAGTGTAGCCTGCTTTGTTAATTTGACATGATTGTGTTTTATATAGTGTCATCAGTCAGTCACACCACTGGAAAGGAATTTTGGCCCACTTTTCTTTACAGCATTTGTGGAGCCATTTTATGAACAGGTCCTTTAAGTTCCCATCAAAGCATCTTGATTAGATTCAACTCTGTATTTGTATTTTTAGAGATATTGTCCTCTTGCATGGCCCAATGTCACCTAAGCTATTTAACAGATGGCCTCATATCAGACTTTATAGTACTATAGTGTGCAATACTGTCCAGGGTATGTGGCTGCAAAAAAGGCCCAAATCATCTCCCATCTACTGGTTTGCAAATTGTTGGTTTTTACTGAATGTGGTGCAGTGCATTATGGTCAGAAATCCTCAGTTGCTCCTGAAGTCTTGTGGTTTATCAGAAATAACATTGCAAATATAAGCTGTGTTCCTATGTTCTCTCAAGGGAGGGAGAAAAAAAAAAAAATTTCCATGCCACCCTTCCAAACAAGCCGCACTAGTGCAGCCTTTATCAAATGGTATTGTCCTGCACTTTAGCATGGTGTCTCAGGCCTGTAGTATCTGATGTGTAGGTTGGAATTTTTGCAACATTGCATCGATAGAGTGAAATGTGAACTGGAAAGCCTGGCTACTGTCTTTAATGTTTAATAATGTTTCTCACTGTAGAATGATGGAACAGATTGTTTGAAAATGCCCGTATATCTTTTCATTTGATGGACAGCAGTAATTGCTCACTGCTCGAAGATCACTGATGTCTCTCCTCCATGGTTTTGTGTAAACACGTTTCTGAATGGTCCAGACCAGCCGGCTGCCAAAACTCCGGCTTTTATAGAGGTGGTAACACTTGCTGATGATCGATTAATCAAATGCATTAGATTAGCAGCACCTGGCTGCTACTTAGCTCGCATAATTCATGTAGCAGCTGTAAGAATATACTTTGATTTTTTACACACTACTCCTGCATTTAGCCCTTGTTTTTAAATGAACAATAAGCAGTATATGCCCCATACCTACTTCCTTAAAAGAATGAATCTCCAATGAGAATGAATATTAACTTATAAAAGAAGTGTCCAAATAAAAAATAACTATCCACACTTTTGTTCTTAACATGTGCATCAGCCCAACTGTCCATTCTTTCAGGTTGAGGTTTTGGAAAGGTCTTAAAATACTTTCAGTTTCAGTTTGGATAAAGTGACCTCTGATTTTTTAATCGACAACAGTGCTTTCACCAATTTTCATGCTGACACAAATTTGTGCTGCTGAGTTGCTTCCCAGGGTCTAAACCTGCAAGTGCTTTTTTTTCCCCGATACAAATTTGTCCATTTACTGTTTTTTTTTTTTTTTTTGTAAAATAAATGTACTTTGTAGCAGAAAGTGATTCTGAAATTGAGCTAAAAGCATGATCTATTGGTTCACTTTGGTACTTTACTTTCACACTTTAAGGGTCATTGACTGGAATGAAATAGGAAGCTGTGGAAACTAATGGCACCAGTGGGACAAACGGTAAATTTGGCAAACTGATTATTTTTCAAGTCACAAAGTCAAAATGCGAGAAATCTCTGTGGGTAATAGAGAGTAAAAGCACTAGAATAGGAATAGCAACCGGTAATAAATATACTTGGATGTTGTGGTGGTTGACAAACTCCAAGAAAAGGCAGTGATGACAGATGTAGCAATCCCAAGTAACAGTCATTTGAAGAAAGCACACCAGAAGATGGAAAAATTCCAGTGGGTTCAAAGATAAAGTGGAAATAATGTGAACAGTGAGGGCAACAATGGTACCACTGGTAAATGGAGAACTGGGAACTGTAATCCCCTTACTGAGAGAATAAAGTAAAGTGTGAAATAGGTCATTTCCACTAGTACCTCAGCTCTACTCTGGCCAATCTCTGGTGTTTCTAGCCACCTTGCCATGAAGGCCCCACCCACATTGAGGTGGTACTGAACTGTAGTGGAAAACAACTGCAACCAAGCCAAGTCAAAAACTGTATAATGGAAAAGGGGCTGAAGTGAGGCAATGGATCATACTTTTTGCTCAGTTTCAGGATCAGGCTGAAAATCAGCTCACAGGTTCAGAACCTGAGAAACCACTCAGCAGCAACGCAAAGGCAGTGTTGTCTTTTGCAGATAAAATCAGAGGTCACTTTATCTGAACTTATCTAGAGATCCGAGGAACGACATCAGGGATCTTTCTCCAGAGGAGTGCAGCCCTCACTCTCCCAGACCCTTTATCCCTTGTTGCTAAGGTGTCATCCATTGACATATCTCAGAATGGATTTGAGAGATGGGTATTTCAAGAACAGAATGACAACACTGAGCCAAGCAGTTAAACACCAGTACAGTGATAGGACTCAATGATCCAAAGTTATAGAATCTGCTGTTGGAAGTGGTGCCTTAAAAAGACAAGATCTGTAAGCAGCTTGTTTCAGAGGCTGAGCTGATGGCGCACATAAGAAGTTTTTCAATCTTCATAATATTGTTTACATTTGGAGATCCGAGCACACAGATGTGTCCTATGTGGGTACTGAAATCATGAAAAATATATATGCATGAGTGAAAATATTGACCTCAGAATATGTGACCTTTAATCCATGTGGTTCACGTGACAGAAGAAGTTTGGTTCTTAAGCATCTAACAGCTTAAAAATGATTTCAGTAATCATCTTTCAACAATGAAGATGCTGCCGATCTACAGTACATCATTAGATGTGGTTAAGTGGGGATATTCATTTTGCAAACACCGTTTTACATGCAGAAGTGAGATGTGCCACAGTTAAGGATAGCTTTCTTTCCTCCCCGTAGAAGTCAGTTGAATTCTTGCAGATTGAAGTTAGAAAATCTGTTTCTTGAAATGTTTCAACTTTCTACTTTTCTATTTTTTCACTTTAGTCATTTCCCTAAAAACATGGAGAGCTCTGTACGGTCCCTGTGAAACCTTATTTTCCATTTTGGGCTTTTTGTTTTGTGTGTGGGTTGTTGTGTTTCAGACATGCTTGCCTTACTGTCATGTCGATGTTCTTATCAGTATCACTCATCTCTGCACTTGTCAGCTTCTTTTGTAATATTATAAGAATTTCTTTTGGTTGAATGGTGTAAAGACGCAGGGATTTCTATTTGCTATTTTTATCTCAATTCTGTTAGTCATCCACATCGAATACATTCCTTAATAATTTATAATTCCCTCATCTTTTTACTTGTGTGGAAATTGATTTTTTTGCTGGTGCTTTTATCTTACAGCAAATAGACAAATTACCTCAAGCAAATAAGTTTTTCCTTCAAACTCCAAACAAGATGTAGAAGATACATTCCAGCAATCTGCACAAGTCAACCCCTGGCCATAAACAAGCAATTTGAAAATAAGTATATTTCTTCAGCTATTTTCTGTCTATAGGGGTCACCACAGCAACTCATTCCATTCGACAAATTGATTTAGCATTAGTTTTAATGCCAAATGGAGCCTCTTTTTGACACAACCCTTCCCATTTATCCAGGATTGGATGTACCACTGTCATCATTAATGAAAAGTATGTTTTACCTCTCCAGCTGATGGAGGTTTCAGCTGCTCCCCATAACAGGGAAATTTTTAAAGAAATGTTGCTGCACACTATCACCCCTACTAAATGCACTAATTCAAAGTGGTTATATCCATGTTTTCAGTTGCATACACTGAATGTGGCTGTCTTCGCCCCCTCAAAGAATTCTTCCCTGATTACATGGAATCTAGGAGCAATGGTTTTACAGTCTTTCACAAATCCTCAAAGAATAGTATTTTTCAAGTGCTCCTTTACTTGAACTCAATATGGCAAGCAATGCCTTTATCAAGTTCAAGTAAAATCTCTGACTCGCTAAATCCTATGCTTACATCTTTGCTTCACAAAGCCAAGTCATCATTGTGTCTTCTTTCAGCTGTGTGGCAGCATGCGAGCGAGCATGGAATTTCACCCTAACTGTTGATGTGCATTTGAGATATTTCACACTTTTTCACATTCTAAGGTCATTAACAATTTTTCTTGTCCATCCAGTTTCTGAGCTGGCATGGCCATATCCTCCTGTACTAGTGCTCAGACAATCTGTGAGTTTATGATCGACCACTTTCTGCAGGCGCTTGCTTGATTATTATCTTTGGTTTTGTGGTTTTATTTCACAGCTAATTTATCCTTAATACTAAGCAGATTAGATCAACTTTCCTTTTGAAAGTGACAGAGATGTTTCTGCTTGAAAATTCAGGGCAATTGTAGTGCACAATGAAATTTCCTGGGAAGCAGCTGTGGCCACGGACCAAAAAAAAAAAAAAAAAGGAAAAGAATATGAGTAGACGTAACATCACTAAAGGAACATTACTCTCTCTTTCTTACTTTGATAGAACATGGTTTGACTGCGCTATCAAACCAGACTCTCATGTTGATAATGCAGGCAGATACAGATCACAAGTTAATGCGGAGTGTAAATAGGATCTGAGAATTACACCAACTTGAAAAAATTCACTGTCTGCTTTGAGCAAACTTAATTTTGTTACTCTTACAGAGTAAAAATGACAAAAAAGCTGCACAGACTGTAATGAATTAGTAGACTTTCTGTCTTCACACAACATGCCTTCCTAAGGATTTTCTTAAAAGATGATGTGTAATGAAGATAAAGACATGTGAGTTACTTTTTTCTCTTTGTCATTGCAGATCTCATCAGATCCTTCACAGTGTGGTGTTCACGTACATCATTACCTGGAATGGTACAGGACTGATCACTGAGTTGATCCATTAACAGACACCTGCTGACCTTCAGCCTATCAACGCATCCACAGCCATGTAGACCACGTCTGTTTGAAGGCTCCAAAGTCCCCAGCTGCTGCACTACAAGACCAAGGAAAAGGGAAAAGAGAAGAAAAGGGTTCTTGGTTTTTAATGAAGTCAGTCTCTGCTGGATTCCTTTATTAGTGGATCTTATTTAAATGCTGCTGTTGGAAAACTGTAACTGAAACCAAGCCTTGACCTAGTGGATGTAATGTGGTAAAACTGGACCGAAAAAACATTAGGACGTTTTTTGCACTTTCCTCCAACGAGCTTTTTCCCGATGTCGACTCGTAAGAGGTGAAATGCAACTCATCCTACCATGCAGCCACAATGACCTGAGAAAATCTCCCAGAAACTTTTCTACCAAATGCTCAGCCATTTTTAATAAGCTGATTGCGGCTGGATGAACAAACACACGCAGAAACACAACACACACTCAATAAGCTGAGCGAGGAGTTATAAAGTGCCACCAGGTTATTATTGGCCCCTGCGTGTCCTATTTTCGTCTTTAATCTTTGTATTCTGAGTAATCATCTTTTTAATTAAAGGCGACGGTGGCGTGAAATCTTCCCCGCCACCCCCTTCCCCAATCTTCTTTTCCGCCACTGGCAGAGACACCTGAAAGCAATTAGCTACACTAGATCTAGATGGGGATTAGACACGGGAAGAGCAGGAGTGATTAGATACAAACATAAAGAGGGAAAAAGGGGGGACTGAGAACAAAAGGAGTCCAAGAAGGAGAGGGGTTAAAATGAAACCTGTCGGTCATACTGGGTAATCAATGGGAGGGAGGAGCAGAGGGAGGAACAACGGCAGAGGATATGGCCAGATCAGGGTGGTCACACACTAAGATAATAACTAGCTGTGAGTCAGCAAATAGATTTGACTGTAGGGGTCCTGAGTCTTGAGTGACAAGCACTGTAGCTGGCTAGGAGTCATTGACATTCCTTGTGCTTTGCAAGGCAGGGAACCACAGACAGAGCAAGAGGAGAGATTCCTGGCTGATCGCCACAATCAGGGCCAATTAGAAGGATTTGATTATATGCCTTAATCTTGGCAGTTAGTTGGAAAAGCAGACAAACAAAGAAAGAGGATGCTGAGCAGGTGCCACTGATACACACCATTATCTCCGTCCATCTCTAATTGAGTTTGCTTCTGCCCCTGCAGTGTGTTCTCTTTCGCTAATCTACAAAAAAGACCAGTGTTTTTCAAGAGTTCGAATGGCTGGAGGTTACTCAAGAAGGAAAGGAAAACAGAACAGAAAAGAGGGGGGAAACAACATAAACACACTTTCATTAGTGTTTTCTTTCAGAGACTTACTCAATCTGGGGGATTTATTTCCCTTCTCGCCCTCATCTGTTTGAAAACCTCTTTTTATTTTTCCCTCAAGATTCTTCTTTCCAGTATGGACTTGGCCAATCTATGAGTTTCCCTGCAGCTTTCACAATCTCTATGTCAAGTCTGAGATAAAAGTATAAAAAGGAAGTGATAGACTGGGAGGAGGACAGCAGTGAAGTACTGAATCCGTGGAGGACAAGAGCAGAGACTTTTTTTTCCTTCCTCAGTCTCAGACAGCCAGAGGCTTCCTACAGACTGTCCCCAAAACATCACTTCCTCCTTTTATTTCCTCCTCTCCCCAGGAGGTTTTTCCCCAGCTCTCCTCCTTGTGGATCATACCCTCCATCCTGGACCTCACTGAAATTAAAGCAGCCTCCGTTATAGAAGGAAATCCTTTGATATCGGCTTCTGGTATCATCATTTTAATTCTGTGAGTACTTCACACTCCTGTTTTCTTTTTTTTCCTGTCTCTTTACCCTTCTTCCTCTGATACATCATCCTCCTTTTGTCTCATAGATTTTCTCCTACATATTTTGTTGTGGATTGTTACACATACATTCCAATATAAGTTGGTTACTTTTTCTTGAGGCTGACTGATGTCTCAGGTCAGACTGTGATTGTTTGTGATTCTTTTCTCCTTACCATTGTAGTAGTTTTTGGGTTTATTTAAGTTGTTCCATCTTTAATAGCTTCTTTTGCAAACATAACAGCATCACAGTTACCTGGAGAGGGAAGTTGCATCATCAAATATAGATAAATTCATAGATTAGATAGATTCATAGAAATAGATGTATTCATTACTTTATAAGTCAGCTACCTTGGAAAGAACCTCAAAAAGGCGTTTCTTTTTTTCTTTTCAGAACTTTTACAGTTAATTCAATAAATGCTTAGCTGCCAAAATGAAATGATAGCAAAATATTATGGGATGTTGATCTAATCAAAAAAAGTTTTACAAACTTCTGATTTGACATTTTTTGGTTTTCTAAACAAATGACACTAGGGGACCAGCACAATACACAAAAGTTTTTCTTTGTTTTTTATATTATTGTTTCACAATAGGAAGACTATGAGATTTGTGTAGGAACTGTTGTGTCATCTGGTAAGAATAAAAGTTACAATTTTGTATTATTTACATAACAGTGATATAAGTTTATATGAGTCTGTTGCAAAACAAGGGCCCAAGTACCAATCCTTGGGGTGTCCCAGCAGTGAAGCAATAGGATACGGACAGTTGTTCTTGTCCTTGCCATGATACTTTAATAGAATGCCCTCAGAAATTAGATTTAAACAAAAAATGTGCCAATGTCTTCCCCCTTTCATTTGTAGTAAAAACCTTGTGTGAGTGAATATAATATGGTGCTAGCAGCATTAACCTTTATCACAACCCTGCACACAGTAAAGCTTACAAAGTCACTTTTTTGAATAATACTTAGATCATGGTGAGACTCACAATGGCTACCTGTTGGGTGGCTTTCCCTTCTCAGTCAAGTGATGGAAGTCTGACACCAAAAAGAGAAAATCTCTCTTTAGATTTGTATCTCTTTGACTTTTTTCTTGCTGTCTGGAAACACTTAGTGTCATTTTTGTACCACCAGTTATCTTGGTGATGTTGTTTTAAAAGATCATGTTGAGTGAAGGTTTTTATTTTGAAAGAAAAACTCGATAATTCATTTTTGTGCACAGTATTTTGTGACATAAATTGTGGATACATATTTTTGTATATTTCTCTGTTATGTCTGGAGGATTGGAATCTCACTTTTGACTAGGATCTTGGCTCAAACTGTTACCCCTGCAATCTGGTCATGATGAAAAACTCTAGGAGCAGGCTGAAATTTGTCCTGGCCAGTTTATTCCACTAAAAGTCCACCGTGATTGCCATGTCATGTCAGAAAAACCTGCTGTTGATCTTACCATGCCTTTTAACATGGTGACCCATGCAGTCCTTTTGTTTATAACACTGTGTTGGTATCCAAAGCACAACATATAAATGGTTTTGCTCCTATTTAGCTAATAGGCACCTTTCTGTAAGAATCACTGACTTCTCATAACTCTCCTTTCTTGCAGGGTGCCTCTGAGTTCCTTTCTCCTTTCCTGTCCTCTACTCTTTATCTATAGGGGGAGTTCTCAGCAAACATAAAATTTCTTTGAGTTGTTATACAGATAATTTGCAAATATATCTGCCTTGGAATCATAATTTAAAGTAATGCAATGTACAAATGATATCAAGCTTTATAGACTTGAACAAAAATAAACATTATTGTATTATCTTTGGGTCATCCATCCCAAATGGCAGTTGTTTGAATTGCAGTGCACTGGCTTCTTTTTAAAAACCAATATGGGATTGACTTTTTGACAGTACCAAACGTTTACAGAAGAAATTCAGACCAACTGGGTTGCAAGCTTTTTCAGTTTCATCTTCTGGCCAAGATTAGGCCTTTTCTTAACAGATGTGATCTGGAGAAGGTAGCATAGGCCTTTCTTGGCTCAGGCCTTTATTATTGCAATGCTTTTTGGGATTCAGACATATCAAATGTTTTCAGGTTGTTCAGAATGCTGCTGTCTGCTTTGCCACAAATATTCCTGGGTATGTCCACATGACGTCTTCACTCTCTCCCCTGGCTTGTGGTGCATTTTTATTTTAAGATTTTAATGATAATGAATAATGGAATTGAACTGATATGTTTGTTTTCTGGCAACAACTGTGCTGATGATGTTCCATGCAGCAATAACAGGTGATGCAAGTGAACTCTCATTAGATGGTGTGGACAAAACCTTAATCAACAGTCTTTGGTCTTTTTAAAGCCTCTTGTCTGCTTGCATCAGCCAAAATTTATGTGGACAGGCACTCAAATTTCCTTCTGTAGCCATGTCTCCAGAAACATAATGGTCCTGGTGTCTCCTCAGCAGCTTGTCCATTTTACTCCCCTGAGATCTCACACTCCCCATGCTGCTCAAAGAGAAACAATGGTTAAAATCTCCCCCTCCCTGTGCTCTGATCTCCTCCTGCTCTACATCTCTGACCTCTTGTAGCTTGTCTGTTGTTGGAGCCTTGCACTGATCGTAACCTTCTGTCTTTTCTTTTTGGAAAGCTTAAGGAACTGCTCTCACATGTATACAACTTCCTGTTGCCATAGTTACTCTTTATAGCAAACCAGCATGGCAAAATGTTTTATAAAATCACAGTTTCAACAACAAAAAAGCTTATAGAAATTTCTAAAGATACAAAGGGCACAATTTCACAAGAGCTACCATAATGGGCTGCTACTTGATCTGATTGTTTCCAGAATGAAAGGCCCTCAGTGGCCTGGCCCCAGCTGATCTAGCCAAGATTTTAAAACTCCATGAATATAACATGTCACTACAGTCAGCCAACCAGCATAGTTTAGATGTGCAAAGGTCAAAACACAAACAATGGGGTTAATTTGGTTTTGCAGTTGCTGCTTCAAGATAAGGCCTCCTGACATTTGTACTGCTACAGACAGTTGTTTTTAAATTCGAACCCCAAACATATCTTTTTAGAATTGCCTTTAAAGCACAGTAGCTTTGTAACATTTATGTACCTTTTAATTTTTATTCTTTGCTGCGTTGTATTTATTCTTTCCACTTATTTATGTAAATCACTTTGAATATCTGCTGCAAACCTTCTGTAAAGAGCTTTAAGTTTTGATTGAGTGAATAAACCAAGAGCTAATTCTGTATGATTATAATGCAACAGTAAGCAAATGCTGCATAATATTATGTCCTACTCAAAACAAAATTTTCTTCAGTCATTTGAATTTAACATACAATATACTGTAGGTTATATATTTTGCATGAGCTCTAGGCTGAAAATAAGGTTTTTATTATGAATAGGCATGGTTGGAGCATGAAATTATCTATCTGTATGTCTTCCTCATCCCACTTCTCCTCACAGAGAAGTAAGGTGTTTCATCTATTATGCTGTCAATCAATACAACATTTGATATTCCGTTTGTTCAGCCTTTATCATTTCACCCTTCATTCCCTGCATCCTAACCCTTTCCTCCACCTTCATCTTTTCTCCTTCATCACCACTTTCCCTTTGTTGTGTTTGTTCTAAATTTCTCTGAATCTCCCGAATCTGAACACGTCCTGCCTCCTGCTTCCCCCTCCTGTCAGCTTATGTGGAAGTGCGTCAGCGTGGGCATTTGGTCAGGTGCAGCATTCCCTGCATTCGCACTTTCATTTATTTATCTGTGAAAATAGACCAAGCCTCGGAAGTAATGTTCCTGCGTGGGAAGATAGAATCAATAAGGCTTCATTCAGCATGTGGAACTCTGCATGAGTGCTCTCCCTGTGTGTGCATATGAGCAAATATTTTTCAATGTGTGCATTGGAGGTGTAGTGACTGAGAGTGTGTTTGCATATGATGTGAATTGGGAGTTGACAAATCTGAGAGAGCTGTGTTTAACATTTCCTGCAGCACTTGATTGATTACCAGACTGTTTCCCACAAGCAGCCTTGCATTAAAACCACACAGCATCTGATATACAACAGATTTCTATAAATTTTTTGAATTTTTTGTTTTGTTGAACAACTGTCTTGATCATTAATTTGAAGGCTGTGATTACATTTGTTTTTGTTGATTTATGGCTGCAAAATTGAGTAGATAAGTTGAAGGAAAAGAAAAACATATTCCAAAAAAACAACAACTATCTTTTACTTTGGGAAAAATGTAAAAGAATCATTATTGGTAGACTACCCTACTGCATTTAAGTTTAAGCCAATGCCACTCTAATCTTACCTTATCGATAAAGGATCAGCTTCTTTTAATTATATCTCTTTTGATCCACACTGACATTGTCGGTGAACAATCTGGACTTAAACCTCAGCCACTGTCACCTTTATTTCCTGCTCTTTTAGACTTTGATTGTAAAAGTAAACTATCTTCAGTGGCAACTGGAGATATAATAATATTTTAAAATACTTATCATTTTACTATTGAAAAACAATCTGAAGGCTCACTGTAAAGGTGAAATCTTCTCCAAACTTTCCTGCAGTTTGCCTATCACTCTTCTCTGAAGGGGGACGATGATGTCTGTCTGCAGCAACGAGATCATTCACACTTTAATCATGGTGGAATTACAGTGAGAATCACATTTTTGGATTTCTCCAGTGCATTTAAGACCATTCAGCCTCAGTTATTTGCTGAGAAGCTCCATCCACTGTCTCCGGGATCACCGACTCGCTGACAGACAGGCCACAGTTTATCATTTTGGCCTGTGTTCTGTCTGTTGCGATGGTGAGTGTTACAGGAGCTCCACAAAGCACTGTGTTGACTCCTTTTCTGTTCACATTATATACCACAGACCTCCATTACATTTGCCACCTTCAGAAATGTTCTGATGTTTCTGTAAGGAAAAAAGCAACAATGCTGTTCCTTCTAAATGAAGGTGTGGAGGGAGTTGAGAACTACAGACACCAGAAATATCTAAAATCAAATGTCATTTGAACTCTAGTTTTGTCCACCTGAATATGTGAAAGGAAAATTTTAAAAAAAAGCATAATACTGGTACAGGTTATTTCCTTATTTCATACAAAGAATTAGTTTGATTCCTCTGGATTTTCAGGAAATAGTACCAATGGATGCAGAAGATACTGCCTCTGAATGCTGGATGAGCACATAAGAGGGTACTACAACAAAGCATGTGACATAGGCGGAAAAATCAACCACACTAATATCAACAAAAGACATTCAAGACAATGTGCAGGGAAAGAAAGTAGCTGGTTTAGTAGTACAAACTTGTAAATATGAGATGTTTGTAACAATTTTAAAGCTACCTTGGTTGTTTCAAATAAAGGATGTTGAAGATATTTTTTGTATTTAACAGAACATAAAGCCCACGCTGTTCCATGCTGATTGGTTCAGTACATACTCTACCAATGGAAATGAACGTGAATGGGAGGCATACTGGGCTAATTTCACAAGAAAGAATTTTTGCAAAGTGAATGAGTGGCACAGGTTTCAGAGCTCTAAGTGCATCTATATTACTCTGTTTGTTGGAGTTATTCTCACTGATACCTGGAAATATGTCAGGATTCCTCTTTAAAAAATAATTTTCTATATTTTTAGACAGCAAAATGTAAATTAATTGCTTTAGATTCCAAGGCAAGGCAATTTTATTTGTGTTGCACATTTCAGCAACAAGCCAAGTCAAAGTGCTTTACATAATAGAAAAAAATTACATAAAAGGTAAAACTTTCAATCCTGGCTTTTCTTGGGTTGGATAAACATTTTTCCTAATGCATTTATGATCAGGTAAAGCTTTCTCGAAAATAGTAAAATTAAATCTGAGTGAAATTAGAATATTCCCATGAAACTTTGAAGACTATTTCCAGTAGCTCTTAAACTATCATGAAGAGACTTGGACTTGGAACAGCTCCACCTTCAAACTAGGCCACATCCATCCTGGCTCTATTAGATACCACAATCAGTTGCTGATAATAAAGAGCCTCTGTCTGGGGATGCTATTACCTGCAGTAAGGAATGGTGGAGGAAGATAAAGATTTTACAGCCACAATCATTTTTCTTCCTCCACACACACCACAGGTGGACAGTGTTGGATGGAGGCTTAAAGAGGGTCAAAGCTTCTCCACCAATGTCTGGGTTGCATGCTGTGTTGATAATTAAAGGAATCATACTGACATACAGCAGTGTTTCAATGAAGGGAAATCACCACTTTTTTACACTTAAAGACTAAGAAAGGAAATAACACCCCTGACACCGCAAGTTCACGTCAAAATAAAAAGACACAATGCGGAGACACATCTAATGACACAAAGCAGAATGAAGGGTACATAACAGTCGAACAGAATGTCCTTTTTATTGACCCCCCCCTAATTTTTATTATCACTTTTTAGTGCACAAGCAAAGAAAAACTAAGGCAAAGAAGTGTGATCAAAGTGCTACTTAGAGGCTGTTTTGCTGCAGAAAGCTTTCATTATGACACTACTCTCACCTACTTTTTGTTTTTCCTCCCTGTTTTACTAAAATGAACAAATGCAAAGCTGCCGTGTGATGATGAAGGAATTAAAATGTTTACTATTTTGTATGTGCATTAGATGTTTCCTAATACACTTTTATGATGTAACATTGGAAAAGTACTCCATGTGACCCTGATGCATTGAACTAATGACTTGTGTCTTATAATGGTTACACCACAAATGCTTCCTTCATAGAGCTGTTTTTCACGACCTGATACAATCAGCATTTCCCTATTCTGTCATTTAAAAATCTAATTACTGATGCCTCTGAAAAAAGATTTCGATATAATTCCTAGCTTCTACTTTTTAAAACTTTTTTTTTTTTGGTTGAAAGAAGATAAATATGAAAATATATTGCTATTATTATTCTGGTGACTGTGATATGACAGTTCTGTCATGATTACTGGTAACTTGTTCTTGTCTATAAATCCTCTTGTCTTTCTTTCCTTCCCTGCTTGTCCACATACTGTATCTTAGTAACTACAGCAAAGCTGCTTAAAGTTACTGCTTCCTGAAGGCTATTATTCTTAATAAGGAATTTCAAAACGTGAAATACTGACTTCAATATGTCAGCCTCAGTACAGCACTTGTTGAATTGTCTCTTGTAGCTTTATTCAGAAATATCAAACTATGACCAACTGGGAACATTGTGTAAAGACTGCATTGCCAATCTAAGGAAGCGTTAGGTTTTATGTCCATTAATGTTTAGGAAAGCTAGATGTACACCTGAAGAAATAAGGTCAAATCTCAATGTTCATGTTGAGATTTTATATTTCACTGTATAAATGTAAACTTCTGTTTATGGGCAGTTGCATTGGCAATGCAAGCAGTAATGTAATGTTGGAGGAAAATGTATATACTGACAGGTCATTGATTTGAGCTGAAGCAATGACACTGCAGGAGGGGGCTGTGTTGACACATTTTCATTTTGCCATTAGATGTGGATATACATCAAGCCAACCTGACATTTGCATGTCAGTTTTCAAGATTTTGATTCACTATCTATATTCAGTGGGAGGCTCTATCAAAGGCTTTATATAGTCTTTGGCTTTATGTATGGAGGGAGAAAACTGTAGTCTTGTGTGGTAAAGTTTAATTAATCATAATCAGCAGTGTTTTGAAGCCTGCAAACAGGAATTCTAAGTTATTACTATCAGTCCTCAGACAACTTCTTGCTTTCAGCTAACGGATTCATTGAATATCAGATGCAGAAGCTCAAGGTTTTTACTTCTTTAGTTCAGTAAACATTTTCTTTATAAAGGTCCAGACAAGTATAAAAGATAAAATACGTGTTGTCTTTAGTCTTAAAATTCTTACAAAACTATAAATATTATCACAATTAGCTTAGAAATACACCATGTAATGATTCATTCATACCAATGCTGCAAAATAAATGCAACAGCAGCTTTGTGTGCTTAAATCACAATATTGTTAATGCTGAATATTAATATTAATAATTGAATATTATTCATGCAACAATATTTGGCAGAGATTAACAAACATGGTTAACAATATACAAAGAAATTATTTTATGAGACAACCCAATAATTTGCACTCACAAGGCAAAAACATTTCAAGACGAACCTGTACAGCTGAACCGCATGTCATGTGGATTAACACTACTTACTTCCTACTTCCTGTTCTCAACCTCATGAATTGACTTTCAAAATAAAATCTTTGGAGTGCTACATGTTAAAACCAGCAGGTAGTGCGGAAATTTCGAATTGGAATTGGAATTGGAATTGGTTTATTTTTAATTGAGTTCTTTAGTTTGCTTGTCCCTGGCTTTTACGGAGTCACAAGTAGAGTGGCATGATGATGTGGTATTAACACTGTCACAAGAGGAATCATGTAGATTTTTATTTTTTTTAAGTGCATGTTATAATAATTTGTCACATAAATAATATTGGTGTAAGTTTGAGCATTTGATGGAACCATGACCTGTCCAGGGTATCTCTCTAGTAATAGTCACTAAGCAAGAAATCTAATATATACTAGTAGTATTTATGGTTAGTTATACAAATCATTTCATAATATAGTCCTTTTTTAATAGTTCTAAATGCCTACATGTTGAACAAAGTGTCCATATAACTTAAAGTGGTCTTTAAAATCAGTGTCCACAGTGACCATAAATTATATTGTAGAACCGACTGGTATCTAGTGGTTGGTATAAATGCCAATGGATAATCAGATCCAGCACTGGTCAGCTCACATTGATATAACTAGCCTTCACCTACCAGTATTAGTCTACTTTTGTACAGCAGTCCCCACACTCTAAAAGTCATCACCAGCTTCAGGCAACTGGTGTTTGCTATACGGTTGTCATGTCTGGAAAAAGGAAAACTCATGTTTCCTTTTGACTAAATCTAAATTGTTTTTTAAAAAAAAATTAATAATCACTTATATTTTTATCTTTAATTCATCAAAGACATTTTAATTGCTTTCTTTTCAGAATAAAATACCAACACATGCAAAATATTTGCAAACAAACAGATAATGATTCCATTAACTATTTAAAGCTGGTTTTTACATCAAATTATCTACTTTCCTGGAGAATGTTGAAAACATGAAATGTATGTTTGAAGGAATCTCCAAATGAAATGCTAACTTTACCTCATAAATTCACCTCACCTGGCAGAAGCATTATCAGACAGCCCTCTGGCTGGTAGGAGACATTTGGCTTCCTGATGTATGTGTTCTCCGGCACCTCCTCTGTATGCCATCATATCTATTTCTCCAGATGTCCCATCACCACCACGTGATAGTGGCATCTATCAAACTCTGTGCCTGCTGTGAACATTAGTTCATGAGCATTATCTGCTTGTAGATGGATACATCTGTCTGTGTTGCAGCAGCATGAGTCCCGTTCACTAAAAATGATCCGACCTTTCCATGAAACGCATTGAATCCTCCCTGAGGCTCTGATCTCTTATCGATCCTGTCTCTTGAGTGCACTTCAGCTTTGAAAGGAGATGGAGATGAGGAGGCTTTATAATGAGAAGAGCAAAACAAAAATACCCATAGCTTAATATATGGAAAGTGGTCCAGTGCAGATAATTGCTGATCACGTATTTAAAAAGAAAAACAACAAAGAACAAAACATTGCCTAACCTCACTTGACATAAGTATACATGCTCCAGCATTTAATGAGCTGGCTTTGATGAAAACTGTTGCTAATTAGAGTTAAAGACCAACTAAAACATGCATGAAAGTAAAACTGTGTTTGCAGATTAGCCAAAAGCCACGAGATAATACTGTGCAACAGTATACAGTTACACTTTTAATGATTATGCCTTTATACACCAACACAAGACATTTTAAATGAAAAAAAAATGTGACCAAATTGTAGCTTGTATTTTAGAGGTTTCATAAAAATGTATGGTATTTATTATTAGACATCACAGTCATTTTAACCAAAATACCTGCATTTTCAGATTCACAAAAGTATTTGGACAAAGTCATAAAATTGTAAAAACAACCACAATTCTTTAAACTTGGATGAAACTCATTTTGCAGTCAATAACCACACACACACACACACACAATATGACAACGTGTACTCTGGATTTCCAAGCCTGGATCTTACCAGTAATCATCTCATTGCACATGCTTCTGTATTTAAATTTATGAAGATACTCTTAATTGTGGAGTTTGTCATTGATTCAGCTATGTCCTCCAGCATATTCTTGACATCTGTTGATGTTGTGATGGAGCTTTCTACACCAAAGAAAGAGTTCTGCATTTATCTACTTTAGTTTTGTCCCTTGTCTTTTCACTTCCATTGAGATCGCCTTGGACTTCATATTGACAACTCCAGTCAAACAGCTGCTCATTGCTAACTCATTGCTAATGCCTGATGTTACCCCCTGACCTTTTATTTGCTTTATTTGTCTAGGCATAATGTTAGAATAGACCACACCCAAATCTGACCAAAAAATTTCTTAGTCACTTTGTCCAAATACTTAAAATCTTTAAAATTTTAGTACTACAATTTCCCAGATACTCTTGGGCCCAACTGAATATCATGAAGATAACAAAAGAAAGAAAAGACAATCTTAAAATGGTTGTAACTTTCAATACTTGTACAAATCCAACACTGTTTCTATTTAATGGGCCTCCATGTGGACAAATGCAATCTTATCCATAGGAGGCTGAGATAGAAAAGAAACTGTGTATGTGTTTCAGGCATTTCTGGTTGTTTCTGGAGAACTGATGTTAACATGCAGTCAGGAATGAGCTGTGATAATTCGGTTCCAGCAGAGCCTCTGCTGATGCTGAGAATGCAGATCAGACCCAGGGTGCACTTATGTTACCCATGGCAACAATAAATCTGCAGCCTGCAGTCATACCAAAAAAGCAGCCAAACAAAGAATGCTCACATGAGCCAGGTCCACTATCAACTGCCTTACATAATAGGGTTTCCTTTGGGATTCTCAGTATTTTACTGGGGAACAATTTGCTAATGAGCAGGACAAAAAGCTTTGAAAGGAGCAGTCGAGTAGTTTGAATAGCCTAGCCATCCACACATGGGGACACATAAAAAGACTGCAGCGCTTCAGCTGGTACATTTATTTACCTTATTGTTTCAAGCAGCCATCTCTTATTAATATTTTAAAACAATAGCACATGCCAGACAGTATAGTAAAGCTTGGATTATATAATGAATTAATTCACCCTCAGGGATAAATAAAGTTTTGTTTTTAAAAAAAATTGAATTGAATTGAATATTATTAGAATAAATCAACAGCACTGGCATGCAACTGACATGACTTAGATCACTAACAGGCTGCCTCATGAGCAGCAGGTCAGCCCCAGCCCCACCCCTACCCATACCGTACAAGTTAACAGGAAAACTGCACTGGTCCTGGGGGCAGGGGAAAACAATGCTGTTGTTGTTGTCAGTCCATGGTTCAATAACACCATTACCATAACATGATCAAGGGTTTCACTAGAACACATGCAATAGATGGCAAACACTAATGCTGTTTGAAAAACTTTGAAAAGAATTTCCGTGCACCCATAATTCATTCCCACTAATACAAACACAATCCGTGCACTGCTCCTTCTGCCCTGGTTTACAACTAAGCTCAGTATCACTGCACATTAATCATACTTTTCTTTAATCAGAGCTGGCCTTTTTTATGAGCTTCTGGCAAAAGTCTCCACGGAGTGTAGCAATGTAAAAGCAGTTTGAGAAATCTTTTGTTATCAAAGTATCTCTTTGTATACAACCTCCAAAAAAGCTTTGGTACCCACAAAAATTTGAAATGCTTGATTCACTCCTTTTTCAAATAAAATATAGGTTTATTATATTTACAAATTATGCTAAACTCTTTGTCAGTATCATGCAATTTCATAAGAAAGCATTATCTCCTTTTGAATTTAAAGGGAGCAATACATCTTAAAAAAGTACATGAGCAGGAAAAGCGTATGCTTCTAAAGACAAACATCTTGGGAAACGTGTTGCGAATGATAAGGTTAATTATATTTTCTGTTCAGTTTGAATGGGGTGACGCCAAGCATCGTTGAACTAAATTGTGGGTTTTGTGTCGCAGTGGTGGTGCTGCTTCCGTCAAATTAAGAGATTTTCAACTTTTCATGCTTCAGCTTCATTTTCAGCCAATAAAATTGCAGCAACACGGTTAGACTTAGCCAATGCAAACTTACAGGACGATTTCAGCAGGACAATTTCAAAGCATGCAGTTTACTTGTGTAAGCCGTGGCAGGATATTTGGTTGTTATATGTTAATAAGAAAAAACTCATCAGAAACACTCAAGTGTTGCAGCACCTGCTGTATGAGCCCGAGACCATGACTCTTACTTCTGTGTCAAAGAGATGAATATGACCCAGAAATTTTCCTGGCTTCTCTGGGCTATAACTCATTTAAAACAAACCAAGGCCAAGTGGAAAACTAATGTTTGTTTAGACTAATTGGAATTTGAAATTCTTTATGGTAACTTTGAGTGCCACATCCTTTGGGATAAAGGGCAGAGGGATCATCTAACTTAATATCAAGTAATATGTTGAAAAACCTTCATTTCTGATTGAATGGGGATGCATTAGTGCTATTGAATTGAGAAGCTTTTACATACTGAGAGCCAAAGATCATGTATGCACAGGAATTAACATAACTTATACTTGCATTTAGACACTGTTTTCAGGGAAAGCCTAGCATCTTTCAGCAAAACAATGCTTAGCAGCGTACTGGATCTAATACAAAAAAAAAAAAAAAGGCCTTTTACTAGAAGTTTCTCAATTGAATTGGTGGTGGTTAGAATTACTAAATAGAGCCTATATTCATGTCTTATGTCAGGCATAAATGGGAGATAAAGAGATGAAACATTATCTTAAATTCCAGCAAACGGTCTTTCAAGTTGCCAGATGTATATATCTTGTTAAAATAATGCATCCTAAACATTAAACACCCCCTGTCCCAACTTTTTTGGGAGGAGTTGCTGCCATCAGTTTCAAAATTTTATCTTAATTCAGATTAAACATTTCATTTGTTTCTACTTTATTTGTTTTCTCCTGTGAATACATTGTGAATATGATATTTGAAAATATAGTTTGTCTCAGCATTTTATACCACTTCCCAACTTTTTGTAATTGGGGTTGTACATCAAAAGAATAATTTACTGATACATATGTGTTTTTTAATAGTATGGTGGATTTAAGAAGGGTTGCTCCCGGGCTATAAGGATGCTCGGTTAGTCTTTCAAACTTAAGTTAAAAAGATATAATTACGGTGTTACTATTACATCAGTTTCACCAATCACAATTTCTAAACAGGTCTTTTAAGCTGCGTGCAGTTATTATTTATGAATTCTCTGTATACTGTATACTCTGACTAGTGAACTATACTGATATAGCACTTTTTAAAATCTTGCTGTTCACTCAGGAGGACAAACAGGTTTAAATAATATTACACAAAATAACACAACTGTACACACACTTTCTCTGACAGTTACTGTGGTGGGCACATACAGTGTTAAAGAGCTGCTTCATCAGTATTGTTAAGCAGAGCATTCAGGTTGCTCTACCTCAGTATATGGAAAACTGACCAACTCTGTCACGCAAGCACACACACACAGAGACACTGCAGTAGCCCCCCAGCTAAGCTGCAGGCACATAATGTATATATTGTGGATGGCTGTGGTCTGACTGCTGAAATTTGTCATGTTCTCTGTCCACTGTCTGTGCGACCATGCTTGTGCCTTTGCTCCTGTAAGTCTTTTGTCACAATGAATTTACATTTCTGTCAGCTTGTCAGAGGAGCAGCACACCTGCAGCAGCAAACTGTAATTTCATGTGAGCACACGCTCACATGGCAGTTGACCGCAGGACATCAGGGCTGCGGAGCAGCGTAAAATTGGAGTGTTAACTCTCCTGACACACTTTCACTCAGATGGAGGGTCCCACCTGGTAAATCTGAGGTAGTCAACTCAAACTCAACTGGAGTAATTGTACGTCTGGGGCAGTGGAGTCTCGTGCTCAGACCGTGCCTCAGCTAGATTTACCCCACAATATTAAGACATCACCAGTTTCAAGGACATTTAGCTCACATCAACTATTGGGACTTTCCCACCAACTCAAAATCAGTGCTGGAGCTAGGCCAGTGCTAGAGACAGTTCCAAAAAGGTTCTAAAAAGAACTGGCTTGCTTTTCCACTGGCCGGAGAACACCGGAGGGCCAGGACCCCGCATCATTTGTTAGGTCTCCAATGACCAAGCAGGAAATCTGTTAAAGGAGCGCAACACCTAATAATCTCAAAGAAAAACATGTAAGAGAAACATCTCTAATTTGCAAAAAATTTCAACTCACAGAGGTTGTTTAAATGTGGTTGTAAAGTTTTGGTTGGTTACAATCATCATGGCCTCCAAGGTGATGTAGAGGTTCTAGGATCTGGTCCTACAAGGTTTAGGGGCCAGCTTTGCAAAAGTTTTCTTGGCACCAAGTTGGTGCTTTCCTCACAGCTGATGGTTGAAAAGCAAGGAACTGGTACTAGGTCTGGTATTATATTAGCACCGAGCTATCATTGGAACCGCTTTGGTGGAAAAGCTCCATCTGCGATATATAGCTACATTTAGTAACGCAAAATGTAGTGTCTTAATAAAGTAAAAGTAAGTCTGGATCTGACTTTTTACATATACTATAGTATAGTAAATAGAAACTATAGTATAGTATAAGTCATACACAGTTATTACATATTCAAATGCTTTTGATGTGGTAACATAGACAATGGTGATACAGTATGGACCGTCTCACCACAGAACCAAGTTTTAGTCCATCTGAACCAATATTGTCCAAGAATGTTTCTCTTTTCCTCATCGCCATCAGTTGTAGATGTTTAAGGTTTGATATGAACATTTCATAATTGATGCTTGTTTGAAATAAAAATAGAAATTAAAATGGGTACAAAATAATACTTGACTTAAATATTATTGAATACATGGATGCAGTTTTACTTTACATTTATAACATCAAGGAAAAATAAAAAGGAACCATCTCTCTTTCAACACAAGTAAATCTCAGTACATTTTTGCATATCTTCGTGAGACTGAGGTGCCTGAAGAAATCATCTGCAATGTAATATCAAAGAAGTCTCTTTTAAAATATTTTTGCAAGTCAATCATCAAGGTTCTCCATTCTGACATGATCCAGCATTCGCTCTTTTTTACTTTTGTAAAAATAGAGTTCTTATGTTCATGAATGATTTTTTTTTTTTTTTTTTTGGTCCTTTTAAAGCCATCACTACCTGGGGAAACAAATAGGTTGATAATGTTCAGGGCTTCGGTGCAATAAGTCAAAGAGACAGGGAACAAAGGTGGATGGTGTTCAGAGACAAGATTTTTGTGAGCAGCAGAGAGCTTCTCTCCTTTTCAAATCTAACAAAGCAATGATTTCAATTTCCTGCACAGTTTAGATTTGTCTGAACTTGAAATTTAATTCATGCATTTCATTTTTGGTTTACTCTCAAATGAATAAATGCCCAAATATTGTATTATAAACATAAAAGACCCAATTTAGTAATGATTTCCTACTTAATGTAATAACATCATTAGAAAAGGAAAATTATGGGCTCATTTATTTCAGCACATAAGTGAGCTATTACATTTTCTCCCATTTTCAGATATTTAATTCTACATTGACTCCTCGTAATACATTTCTTCATCCATTATCAGGAGAAAGGAAAAGACATTGTTTAACACAACTCTTCCCATGTGTTTTAATCTCACCCACATATATTGAGGGCACCAGGAGGTGAAACCTCACTGGAAAATATCCTTATACATCGAAACCTCTTTGTAATTTGTAACGTGTATGGTAAAAGCAAAAGAATGGCCTTAAAACACACTCACTGAGCTTGTTTTTGGTTGACATGGAGGGCATGCTGAGTGAGACACAAGGCTTTGTACAGAAGGTTAGATGTTTTTAATATTCCGTTAATAACTTTTAAAAAGATAATGCTAGATAATGTTAAATGATGAATAAATGTTAAACAAAGTATTCAAATAGTAAATTAACATCAGCAAAGATTAGTTTTGATACAAAACAAGGACCAGATCCTTTAAAGGTGCAATGTATGTGTCTATTCGGAATATATATATATATATATATATATATATATATA
>JAOWBL010000003.1:1057644-1096429 GCA_028564865.1 Zenarchopterus dispar
TATATATATGTATGTATGTATGTATGTATGTATCAGAGATCCAGAAAAGCACAGCAGTTCTAGCAACAGTGAGTTTTTGTCACTGTGAGGTTGACATCTCACATGCTGCGATGTCAACTATGTTCACTAACTCCTGTCATTCTCCTACTTCTCTGATTTTCTTTTCCCTTCTATATCTAATGTCTTTTCTCTGTCTTGATTTCCATGAAATACCTTTCTGTCTATCTTCTTCAGTTATTTATGTTACCTGATTATCTGTTACCAGCCAGGTTTCACTTTTCTGTCAAATCCTTCTTTCCTATTTTCCTGACTTTTGCATCTTCTTTTACGATTGCCATCATGATCATCTTCATCTTTCTTGTACTGTTTCCATTCTTTTCCTCCTTTAAATTTATCTCTTTAAGCATTGCATCAATGAATTGCCTGTTTCTGTCTTCTAAATGCTGTCACACCACATCCAGAAATCTTCCATTTGCTCTTCCCCTTTTTTTACACACTCCCTTTTTTTTACTATAGCATTCTTCAACCAAACCGTCCCGAACACTGAATCTGTTTTAGATTGTTTATTTTTGTTCCCTCCTCTTCCACCTTTCTCCTCTCCTGGTTACCATCTGCTCTGGGCCTCTCTGGCCTTTTAATTACGGCCTTATTTCCCAAAGCTCTGGCCGTACTGTACTCTGTCCTCATCCTTTCCTCTTTGTCACCAATGGCCTTGGCGGAGGTGTTCATCTCACTAAGCAAGAGGCTGTGTAGGCACTCACAAATCAATGACTGTGTCCCCACTGAGCTGAACGACTCCCCTGGCTCCTCTTCTTCACCTGAGGCCATAGCTGTTAGGTTAAAGAGTGAGGGGAATTTTATTTATTTCTGCATGGCCCTCACAGACATTCAGGCAGCAGCTATGTGAAAATAGCTGTGAGACTGAACATTCCAGGTGCTGGTTTTCTCTCCGAGACCTCCGAGCCGCGTGCTTCCTGTGTTTTGCTGCTGGCGGTGCACAGTCTGGTATCACATGATGCTTTAATATTTCCAGTGCAAAAGTTAACTTTTAACTTTTTGTTACTGTATTTACCTGCCACACAGAAGGATGACAAAGCCTGATATTTTCTTCCAAGCAATACAGTGGAAGTGAAAAGCCATCTCCAAATTCATTAGTTTTAGTTCCATCAATGAAATTTCTTTCATCGACATGAGAAGATTTTCCAAGTCTGACAGTTACAGGTCACATTTATTGCCTCAAAAAGTTTTCTGGAACACACACATACACACACGCACACACCTGAAAGCACAGTCAGCTCTTATTGGTCCGAATTTCAGGCAGACTCTCATTTTCTGTTAGAGGGTGTAACAAACTAGCCACTAGGCAGGAATTATGGAAATGTATTTCATAATCATGCTCAGCGGAGTCCATGAGGAAAAGCCTGGACTAGAAATGAGGGTTTCAGGCTCTTTAGGAGCAGAGTTGGAGAGAATAACACTCTTTTGGTGTTGAATTTCCAACACTCTCACTCCAAAAAGTTATAGATAATAGTTGCTGTGTAGCAAAGAAAGCTATATAAGAGACTAGAGGAAATGGAAAACTCTCAAATCATCAACTGAGCTTTTATGGAAAATCAAAAAATTAAAATGACATTCCTACTACGACTGCGATCATTTAAGGCAAGTAGTTCCTGGAAATGTAAGCCAGGTCAAACTGGCCTTTAGTGAGTAATGGCACTGAGGGTAAAGGTGTCTTGCTATAAAGAAAATGTGAAGTTTTCCAACTCCTGCAGCCTGGAGTCAAGCACCCTGATTGAAAATTATTGCATGCATGCAGGAGTTATGTTCCTATAAGTGACGATAAGAGCTGAAGGCAATAAATACCTATGTTGGCAGGTTAATAGCGTTGCACTTTGCAGAAGGGTTGGCCTTTTTTGTGGATATGTGTGTGTTTGTGGGAAAGAGCTTTAATCTTTTTGCGAGTGTGCGAGTGACATGAGATGTATCAGAACCTGAAAAGGGTGTCACGTATTTCCACTGAAAAGTTGTCACAGCTTTGGTCCTCTAGTTGTTATTTACTTGACGAAATGGTAACTTATGTCAACATGATTATTTAAAAATTTTGGTTATAACCACATATAATATGTATGCACTTGTAGTATATGAATATCAACACAAGATCTAATTTACCACTCCCGTTGCCAGGTCTTGCCTAAGAAAATCCTAAAGATGACTATGAATCCCCTCGGGCTGGGTGGGGGGAAGATCTTAGACCAAGAACTTGTTGATTGCACAGAAAATCTGCCCTGAGTCATAACTGTTGACTGTCTGCTTTTTAATGCACAAGAGACCTTTCTAGATTTATTTATTTGAAGAAAAATAAAAACATACCAGCACTGCAGCACTGGTTGTTATGGTAACTACACTGATCAGCCCTTGCTGGCCTTTGTATCCCAACTGAATCTGACAGTAGATTTTATTCATTATTTATTTATCTAATTGTCTGATACTGCTGTCCTGAAGCTGGTTGTTGACCAGTATTAGTTTGAAATACACCCTGTGTCTTATTGTTTTACTCAAGGTTCACTTTACTCAAACAATAACTGCTCGCTTCTTAGACCATACAAAGAAAAACATGTTATTGACCAGGAAAAGAGCCGAAGTACACTTATATTATAAATGTCAAAAACACACTTGGTCAGCCACTAGTCAACTTTAAATAAAGCTCGAGTGGCGATATTTGTGAAAAGCCTCAAATTGGAAGCATCTTCAACAAAATTTTTCTTTTTTTTAATATTTGAATTCCTTTTCTTTTGTATGTTGGAGAAAACCAAAATGAAACAGTTCTAACTCTCCTGCATCCATAGGCAGAGCCATTGAATAATTATAATAATTACAATAATTAGAATTATATATTAATAATTATTCATCATCATTCTGTGGCTCTGGGACTGTGCAGAATCAGGCAGTGGTGGTAGATATTCTATTCAATTTGCAAGAGGGGAACGTCTCCTGCTGTGATTGCAGCTGAGAGTGAATGCTCTCGCTTGATTTGTCAGTAGTCTTTTTTTTTTTTTTTTGTCAAAGCTCTGGAAACTCACAAAATACAGCAGCAAAGTTGTTAAATTGGCAACATAGCCCATAACTGGCCACCTACTAAGCAGCTCCGTTAGTGCATGTTTCAGTTCCACGAGCACTTGCTTTGATGGTTATTTTGGTAGAAGTAAAGATGCTGGAAATTGATCAGAATAATTGTAAGGTAACAGTCAGCATCTCAGGTTAGCATGAACCAAGACACCCAGGCTAAAATAGCTAACTTATGGTAACTAAACTAAGGTGTTTGTGTTCCAGCCAGCCTCCAGGTCTGCTCGTTTCCCCAGTTTGCCTGTTTTTGGATCAACCAGGACTGGGTGTGGTTCAAGAGGACCATTTGGAAAACATGCTCTCTTTTATACACTGTACTGGAAAAACCAGTGTAAAGGGAGGATATATTGGTTGGGTTGTGAAGCTCTTAAGATTGCCTGTATGTTATAAGACCCCCGCTCCCCAAAACTTAACTTTACACAGTCTTCATTCGCACAACTAGAGAAGAATCTCATTTTGGAGATAGTTTTGCCTGCACTGTGCTTTTAGGTTTCTTTGCTCTTCGTCTTTGCTCTTCTACCTGAAAGATCAAATGTAGCAACCCTGCAGAGGCTGAACTCAAAACAAAAATACCCACTATCACCACCACTCTTAGTCACTAACATAGTTTCAGTTCATGTGTTGAAGGTTTGGGCCTCAGTGGGTCAGATGTGGGGTTACAAGTTGTAAGGAAGCTGTTAGAAAATTAGTTTCACATAGCCTTTCATGTGTTGGAGCAGTATTTACTTCATTAGAACTATGCATTCCTACAGAGACAGAGAGTAATTACACTTACACTGAACTTGAGATAAAAAAAGGCAAACTTTATAGATGGTGTGGGTGTAATTCATTTAGCATATTAATGACTCAAAGATCTCTACAGTAAAAATTTCAGCGCTCTTCCTTTTGCAGGACCTTTGGCAGCATTTACCAGAAAACCATCTGTTTCATTATTATCAGTAGCTTTTTGCAAAAGAGTTTTCATCTGTTCCACTATAATAAATGTACAGATTAAAATAACATATTGCATGAATCCATGGTTTAATGCATTCAATTATATGGCTTAAAGTATCTTAATCATGTATTTAGGCCCGCTAACTTCCAGCAACGGTTTTAGATCTCGTTCACCATCACGCATTGATTTTGAAGGGGGCTGACTCAGTTATTATAAAATATACCCATTTATGGAAATGTATATTTTTCAAGTAGTCCACAGATATTGTTGCAAAAAAAGTGTAGTTTTTGCTGATTTTTTGGCACAGTACTTTGGTGGCAGTCATTTTTCTTCAAATCAGACCTCCAGTACATCATCTATAGTGGCCTCTCATCCCTGCACATCCCGGTGGCTGAGTAGATAGTTTGCATGAAACAGTATAAACATTTAAAACAAGCCAGTTTAGATTATTAATGCCATACTGGAGCACTGATCTTGATGGAGGGGCAGTGATGCATCTCTCATAGTGTTTATTTTGTCCTGTCTTTTCATATATTTTAATAAATAACTCTTATTATGTCTTAAAATTTATTGTATTGAGAGAACAAATTTAAAACAATTTTAACAATTCCCATAACTTAAATTTACAACTGCAGCTTCATGTTGGTTGCAAATGCTCTTCAGATAATATCCACTGTGCTGTGGGTCAGTGGCAGTGGGCAAGATTCCCAAAAATACATAAAATATCCCAGCCTCCAACAGCCAAAAAACAATATACTAGCTACTACCTAGAGAGGGAAATCAAGTGAGTATGGGTTACGATAGAGGGAAAATTTGAAGGGCAAGTGGAGGAAGTAAGGGTCCCAGAGAGTGTTGCCAAGTCAGACAACGATACCACAGATTCAGAAAAGTAAGACATTCTCCATCCATGGTCTCATTGAAAAGGGATGTCTGATGTTGTTGGCTCCAAGAATGGTTCATGGTGAAGACTGGGTATCTTGTGCAAACCTAAAATCCACAAAAATTCTAGCATACAACAATTGGCTGTCCAGTCTTAAAAACATAACATTAAAGTGTATTTTCAGTTGTTCCAATTAGCTTATTATAATTTTGTGGAAGTTGTTTTACATCTTTAGCAAACCTCTGGGACTTCTGGTCCTTATTATTTTTAACTTGCAGAAAACTGAATCTGTCTAGTGATTTTGTTCCCTGTATCCAAATTGTGCAGGTTAATAATAGAAGAATTTCCTGCTTTTTGTGTCTGGCAAAAAATATTTTTTACGTTTTACTTTCTTATTGAAGTACATTTAAAGTATGTACTTCCTTACTTTCACTCAATTAGTATAGAATATGAGTACTTCTGCCACCTTTGCATGCATGTACGTAACAAGACCACAGACTGATGTATTTACAACTGAAACATAAAAAAACAAAACAAAACACAGATGCATGGTTTGGATAACTTTGCCCACTGAAGTGCACCTGGAGAATAAACATGTTTTTTCTTGACAGTGTGCTTTTCAATTGTTATTTTGTCCTGCTACTTTATATTGCAAAACAATTTTTCCCTGAAGTACAAAGATATGTTGTAAACCCATGTAGTTCCCAGATGCACACAGAATGGATGACTCAAGCTGTTTAATGAGCTGTTTTCTGTTAGTTTTAGTTTTCAGTTATTTGACAAGTCAATATATACCAAAGAAATATGTGTATAAAGCTGCAACCAGCAACTGTTTACACTAACAACACATCCAGCAGCAGTTTCTTTAATAATTGATTTTTTTGAATCATTACCTATTATTATTACTATTGACTCTAATTATGCTCTTAAATAAGCATAAATATGCATAAAAGCATTATTTACAACAATAATTTGTGTTATAAAAAGCATTTCAGTGATGAGTCATTTTCAGCTCTGCTCTGAATTGTTCAAAACAAAGGGATTGAAAACACATATCTGGTAGTATGTACAACATTAAAACTCATTTTAAAGCTGGAAAAAAAGCTGACTTTAGTCTCAGGACAATTAATCCTGTCTCGTTTTTGGTTTTAACAGGATTATATTTCCCCTTCAGCTGTCTAGCAGGAAACACCATGTGCCATTTGGTGTTCATTTACCTGCAGCGGGAACCACTCTCCCTCTGAGGTGCAGGTGTACTGATTTACCCACTGATTTGCCCAGGAGCAGGTGGTGGGGAGACTGAGAGGAGGAGACGTGTGGACGCACAGATGGAAACCTGGAGAGGGTTGAAGGAGGTGGAGGGGCATGGTTATTTTTACCTCTGTGAATCACATCCATTGGATGTTGGTGGTTAATATATGGGTGGCTGCTGGCGCTCGAGCAGCCAGAGTATGACTGAGTGAGGGTGGGGGGTGGGGGGGTTGGTGGCGGGCAGAAGATCAAACATGCTGTGATGAGTGGCATCCTGGGTGAGCCATCTTCACCCACCCCTCCCCTTCTTCCTGCACAAGTCTATCCCGGAGGTCATTTTGAGCCTGAGAAATAACAACCACAGTGAGCAGCACATCCACATCCTAATTGTCTGCTGCTGCACTCCATTGGTCAAGAAAACGTAACTTAATCAGCTTGTGCAACTCACAGACTCCCTGAAGAGATGCATTCATGGATAAAGACAAAGCTGCAGGAGCTTTATAAAACCTTTCCAGTAGCAAAAACCTGCATGAGGTAGAGTTAAATAATACTAACAGTGGATGAAATCTGTGACACCCTCAAGGATTATGAATAAAAGTACCATGACATAAATCTAAATTGAAATTCTCCTGTTGCCTAACTTAGGTCTTATCATCCAACTATTCAGCATCAATTTAAAATGCCTCAAGAATACTGGATATACACTGATAGCATCCAGAAAATGAATTTCAGCAACACAATTTTAGACTTTGAGCATGTGGATGAATTGAGACAGAAAAAATATTTTCTTTCAACAGTAAGGTTCTTTTGTTTGCATGAATTTTATTGAATTCAAAGCATTTTTCTTGCTTTGAAATCTGTCTTTCAAAAAGGATGAAGAGGTCAGCAAAACTGGAAAATACACAAGGATTTTAGCTGATAATCACAAGGTTAAAAACACCCAGATTGCAAATAAAATCAAAAATTGGCACTCAGACAGAGATTTGTAAGCAAAGCCACGCGAATAAAATGCTTTCCAGCCTCAAACCAATTTCCTAGCAAGCAAGCATCCTTCTTAAGTCTTAATGTTAAAAACGAGCCCGTGCCGCCTACAGCCGATGGGTCACCAGCCAATCACACAACATTGATTATCTGTCAACATCAGGCCTCTCATTCACACACACACACATACTAGTGAATTACAGCCTGTGTTTGTATGTGACAGATTTAAATGTGTTAGGAAATGATTCATGTCATAAAGGTTTTTTTCCCCTTTTTCTTTTGATTCTGTATACATTTAAAGAGGAAAATCCATTGTTTCCTTTTTCATTTGGCTGAACGTCATGACTGATGCAAGAGTGCTTATTTCATTGCAATTTCTTTACTTTTAGATTAAACTGTGTATGTGATACATATTTCAAAATGATTTAACAACAATCTGCTAAAGACATAAGAAAATAAACCATTTTACTCATGTTGGCACAAAAACAAGTAAATAAAAATATATCATTTCAGAGTAAAAGAGAATATAAACCTTCCACGTTATGTTCATTCTTATACTTGACACACTTATCTGATTAAATTACACGCCAATTAATGCTGACACCAATTTTAATTAAGGATTTATTCCTTATTTTCATAAACAGAGGTGACAGCTTTGCATTTTTGCTCTTGTGCCTTGAATTAGATAAACATTTCTTGTCTATCTCGCATGTTTGTAAGATGTCAATTAAGCTTAGTTTATTGCATTCATCAACAACAGTCATTTCAGAGCACTTTTTTAAATTTGTTCATTGTGGGCTGTCTGGGAGCTCATCTAGTCACTATGGGGTTTGAGATTTGGAAGAGCTACAGGAGGTGTGACCGAGTAAAAATCTTTGTAAAGCAAAATACTAAAGGGAAGTGAACCAATCTGCGACTGGTGAGGGGTTCTGATAGAGTATACCGGTCCTATTTATTTAAGACATGCTATTTGTCACCTGTGTGCTTGAAGACTATTCTGCTTTCTTTCCCAACTTTGTACTGTCAAATTTTTGGATCTCCAGTCAAACCTGCATCATGCAACATGGAAAAGATGCCATTATTCAAAGGAGGCTTTCTATAAAAAGTTCTCTAATGATCTTTGTAGTCCATGTCACTTGTTGGACACCACCTAGACAGCAAGTGTTTGAAAGATAACATGCAAGCAAACTTCTCCTCGCTGGTCAGATTTAGCAGTGGCCAGGAAAAATAAAAAAGTCCAACATTGCTTTGGAAAACATACACACTAATGCTACAGTAATAATTAACTAGATGCATTACTTTTTTAAAAAACCTATATTTAAGCTTAGCTCAGTTGGCATCACTGTAGATCCTGAAATGCATTTTACTATGGTTGCTTCCTAATGGGTGTGTAGGTGAGTTGGAAAGTAATTTGCAGCATGAACTGGTGGGAGAAACTTTGGGCTCCTTTGCTCTACTGTGCTTCTTAAGAACTGTAAACTGATCAGATGCTTTAAGAGATCTACTAAAGAACTCATAATTTTTAATTTCTTCCACAACAAATAAATAACACCTTTTTGGTGCAGCTAATTGTTGCATTTGTCTCTCATATAAACAGCTCTGAATTACAGTTAGTGACTTCATAATAATTTATCCTGACTCATGCAAACCCCTTGCAGACATTGTGTGGTGAGCTTTATTAGATTCATGGATTTACTAAAGAAGTTATAAGCCTTGATGGGCATCCTTTATTTCCCAGAGACAGTACCAACAAATGCAGAAGAAAGTGCTGCGAGACACCACTGAATAGGCATATATACAAACAGACAAAGCATCTGATTAGACAGAGCAAAAGACATCCAAAAAGCCATGTAGTGGAGTAGGGAGCACTGGTGAATGACTGTTGTTGGTTTTGGAGCGAGAACTTGTTGATCCAAGGTTTTATTAGCAATTCTGCAGCCATTGTGGATTGTCTTGAATAGTAGCTTTTGGAGAAACCTATCCTACAAATCTAGATGTACCGCTAGGAAATTTAAATTACTTTGCAGATATAGGTAGTTACCATCTGTTGTTGCTAATTAAATATGTCCAAAAGGGGAGACAATCAAATCAGTCTATCCTTGTAGAGTCTCTGGGCGAGCTTAATGTGATGATGACAGAGAGGCAATGTGAGTTGGATGGTAAACAATGTAGATGGCTGAAGCTGAGGAATGGTACCTTTGGAACTGACAGTTAAAAATTTGGAGTTTTCCTCAAAAATTGAACAGAAGACGGCACTCAAATCAATTCTTTGCATGGTAGATGTATTTGTTATTTTGCCACAAGGCTACAGCAAACATTTAACCTGCCACTTAGCTTCACTGGTAGCTAAATGGGACTTACTGAAAACCCACTGATCATTGTTCAAGTCAATTTTATTTATATAGCAAATGTTGAATAAACAATGGCAGGTAAAAACTCCCATGTGGACTTCCTGCCCTCCAATTTGCGATCCACTACGAGAGGGAGAAATGTCCAATGCCAGGTGATATTTGGCATTCTTGAACCTGGCTTTTGCAAGACAAAATGGTAAGACACGTTGATCACCAAGGTCTTCAATCGCTTAGGGATTATGGTGTATGATGCCCATCTTAATTAGACATGGTAAGAGGCATCTGGTAAACTTGTAACGACACATTAAGCTGTTCAAGAAAGAACCTGAGTGTGATCATGTATATCTGTCTAAGTGTAGTCAGCTGTCTTTCACATAGTCCCTGATGTGAAAGATATCAGTTGTGTGTCAGGACACACGCTATTCTCAAATTCTGATTACAAACACAACTTGTTTGATCATCGTTGGATTTCATTTTTATTACATTGCCGTCATTCTTGCTTTGTCAAACTATTCTACACAATTCACTTTACCACTGACTCATTTTTGTCCATCTAAATATGTCACCTTGTTCGTTATGAATGGGAGGAGCAGTAGACGGAATTCACATCAGAGAATTTTCATGAAGTGAACTGAAAAAGAAGTTATGTAAATATATATTTAACATGTCCTCAGCATTTGCAAATATGGACTTTGTGGCATGTTTTTGTCAACAGTTCCTTCAAAATAGCATTTGCATGTGCTATTTGGCATTGCTTTATTCTGCACAAGATCATTGTGATTAGAAAAAGGACACTTCTTTAAATTGATCTATACAAGACTGAGGACTCACACATATGTGCTGCATCAACACCGACAAGTGTGCCTTGTTCTTGGTGGAATTAAGTTGTCATGACATTTTCAATTAAAGGACATAGTAGATGACTTAACTTTCCATTTTGGGCAGCAAAAGCAAAGAGGAAACTTCACGTTTTAGTTAAGAAATTTAGGAAGTAACATTTTAAAGTGGATGACTCTGTCGGTTCTTTTAGAGTACAGCCACTCAAACTTCATCTCTGAATAAAGTGTAGTCACCTAAGCTGCAGTAAAAAGTGCTGAATGTATTTTTCTTTTAAATCTGCCAGAGTAAATCAGAAAGCTGTGTTCCAATGCTGAGGATTGAAGTATATACCTGAGCCTCTTGAGTTTTTTTTTTTCACTAGTTTCTCTCTGTTGGAGGGAGCTGAATTATGCTGATAGCAGCATGCACTGAGGCCGTAATGCAAATGCAGTCAGCTGCCAGGCAAAGCAGTTGCTATTGTTTGTTCAGAAAAACGCAGACTACTCCCAGAACAGCCGTAGAGCTAGCATGATAGACAAATACACAAACAGTGTTAGTTTGTCATTTACAGCTTTACAGGGTTTTCAGCAGCTTCGGCAAGGGTGTGATAAGATCGTGTAGAAGCTGTAGACGCTGATAGGGAGCTGATGAGGTCCCTGGATCCCCAATGGGCAGCTTGAGCTATAAATGCCTCTGCTGTCAGCTGTTCTGGGTGAAAGCCTCCTGCAAAGAGTACAGACCTACTGTTACTTCTGTACACTGTTGATTTGTGCAGAAGACTGAAACAGATAGAAATACAGTTCCTTATTACTTAATAATTTCCCCATGTTTTTGCTTTTTCCCAGAATGTCTTGTAAAAACTTTTATTTTTAATCGCAACCCAGGACTGCTATCTTTTTTTGTACATAACTATCATTTTAAAAGTAAATTTTCATTTGAATTGAAGGTATACGTAATTAAATGGAAGCAGCCAACTTCTTTTGCAAAAGAGGTCACTTTTTCTTAAAGTAAATCAGCAACAATGCAATAAATTTTCAGTAGTGGTAACACTACTGAGCTACAAATGATCCAGTCTGTATATGAATTTATTTCAGGGACACTAGAAAGAGTGAAGTAGTGGATGAGTATAACCCTCATCTTTCGAAAATAATAATAGGAAAAAAGATAACTAAGCATTTTCCATGAAATGGTGACTAGAATGTAGGGATGAAGATAGTGATCAGCTTGAGGATTTTTATAGCTCTCATGTCAGAAGTGTGGGTGTTCCTTTACTCCTCCTTCTACATTTTGTTCTGACTCCCCAGAAAATGAACACTGGCCCATAACAAGGAGTTGTTCAGCCATTATCTTCACATTCATCCATCCATGGGGCCACCAGCCACACAACAGAGGCCCAGACCTCCTTCTCTCCAGCCACCTCCTCCAGCTCTGGTAGAATACCTAAACGTTCCCAGACCAGCTGAAAAATATAATCTCTCCAACATTTCCTTGGTCTGCCTCAGAACCTTTGACTGATGAACTTATGATATGTAACTCATATGATCTCTCATTAATAAAGTATTGTTGAAGTGAACTGAATTGATATGCCTGAAACACCTCCCCAGGGAGGCGTCTTAACAAGTGCCCAAACCACCTTAACTAGTTCCTTTGGATGTAGAGGACGAGCGGTTTTACTTCATGTTTTGGAAGTTATTTCTTTGTATCTCTGCAGGAATGTGGTTTCGAGCACAGGTGATGCTGACAAGCACATCTATAACTACAAATATGTGATTCGTATGACAGTTCCTTGCGGAGGGAGAAGAAAAGAGTTGTCATAGATTTTTGTTTTAATCCCCTGGAGAACAAAAATGGCAACTAGATGGGAGGAAGTAAGCTCAGTTCTGAACAAACTATATTCAGAATTTAGCTGGTTTGTCGAGTACATCTCAGGACGAAGGACAAAGTTTTTATCACAGTCTTTCATTCAAAAGCTATTGCCCAGATGGGTGGAAATCCGATAAGCTCTGGAGAGAGCATGTCCAAAGTCAAACACAGCAGCTCTTTACATTAGACCAATGTGTTAGATCAGTACATTGGACCACGCTTTGTGGAATCCTTCCCTTGAACCAGCAGCGGGATGACTTGAATGGATTATCACAATTTGTAGTGAAGACTTTTAAGATTCTTTCAGGATGGACTGCAAAAAATATGAATAATTCTTTGACAGTTCACTGATTAAAATTTAAATTTGTTCAGTTATGTTTTTTCTAATTCTTACTTTAAGCAAGGAGGCATTACATTCTACCCAGAAAGCATTGGAGGTTGGCAATGTTTCTGCAATATTTAAAAACTGACTACTCATAATCCATTTATAATTCAGGCAGACAGTTTAAAAGAAAAATAGAATTTATCAAAAAGTGTTGATAATAAACTTTATTGCACACGACAATCGCAAAGTGACTCATAAATTCACTCAGGTATTAACAAGATTTTTTAACATTGGGAATGGTGTGAACTGCTCCTGGAATACCTTTGTGCATAGGATTCTGGTTCTTTTACGCATCTGTTCATTTTCTTTCCCTCTGGGTGCATCCTAAATCAAAGCTCTAGACACATCTGTCATCACAGTTGCATCATGTACTGCATTAGCAAACCAAAAGATTGCCATGTAGATAAGTTTCTTTTCTCAGCGTGCAGTTGGCTTGAAGGATGTGGAGGCTTGTACTAGTTTCTTCTTTTTCTTTTGACCCAGTCAATTCTTGTGCTTTATATTACATTGTCATAATTAAAATAAAGCATTGTATTTGGGGAGAAGTAGACCTGAAGTGGGTGTGAGAGCATGCACAGTTAATGAGTCCATTAACATGAAAACGTGTGTGTGTGTCTGTGTGTATGTGCCCATGAATGTTTCATCTTCATTTATAAAGAACTGCTAACATGGTTCTGTAACAAAACAGAAACTTTTCTCTGAACTCTTTCAACTATATTTACTTTATTTGGAAAAGAAAAATCTCAAGAATATATTTCTCTAGTCAAGAACACTGACAAATAAGAAAACTTGAAATATATAACAAAGCATCAAGTACAGAAAAATGAACACATAGAGAAGAATGACAGGAGCAGGTTTAGTAGAGAGGCAGTAAAAAGTGATGCTAATTAAATTACGGTTCTCCATGACTAGCAGTGTGTCTCATACAAGTTGACATACTGCACTCTTTACTCAAGGGTGTGATACACACAGATGTCCAACATAATTTGAATCAATTTAGCCTCGCCACCCTCACCTGACCTAAACCAACCTCATCTGCATCTATGCCATCCTGAGTAAATGAAAAAGTGTATCAGTGGTAGGAGGGCTCTGAAGTCAGATTCATTGGTTTCACCTTAAAGACTGGGGCCCAGGGGCTGCCTTCATTAAGAAGGATCATGATTATTTAGAGAGGGTGAGGATCAGAGGTTAAATTAGATTTTTAATATGAGAGCTAGGTCTCTGAGACTTCAAGTACTGGGTATACTTGGACTACAAATTCTGATTAACATCATTTGACAAATTGTAAATAATACAAGATGATGTATTCCTCTCGTCTGCACATTCTACAAGTGTCAGTTTACATGCGAAGTTGAAAACATTTTTCTGTAACTGTACTCGTTTATTAACCATTTCAAATACAAGATAAGAGTAAAGATAAGAGTATTTTTAATAGTGAGATTAAGGTAGCACCTGTGGTGCACTTATGTTGAATCATTTTCACTTAGTTTGGTTTGTGTTCGGGCAGCACGGTGGCTTAGTGGTTACCACTGTTGCCTCACAGCATGAAGGTTCAATTCCCGGACTTGGCAGGAGTCTTTCTGTGTGGATTTTGTATGTTCTCCACATGCTTTGATTGAGAACTCGAAATTGCCTGTAGATGTGAGTGTGACCGTGTACAATCCACAATTAACTACCCAGCTGTTTTATGGAAATCTTTTTTGCAAAAAATTATGTGGCGATTGTTCCGTAGTTGGGTCAACTTGATGCTGCGGTGCTTTAACACAAGTATATGTAGTGCACCACAGTTTGCTGATAACCATGCCAAGACCACCTTGTCAAAGTGGTCTGTTTTTTTTTTTTTTGGTCCTTTTACTAAATTAGTGTCATCATACAAAAGCCTACATCTTTGTAGGCTACATCATTCATTCAGTAATTCACTAAATGGACAAGAGGTTAGTGGTCAGCTGTAACATCTAGATGGCTGAATGGGCCAATGAAACACATGGGACAAAGGGTGCAGAATCAACATATACTGTGTAATACCCGTCTAAATGAGATGCCAAATGACTTCAGATGCGCATTAATATTCCTACCCAATAACATTGTGTTATAATGTGAAACTGAAGAGGTAAATTGGAGAAGTAAATATTAACAAAGAGGCTAACAAAGCCAGGACTTTTTATTAACATGATTGAGGATGTGTTTACAAGAGAAATTGGCAAGGTAATCGACACTATATTCTTAATGTAATTAGCAAGAGCAGCAATTTGGAGTACTAAATCTAGCCAACAAGAAATCTAACAACTGTTGCATATGCTTCATGTAAAAACAAACAAAAGAAAAGTCATTTGAATTTATCTTTACTTGTATAGTGCCAATTCACATCAAAAGCCATTTGAATACAGGAGACAAAGGGCACACATTTTGGACTGACTATGATGTGTGTTTTAAAACCTTTTTTATTCTTTTGATCTCACATGAAGTAAAGCTAACCCAGAGTACATAAATACACTCACATAAGAGGTTTGGCAACATGTAATAGCAGGCACTTTAAGTGTTAAAGTGCTGTCTTGTTTTTTTTTTTTTTTTCTGTCTCTTCACTTGACAGCAAAGTGTAATCTCCTAATTATGTTGTCCATCTCTCCTGGCCTTGAAAGCTAACTTCTAAAGAAGTGTTTGTCTTCTACTGCAAAAAAAAAAACAAACAAAAAAACATTAAAAAAAAGCTTATGTTGTAGTACTCATTCAAGAGTTGGAGTCTTGTAATCATATAACACTGACTCCAGCCCAATCAGTGTTGTACAAGACCAGGACAGCCTTCAGCCTTGATACTCTCCACTTCAGACGAGGTCATTCATGTCATATGAAGATCGATATGTTGGCAGACACACAAGAATGAGGAATTGATTCTGAAAATACATTTTTACTGTGTTTAATGTTGTCCTGCCAGTTGTTGTTGTTGTTAATAATCTGCATAAACTGAGATTTTGGGGCTGCGAGGTCAATACCTGTGCATATATCCTGTCATTGGCCACTTGAACACAGCGATCCTGCTTTAAAGATATACTGGTGATTCCCCTCTTGATTCAGCTTCCACTCTCCAGCTGTGCATTAACCGCACAACATCCCCTCCCCAGTGTGTGCTTTTGCAAAGCATTATGGAGTTAAGGTGATTCCTTTCCTCTGCTTTGCAGCCCACAGTCAGCAACAAGTGTTTCTGGTCATTTACTACTTTATTTTATCTGGTTGTCCACATGAGAGGTACACAGATGTACTGGCCTCAGTTTTTTTTTAATCACTGATGTTTCCAATGTTATTGCAGCTTGATGATGGAGCTTCTCCCAAAGGGGGAGCATGACTGAAACTGCTAAGCATGGCAACAGGGTTTGCGGAGTTGCTAGTACCCCATGTCAAAGTGGGTGGTCCAGCAGGTGTCTGGCTCTCTGACCTCAGTGGTTTATCTATTTGCCTGAGCACCAGGCCATGCATCATCATCCTCACAGTCCTGGATGGACTGATTTCATCTTCTCCACACAGTTTACAAAAATCCATGCACCTCCTTCTACTTTTCCACCATGCCAGTTCATGCAGGACTCATTGCCACTTCGGCTCTGTTACTACCTTCTGAGGTTGTACATTCATGAAACAAAATGTTATGTTGTTCCACCTCCTGTGCAATTCCCATAGCACAAAGAAGCAGAAAAAAAGACGCTACAATAGCAGAATGAATGAATATTTTTTCCAGCTTTGCATGTCTGGACTTAGGATTTTATGGGTGGGTGGTTGGGGTCACCGGGGGCTAGACTAAGACTGATCAGATCATACTTATGTACACAGAAAGGCATTTTAGTTTACTCTATGATACGTCTTTATATGCAATGCAATATTTTAAAGAGAATGCTGTTCACCTTCTGTGTTACAGAAAATCTTTTTCTGTAAATGTGATTTGTTTCCCTCTTTAACTGGACTGAATTTATCTTTTCCTCCCAACCACATGCTATTTTGAGAAGCACTGCTCAAATTATTTGATCCTATTTGAAATTCTTGCAGAGATCTCCAAGTTTCCAAAGTTTGCAGGCCAGGAAGTTGCCAGACTGGACTTAAGGGGGTAGCGTATCACAGAAGACAGAAAGAAATATTCTGTTTGACGGAAGGATCCAACCATGAAAGGAAAAGACAAAAAAATCCATATGGTTTTTGCTTGAAGATTTCATTCAGTCTGAACATAAGACAGCTATACACCACATGGCATCAAACAAAAAAACGGGCTTTGATCCCTTAAATTTAACAAAACATATGAATTTTAAAAAGGAGAACAAAACGTGTGAAATAAAGGTCAGTGCTATCATTTAAGCAGTGGGTCCTGGTGGATTTATGATTTCTATCATTCATAGATTGTCAAATACATGGACTGGTATGGCTCTGAAAAAACTGATATTCTACATTTAAATAATCCAGTAAGTAGGATGTTCTAACATTTAGCAGCATTGCATCCAAATTGCAATCAAATCAACACCTCCCACATGCACTCAAGCTATAGCGGCTACTTTTGAAAAAAAGCGGTGTACTAATATGGACTGAGGACCCTACAATCTGTAGAAATAAAAAAGGTAACAAATACAATGTTTTTTTTTTTCAAAAGTAGTAACTCATGAAAACGATATTGCATTTGTGCCAAAAGAACCACTTAAATGTTACACTGTCAACCATGACTTGGCTACTTATTATAATAGGGTGGCTTCTCACTTCAAAGAGACATTTCAATATAATCTGCTGGCACCAAGCTTGATGGCTTTGGTTGAGAATAATGGAAAAGTTAGGAGAGTGATCTCTTGTCCTAGCCTCACCAGTGGCTGGACAAGCTGGAATATTTTAATGAAAAGTGTCATATACCATTGTCATAAATCTGGTGTCCTTGATCACTTCAGCTCTTGCATGATATGCTTTTTGTCCTTGGAACTCTGCTAAAACAGTTCAAAGCCTCCAAAGGCCTCTGTCAACATTATGCACTTCATTTGTCAAAGGAGCCTTTGTCCAAGTAGTAAGAACATCCATCATTTAAGTTGCTGTAGTTTTGTGTGGAAGACAGAAGCTGAGGCAATGGCTATTTTTAAATTTATTACGCACCAGTACACTTGTATGCATGCTTCTGTAGTAGTACTACACTAGTAAGATAGTATGTTTCTAAAGCAACACAGGATTAGGCAAGGAAGAAAAAAATGAGAGTGTATGTACTTAGACATTACAATACTGGTGCAAAGCATATTTGCAACTGTAGAAGGTTACATTGTGTTATTAGCAAATAATTGCACAATCTGCACTAAAAGTTTGGACACAAAGAGGGGGGATAGTGAAAACACTGGTTGAAAGATGCCAGATGGAATTGCCAAACAGGAGAAACAGGGAAAGACCAAAGAGAATATTTGCACATGTGGTAAAAGATGAAATGTAGTTGGCCGGTGTGAGAGAAGGAGGGGAATAAAGGGGAAGGTGGAAATGGGTCATCAGCTGTGGCAACCCTGAGAGGGAAAACATAGAAGAAGAAGACTATGTATTGATGACCACCTCTATGCCTCTATGCAATACATACTACACGGTTGCCCTTAAAGCTGGAATAAAATATGTTTAAACTCTTCTCATGAAATAAATGTAAATAAAAAGAGTTATAATAAGATAAATGTTTTTGAAAATGGGCAGCACATGGTTAGCACTGCTGCCTCACAGCAAGAAGGTTCCTGGTTCGACTCCTGGCCCAACAGGAGACTTTTCTGTGTGGAGTTTGCATGTTCTCCTCATGCTTGCATGAGTTCCCTCCAGGTATTCTGGCTTCCTCCCATAGTCCAAAACCATGTATGTTAGGTTGATTGTAAACTCTAAATTGCCCGTAGGTGTGAGTGTGCATAGTTGTTTGTCTCTATATGTGGCCCTCTGATGGACTGGCGACCTGTCCAGGGTGTCCCCATGCCTATCGCCTATAATGAGCTGGGATAGGCTGCAGTAGACCCCCATGACCCTGTAGATGGATTTAGTGGGTATAAAAAATGGATGGATGGATTGATTTATGAAAACAAAATGAAAAACAGCCTTTTTGTAATTCAAGACAGGAAGCAAAACAAGCTTAAATAATTGGTTAATCTATAAAAGAATGTGAATAAAACAATAAAAAAAGAAACATGGAAATGAACCAAATACTTTCTAAAAACTTATCAGAAGAGTTCCTGTAAAGAAAAATCCAAACCAATCTGACAAAACCAGAAAATATGAAAAAATGTATAACATAGGAAGCCATTGACGATGACAGTTTTGCTGGATATTTATCACACATATCTCATACCTATTTGAATATGGGACTAGTTTTCTGTAGTAATAACAGAAAGAAGCTCTCTACAGTAATTCAGATCAAAGGTTTGAGCCCAGCACAGATTATTTTCCATATCTGTGAAAGACTGTGCTCTCCTGACACAGTGTAGTCTCAGTTTTATCATTCTACACTTTTGCCCTTATTTGGAAAAATTGATATTTTTAGCACTTTTTTTCACTGCAACACAGAAATCTCAAAGGCCCCGTGGTTTCACTGAACATATTTCATCTCATGCTGGTAATGGAGGTTACCTGAATAATTACATGATTGCCAATGACGTGAGCCTTGCAAATAGGTATTGGGACATTTCACCTTTGCTGCATTAGTGCTTGTTGTACTTGTAAATGGATCTCTGAAATTAATAATTGAGCGGTGGACCAAAAAAAAAAAAAAGAAAAAAGAAAAAAAAAAAGCTTTGTGTCCTCAAAGCAGAGAGGGATATAAGGATACAACAACACTCTACTTCACTGACAGTAGTTAGAATCACACGGCTGATCTGCAGTACTCTTCAGTCTCAGAATAAAACCATTCAACGGAAACAGATTCTTCCCGAGGTGTGCTGATGACTGCAACGGTTCCAACATGACAAAAGACCTCGGTGCTGCTGTTAGTTCTTTACTCAGGGGAACTCAAGGTCAAAACGCTCCAAAGAAAAAGGAAATGAAAAGAGTTTCAAGAAGCTTAGTGGTGTGTTTTCTCTTCCTCTGAGTGTTCATACAAAGACATTGCTGTTTTTTTTCTCTGCAGTAAAAGAGGAGTGCATAAATTTATAAAAGTACTTTTTGAATACAAATGTTTGAAAACCCTTTTTGTTTCCCATGTTATAGATGTATTTTCATTCAGATTAAGTAATATATAACAACTTGCACAGCTGGTCATAAGTACTGCTAGATTCAGAATTATTTGGACAAGAACAACATTTTTTTAAATGATTTTGCCTTTTAATGCCAACAAAATGGAGTTGAAATAAAATAGCAAAGATGTCATCAAAGAGTAGACTTGTAGTTGGAATATAAGAGGTTTCACAAGAGCATGGCATTTACTATTTAGTGAAAAGTACCTCAGTTTTTTGACTGGAGCTACCAAAGTGCTATCAAGGAGATGCAAGCCAAGGAGGGCATTCTAACCTTATGTGAAGCCAAATCTTATGAAAAATATTAAGACTGAAAGACCTGGAAGGACACCGAAGACAACTAAAGTGGATGATCAGAGAATCCTTTTCATGATGAGGGAAAAAATCAGATGCTCAGGATAGTCATTATCAAAATTTACAAATCAAGACATGCCTTCTTGGATGTAAATACAGAAGAATGCAAATATAGAGAAATGTAAGAATGTGGTTCAAACCACTGGTAACATTCAAGAACATTAAAGTCAGATTAGACTTCACTAGAAAGCAACTAAAAAAGCTTCCCATGTTCTGGAATCAGATTTTTTGGACAAACTTGTATCAGCATGATTGAGGAGAGGAGCCTGGAGAAGAGAAAAACCAGTTCATAATTCAAAGTATCCACTATTATGTGTCAAACGTGGTTGAAGTAGTGCCACAGCATGGGTATGTACACCAGTGAGCTCTTTCCGCTAGCAACAATAGATGCATTCATGTATGAAAAGGAAGTCGGTTGCTTGATCTCAACCCAATACAACATGTTTTTCAGTTACCGAAAGTAAAACTGGAGGAGCAGAAGACCCACAAACAACGTGGGCTGCAGTGAGAACCTGGCAAGGCATCTTTTCAAAACCCAGAATCTGGAGCCTGTCCCAGATGCTGCTGGGTGACGGGGGGAGATACACGTAAAAGATCTCATAGTCTACCTAACATACAGACAGACCACCAAGGATACTCATACCTGCCGTCACTTTAGGATCATGCTTTACCATAGAAAGTACTTACATGGAGTGTTTTTTGCCGCTCTTTTGGACTAATAGCTCTATTGCCAACGACTTGGCTCATTTAGTAGTCATATGAGCTGTTGTGGTATTTTTGCTTCTTCATTTTGTCAAATTCTCCTCTTAACAAATTCACATTTCTGCCAGATTATTTTGTGTTTATTTTCATCGCAGCTTTACCATCAGATCACTAACACAGCATGTAAGGTTTTACTTATTTATATGATCTCACTGAGTGAAGTTGTTTTTTATATATATATATATATATATATATATATATACATACATACACACACACACATATTTATGTAGGGAGATATGGCAAGTGTGCTCTTGTGCTGATTTCATCACAGCTGTGGGAGTACAGTGATCAATAGGTAAACGATCGATACTTTGGCATTAAGAAAACAGATCTAAGCTGCTTTAATATTTATAAAAAGGGTATTGACTGCAAAGTTGTTTCAGTGTAAGATTGTCAGACATAAACAGCTTAAATTCTAAGCAGTGGTTTTCTTTTTTCATTTATATTTCATCTAGTCACAAAGATAGAGACAAGATCTCATGTCATTTTTGGGATTTGTCACAGTTAATGTGATTAAAACACTGTTAACTACTGCGTATAGAAAAACACAAGTGTTATGTGAGAAAATTGTTAGTCCTTGCTTACTTGTAGCACACAAAGGGATGGTTTTTTTTTCATGTTTAGTTAATTCCTGCACTTAAATAAATTCATGGGTTTCCTCAAGGACACAATTGTCAGAGTGCCCATATGGTGACAACTTTATTTACATTCGCTCTAATTACTGTGTTCCTCCAGGCCCGTTGAGGCATTTATACTGGATGTTGACACATTTCCTTTCCATAATTTATTCAAGGACAGTTTGACACTGGCAGCTGCAAGTCAAAATGAACAACAAACATCATGTATTTGAAACTGCTTCCTGCTTTAAAATTCAGTCAGACCGGCAGCATGTTTTCCTTTATTTATTTTTGCTATAGTTGAAGTGAAACAGGGAATGAATTTTTAAGGATTTAAACCCACCAATGGAAATATTTACTGCAGCTCAACCACATTTTATGAGCCCGTTGATAGTTTGATGGCCATGGGTAATGTCAGGACCCTCAGAAGGCTCTATTTTTATTCCTGAATATTGTTTGCATTTGGACCAAACATTTGTCTCTCGGGATTTTTAGCCTGGGGATCTCTTCAAAGCATATGATACCATCATGAGCTTTCTGGCTAGTTGCATTCACATTATAAATGCTGAAGTGATGCAACAGCTAGCCAGTAGCAGACTAAAAATGGATAAATTCCTGTCACATAGCAGCTAAAAAAAACATTTTCAGTTTTTAACACTTACATTCAGAACAGTATACCTGATGTATTGTTTTGTTGTTTGCTTTTTAAGAACTTGTATTTTCAACCAATCAATATGAGTTACAGTTTTGGTCTTTATCAAAATAGGATTGTATCATTTTGACCAGTCTGTGCAATTTGATATACTATGAAAGAAGCAGCAAAAGTAGACATGATGAAACAAATTCCTAAAATTCTTGAAGTGTAGACACAAAACAAAACAAACAAAAAAAAGGAATCAGCCTTCAATGTTTTTAAGAAATATTAAAAAAGATCTGAAAACATTTGTTGTGACATGATGAAATTCTTCTTTCAAATTCTACTAAGAGCTATTCTATTATGTTAGTGTAATATTTGTGCAAGGGTGTGTATATGAGTCATTTATACCATGTAGGGCGTAGCTCAAACTGGACAATCATACTTTTACATGTTTTTGTACTTGTGTAAGGTGTTGCAGGAACAAATTCTTAGATGACCTTAGATGTCATAAAGTCCAAAAAGATTCAAAGGTACCATTGCATTTCTATAGAAAATAAACATGGTGTATCCATGCCTCATATGGTGCAATACTTTATTTTGAGACTTACACAAACTATGGGATTGCACTGATTTGGTTAGATTTGATCATATACTGGTGGAAGCATGTCTGTTTATGTGAAGCACACCATCTGGCTGGGAATCATGAGGTCACCAGAGCAGCCAATGGGAATATACAGCAGCTGACATTTATGCTCATTTTAAAAGTGAAAGTTTCTTTGACAGCACACCAAAGAAGGAGTGATCAGCTTTGCTTTGTACAAACCTTTGTTTTTGTTTTTGAAAGAAATGTGTATGTGGTTCTGTTGACTTCATCAGGACAGGACCTTAACCTCTCACTAGAGCAGTTCACAGCCGAAAGTGAAGTGGTTGGGATGAGAATCAGCACCTCTAAATCCAAGACCATGGTCCTCCATTGGAAAAGGATGGAGTGCCCTCTTCAGGTTGAGGATCAAGTGCTGCCCCAAGTAGAGGAGTTCAAGTATCTTGGGGTCTAGTTCACGAGTGAGGGAAGAATGAAGCAGGAGACCAATAGGCAGATCAGTGCAGTGTCCGCAGTGATGTGGACTCTGTATCAATCCTCCGTGGTGAAGGGGGAGCTGAGCTGAAAGGCGAGGCTCTCGATTTACCAGTCACCCTATGTTCCTACCCTCACCTATGGTTATGAGCTATGGGTAGTGACAGGAAGAACGAGATTGCGGATACAAATGGCAAAAATTAGCTTTCTCCGTAGGGTGTCCAGGCTCTCCCTTAGAATTAGGGTGAGAAGCTCGGTCATCCAGGAGGGGGTCAGAGGAGAGCCGCTCTCCTCCACATTGGGAGGAGCGAGATGAGGTGACTCGGGCATCTCGTGAGGATGCCTCCTGGACACCTCCCTGGTGAGGTTTACTGGGCATGTCCAGCTGGGAGGAGACCCTGGGGAAGACCCAGGATACGCTGGACTATGTCTCTCGGCTGGCCTGGGAATGCCTTGGGATCATCCCAAATGAGCTGGACAAAGTGGCCAGGAAGAGGGAAGTCTGGGTGTCCCTCCTTAGGCTAATGCCCCCGCAACCCGATCACGTATAAGCGGAAAAAAATGGATGGACGTGTATTTGGTTGCGACGGCACAGCTTTAGCTATGTCAGACTCACTCAGCAGTGCTGGACTGCTTTTATAACCATCCTAAACTGCTTCCTCCAGCTGACATCTGTCATAGTCAGGATCTGATTCTTCTGAAGTACCCTAGGTAAAAGACAGAAATGACTGGAAATAGCCATCTGATGTCCACTTTTATCATTCCTGCCATTCAGTTATAACATTCAAATATAAAATCAGACAGTTTCTTCTCTCCAATTCAGATTCATGCACACAGCTGTTACATTTTGCTAATAAGTTTTGACAGCATGATCATGCTATTGTATTCAACATATCCATCATAAATGCTGTAAGGAAAGGTAGGATGAATTCGAAATGGCATCAACAATGAAAAGGAGGACACCTAAAGCACACTTTGAGCTTGAAAACTGCATTAACAGGTACCAGTGGGAACTCTCACTTTCGTTCAGTGTCTGGCCTGGTCAATTTGTGGGATTTGGAGGATTTACCGGCTTTAGGTGCTCTTTCTGTTGACACATTAATTAACACTTTTCTTCAGTGAGTAAACTTGGGGAAAAAAATCACCAAGTTATGCGATTATTCCTGCAACTACATTTAAGGAAATGGACGTTGATAATGGCACTTGTCATTGTCATTTATAAAAAAAACATTTGAAACATCTGTATTAATGATTAGTACCTGTATTAATGTTTTTTTTCTTTTTCATCCAAATTTTCAAACCATGCTTGTTCAAGGCATTAACTGCATTATTGAGGAGTAAATTTGATCTAGTATTCCTACAATCCAGGAGGTGATGTTGGACTGGATCACAATGACATTTATGCAGACACACAAAACAGAGATTTGAGGAAAAGGCCCACCCTTAGCCATGATTTCCCTTTAGTTTTCTTTTATAGCAAAGCACATCCGAAGACAACCTTGTTCACCATCACAGACACAGCTGATGGCTGGATCTGGGGAAGCAGAGCTGCGTGTCAAACTCACTTACCAGACATTTCAATGATGGTGACACTGTTTTGACCCAGAGTCTTCGGGGTCCGGCTGACATACTTTCCCTGAATTTGAATGTGTGTTGCCTGAGGAACGTGACAGCAGATTCTTCAGGAGCTGAAACTCCCAAGTGACCGGTCAAAAAATAAGTAAATAAATAAAAGGAAGGAAGTAATTTCATCGCAAGTAAATTATTCTTTAAAAGATATAAAGTTTTTAACAAAGTCGTCTTGTGTTACTATTTCTTCTCTTTGAAGCTTTGTATAAGTTTATACATGTTTTTCTCACTTAAAATAGCATTACCTTTTCTCTTTTGCAATTCTGGATATAGAAGAATAGATATTTTACTTTTTAAAGTCAAATGGTTTTTAAATTTCAAACTATATTCATATATCACTTTTTGTTTTGTTTTGTTTTTTTTTTTTGTTCACCACTCAAAGTGTTTTTACACTACAAGCTACATCCTCCCACCCACCAAGTTGGGATATTCATTATTGTTTTCAAAAGTATTATTTATCTATTACTACAAAAAGTACTATTTGCTTACTACTTTTTAAAAAAAGTAATTTGTTATATCACTTGCTATATCAGCCTCCACTGCATCCCACAAAATTCAGACCTGTGAGGGTGCAGCTGAAGTCCTGTCAACCCAGTTTTGGTTTAACCTGTGAAATTCTGTAACTTGAAATAATTATGAGAACAGCTCTTTACAGTGACGGTTATCATGAGAACAACTCCACTGACATGGTCCTGAGGAAATAGGATTTAAGTCTCGAAACCATGAAATGAAAGCCATGAAACTCTAAAAGTTCCTGGCAGTGGGTGAAGCACATTCCTGGTGAGGTGGGAGACAAAAGTGGTGATCATCTTGTTTATTTGAGGCGTCATCTTGATGAGGAATGTTACCTCCTCCTCCCCATCCTCATCTTAACTGCAGTTACTACAACTCATCCTGAGAAAAGCTGCACGGCTAGCGGTTGCAGAGACTTGATATGAGTCTTGGGTACCCGCACACCGTTTATATTTGACAACAATGTTCCTGTCATTTTTCTTCCTGAGAACATCAAAGTAATGGACATATTTCCAACTAGTTAATACGAGAACTTCCATCTTCATCTTCCAAGCTAACTTTCTATGCTGTTGCTCTGTACATCTGGAAAACTTAAAAAAAGAAAAAAAATACTAAAAGAAATGTGTTACTTGAAACATTACAATAAAACTAGTAACTACCAACACTTCAGACCAACAAACCATGTCATTTTAAACCATGAAAAAAATGACACCACAAGACAAATGTTTGTTTGCCTGACATAGACGAAACCTAAGCACACTCCCCAGGCCTAAAATGTATGAAGATAATTCCTGAAACGTTTGAGATTGTAAACTTATTTACTTATCAAAAAACACCTACTCATGGAGAAGAAAAAGAGACACCCTTTTTACAAATGTGGAGAGAAGACATGGGTGTCCTTTCTTGAACAGTTATGTGGCATTGGAGCTACTCAAATTATCAGCTGTGGGGCTGATGAGGAACAGCAATTTAACTGCAGATCAGGAAGAGCTAAAATCACATTTTGAAGGATTACTGCTTCAATTGCACTCACCACATCACTTGGTTGGTCTTTTTTGCTATGTAAGAGTTTTATGATCCATTCTTTTATCCCCAGACCAGGTCAGTGACAAGACAAGACAAAACCGTCACTCAGTAAGAAATAATAGCTATTACATTTTTAAAAACCCAGAAAACTGACTTTTTTTTTTTTTGCAATGCTTGCTGAACAGCTGACCCTCCAGTACGGCAGGAATATTGCCTGAGTGACTAATGTCAGAAGCTCTACAAACCTCTCTACATATGACATGGATAAATTTGATGACAGAAAAGAATAAAGACTCAGTGAACTGTAGGGCTTACAGGAACATTTTAGTGTGAAGCCTAAACCACAAAACATTGTCTCTCACTACCTGATGTCCCTAATAAAGTGTTGGAGTGTATATTTACATTACCTTTTTAATTATCCCCCAGAGAAGTTCATATCTTTGGTTAAATTGCTATATTCATGCCCCTTAGCAGTGTGGTTAGAAACGGTGTAGAGTTTAATCCAGACCTTTTGAATTGTACTGTTTATTCGCCAGTATTGATTTTGAATACTTCTCAAATAATCCCAAAGGGACATTAAAATGCTGCAGTGGCTGCTGTTAACCATGGAGATACACAACTGCAGTCCTGTCTTCATGTATTCACAGTTGTGGAGGTATCCACTTGTATTTCTGGAGTTTTCCTCAGGACAGTGAAGGCTAAATTGTCTTAAAAGCCCCGCAGGAATCCAAGAACATAATCCTCACAGTGCTGCCTGTTTATCCAGCGTATAATCAATTGATCAGGTGTGTTTACTTAGCAGCACCTAGTTGCTGTTTAACCTTTTAATTACTATGAAACCATTAAAGCTGAACTTAGTTTTTCACATATTCTTACTGCATGTTGTTATGAATATTGACATGGTGTGAAAACATATTCAGGAATTCTGATATATCTGTTCTCGTTCATGTGGTAATGCATGGTGTAATATGAGCTGTTGAACCCGGATAAGGGGGATGATGAGGTTTGTCGAGTCTAATATTGTCCAATTCCAATACCTTTTGGATTTGGTAAAGATCTGATTTGAGTGTTTGCATTCATAACTATAAGTGCCTCGCATCAGACTGTCACATGAATGGAACAATCCTCTGGAAATGTGCACCAGATACCTGTCAGCTTGTGCAGCAGACAAGATTTGAATCAGGATTCAAACAGCATACAAACAGGATACAGGCAGTATTTTCAGATTTTTATGTCCAAACATCTCTGAAAAAAAAAAAAAAAAGATATGGGTCTTTTCAGCCAGTGTTCATGTAGGCTAAAGCCATAATTTTCAGGGGTTCTTTCCTAATCTGGCAAAATCATTGTTTTAACAGACACCAAATTCATAACTGGTTCGTGAGCAAGTTATATTCATAGTTTTGTCTGAAAGTGGTTGTAAAATGGATTCAAACACTAAGATAGCACTTGAATGCCACCAGCTGGAAGCCCTGGAAGTTGGTGTCTGCAGTTGTCACAAAATCCTTGATTGATGGTTTATAAATGTTGAATTGTTGGATGACTGACGGAAATTCAATACTTCAACTATTAGCTCAAAAATCAATCAGTGCATTAACATGGTGATTTCATCTGGTTGACCTTATCATGGTACAGCGTTGATTCATTCTTGTCAGTTCTATCTGGAAACTATCTCTGAACCCAAATCCAAACTGTTGGAGCAGAAATAGTTGTAGAATCAACACCTTGTGACGTACATTTAAAGGTGGGAGAATATGTCAAACATTCAAACCTTCTGAGCTGCAGATCATGCCAACATTGGACTTTTCCATTTGACTTACACAGACTGTAGGGAATGTGTCATGTTGCAGTGGGAACCATGAGAACTCAATTTGTTCATCCTTCTTCTGGTTCTTCTTCTTTCGGCTTTCACTTTCAGAGGTCGCTGCAGTGGATCATTTGTTTCCATCTCACCCTGTCATCTGCCTGTTCCTCTGAGCTTCTCCAGAGCGTTTATCTCTGGCTGTTCCTCTGCATCGTTCTTAATCCCATTCATCGTCATCACTTTAATTCATCCTAAATTTCTCATGTTCAGTAAATGAATAAAATAATACAATGTGGGAACACAGGGAGTGAAATCCAATCTCAATTACAAGGTAAGAGGCTGAGTACATCCCAGACAGATCCTCAGCCCATCACAGTACCAGAGAGTATCTGATCAATGAAATTTAAAAAATAAAATGTTTTACATGACAGGATTAGCAAACTATCCTCTTCTTAAATGAAAAATTAAGTTAAAATACAGCCTTGAGTTCTTTCTGCACATCTGCAGCACACAAGCAACATCAGTAGGAATGTTTGTTTTAGACTAGATTATTCCCACTTCATCCAACACACTTGTTTAACACTCAGACTGGAGGTAAAAGTGAGTGGGCCATTGACTAATGACTTTAATAAAAGTTAAGTAAAGAGAGTAGCTTGCACACCTGGAGTTCAGTTCATGAAAAGAGTTTGGAGGTGTGGTTGAGATGTACTTTGATTGACAAGACAGTAAAAAAAAAGTCTGGACTATTTTGTTTTTGATATAATTATATTCTTTGGAAGGAGTGGTTAAAAGACTTCTACTTGTAGTAATATCTGAGAGGATATTGTTCACACATGTAAATCAGAGATATGTAAACACTGAGGTATTTGCTTTCTGTTTTAAAAAGCATTTTAATATCTACTCAGATGGGAAAAAAAAGGAACATCAACACTCATTGCTCTCAGCAAGTTCAATCCACATCCTTTCCCTTTTGGTTAGTTGGTGTTCTCTTGTCCTTTCTGATCATTTCTTGTGCATTAACTTGATTGCTTGTAGCAGGTCTTTGATGTGAACGTGTCTGTCAACAATCGGGAAATAGGATCCAGAACAAACAGGTTTAGATGGGTTGCTAAAAAGAGGACGAGATGAAGAAGAAAAAAGGATGGAATGGCAAACAAGCTTGGAGAACAGAAAGCAGAGCAGGTGGAAATTGAATGGGGGTTATGAAGGAGAAAAATGGGTGAATATCAGCTGTGCATGGACAAGGACAATAGGCAGACAGCAAAAGGCGAGCGAGGGCGAAAGCGAGCGATAATGAGGAGGCCTATTTAAATGTCAGGTTCCCTCAGGTAACTAACACTGTGAAGTGACCTCAGTTTCACACTATAAAGTCCAACAGAGCGATACAGGATAATAAATACAATCTGAAGCAGCTTCCCTCTTCAAATGTCAGACACAGTGTAATTTTATTTCTATGTATATACTTTAGTGTGTTTGTGAATATCAGTTATCTGAAAGCTCTCAAGCCCTGGGATTAATGTGGTTGCCTCAGCAGCAGCTGTTCTCAAACAACATGCAAAAAGTATGTCTGCTTAATTTTGACCAGTGGACGAAGATAAAAAAAAAGGGAGTCATACGCAGGCAGAGAACAAAAGAATCAGAGATCAAATTACAAAGGAAAATGTACAAAAATAGACTGGTCTGGAGAAATAATAGAAAGCTTTGGAGGCGGAATTCTGAAATGAACGTGTGCAGATAAGCTTCAATGTAGCACCTGTATGAACTTTGTTTTTCAAATGAAGGGCTTAAAGGAGCTTTCTACTTCATGTAATTGTGTTTTTTGTGTACATGAATGACACTATTTACACAGCTTTCTAGATTTTTGTCCAAATCAGCAGCAATTATAACACTTTTCAAGGACCACAAAGATCAAAACTTGACAGCTGGCATTCTCCTCATCTTCATTTAATCCTGCAGGGAAACATGTCACCTGTGTCCATGGGTGTAACTTTGGTTTGAAAGCTGTGTGTGTGAGAGAGAGAGCGAGAGAGAGTGAGACAACACAGGATGGAGAGTTGGGGTCCTTTGGCAGTGGGAGAAGGTGACTTCATTTAATGCATTTCTACATATATTGAGATTAAAGTGACAGAAACTCAACAAAATAATTAAGCTGGACATATTCATATATTCCACCAGAAAGTATGTTTGTAAAATATTTATGAGAAAGAAGTTGTTCTACATTCTGTATTATTAAATGGACCAAGACTTGAGAGAATAATTTTATGAAATTAGAAATCTTCACCACTTGTTTGTATTTTATACGTGATCAGTTTTTAAATATTGTGAGTCAGTTCCACTGTTTTTTCCATTTATTTATGTAACTTTGTGCATGAAAGGTTTAATGTAACTTTGTGATTCTGCTTCTTGTGCCAAATTCTGCACTTTGATCCTTTGATTCCTTATCTGTCTTTGGACATTAAAGAAAACAAAAAAGGTCTCATGCAGAATTCATGTAAAATATTAAAAAAAGCACAAGAATATCAATGTTAGCACTTTTTCTTTCATTATAAAAATGAATATAAAAAGTATTACAATGCAAAACAGAGGTGTGTTTTACATTCTGTGAGTCTTACAATTCAGTATACATTGAAAATGTCTAGGTCATATGGTTATAAAGCTATTGAAAAAAACCCCTGGAAAATCAATAGAATTTCCCATATAAAAAAAATATTTAAAAAATACAAAAGAGTCCCAAAGAAATGTGTTTTATTTGACTGTTTTAGTACAGCAGTGCATCATGGGTTTAGAATGACTTGGTGTGATGGTTTAGAGACTGTCGAAAAGAAAATTCTGCAATGTTTCAGCAGCTGGTAGTTTAACGGTCTCTAAATGAGACCATGGAGGGTAAGAAGTTCATGTCTGTTGAAAATGCAAAACAACATTCACTGTCAGAGAGTAGCTTCAACATTCCTACTGATATATTAGAACGACCCCTGCAAGAATATGCACAATACTGCTTACATGGGTTGTGTCTCCCGCTTTGTCCTGTATCTCACTGTCAATTATGACTTGAGGTTAAAAATATTTATAAACAGACTTGAAAGTGGTGGTGATGGAGGGGGTAGCGGTAGTGGAGGGAGGGACAAATGAGCAAACAGGGTTTTAAAAAGTGGGGGGCACTTGTCCCCAGTGGAAATTACACCTATGCCTGTGTCGTATAACGACCATGGGCAGACATCTCTTTTCTCCAGGGCACATCTCTTTTCTCTTTTCTGGGACATTAAAATGTCCCAGAAAGCTTTCTGAGGTTGACACCATATGCAGTGTCAGGAATTAAAATATCATGGGAAACCTCCCTCACTGACATATAGCTTGTATACCTGCTACTGATACATTTAATGATGAAGAGACCAATTTGTAACACTAATGTAAGGTATTACCATATGCCACCGTTTTTGATCTCCCAGTCTTTCTGGACCTGCTCTTTTCTGTGTTGCCTTCTCTTAATGACTTGTTATTGTCCTTTCCACCCAAGGTAGTTTCACATGTTTGCATTTGAACTCCCCAGACAGCAGCTCTGGTCTCAGAAAGTAATGCAACTGCAGGAATAACTCAGTCCTAATTCTTGAACAAAGCTGGTACTGGGTACTCGGCGAGTTCTATGCCCAGAAAGAATAAAGAAATATATAACAAAGTAAAATGTATTTAATTTAAAAAAATGAAAGAAATGAAAATAAAGCAAGTGTCTTGTTTTAATCCATGTATGTATACATGTGTACAGTCCAGCTCTGGCTTTTTCAAAGAGACTGACTGCTGACAGGAAGAATGCTTTCATTAACGTAATGTGTGTGACGTCCTACATCTTCTTGCCAGAGGGGAGCATCTGAAACACTTTATTTCTGGGATCAGATGGGTCAGCTACAAGCTCTTCTGCACATTTCAGGGTTCTGGATGTGTACAGGTCCTGCGGTGATAGCAGACTGCAGCCAATCACGAATGACGTGCTACACTTTGCCCTTGTCCTTGCCAGAGACAGCAGCATATCAGACAGTGATGGAGAAGGTTTGGATGGACATAGCCAAGGGAGTGTAAAACTGCAAGAAAATGGCATGTGGTGGGTGGAACAGCTTTAGCATATCAGGTAGTGTGCTTTCTTGAGCACAGAACATAGAGGAGGGGACTGATGCTGATAGACTATTTTGGAGCCCCGCTGTGTCTATGAGGTGGACAACTTTCCAGATGGCGGATCGAGCTAGAAAAAAGTCAAACACAAGAGTCCAGTTGATTTTAATTAAATTTAATTATCTGTAAAGTGCCAGTCTCCAGGCACTTTAAACAGTACGTACACAAGTTTTTTTCAGTACAATTATGTTCCAGCTCAAACCAATCTATTGTAATTCACATGCTAGTGAAGTCCAGATTAAACATTTTGTGAGATTTCAACTGTGTATGAAGAGAGATTCATCTTAGAAATGGAAACGTGCACTTGATTTGATACACCCATCCCTTTTCTATGGATAATGACAGAAAGAACGAGACATGCCTGGACATACATTACTGAATGAGCAGACTGTCAACAAGATTCTGATATGATCTCATAATTTCTGGGTAACCTTATAATTGCACAAATCCAGCTAAACTGGCAGTGCACGGAAATGCGATGCTTTGCTGAAACACTCGTGATTGGGCGGGACCTAAGGTCATGGTGAGGGGTTAACGTTAATGCAAATGTCCATCTTTTCGTCATTAATATACAGCTGATTTTGAAGATAAACTGGACTGAAAGACAGGGAAGTCAGAGAGAACAGCGGATTATAATATAACAAGGTTACTGAAATTCTCTTTTTTGTTCATCTTTCCATTCTTTCAGCCTTGATCATGACAAATCTAAATTATATACTTTGACACCCCATCCCTTCTGAGCTGTTAAAGCCTTAATCTCTGCCTCCACAAAAAGGCCACCACACTCCCAAAAGGTCAGGAGTTTAGTGAGTGAAGCGTCTGTCCACATCAAAGTGTCTTTGAGTCAAACTCTGACACTGTGATGGTCTGATTTTTTTTTCCATCATGGAAAGGTTAAATCCAACTAGTTTTTTGAGGAGTGTGAGCTGCCAGATTCAGTCCAGAGCAGCAGAATGGAGTGAACTATGTGGACGGTGGGGCTTGACTGATATTCCCAATGCTACATTGTGCAAGATCACAGCCCAACTCCAAAGAAATTCTCATTTATTTGGTGTAACATATTATCATAGTTGCTACATTTTCAGTTACTTGAGATGTCTGGATGAACAGTTGTGTTTGGCAGAAAACTTGACCTTTTTTGTTTTGACTAGCATGACAACTTCCAAAACAAATCAATGGAATTGACCGATAGGAACATAGATCACCTTTTCTCTTGCAGCTGTAAACACGGCAAGCTCAAAAACAGACTTAAGGACAGACTTAAAATTGGCCCCAGATGGGGGTTCTTTCAAGCATCAAGCAACATCATGCACAATATGTGCATGATGTTTCTTTATTAAAGAAAGAACCCCCTCCTCACATTCTTGCTTCTCAGTCGCATCATGAAGATGGTGAAAAAGACCAATATGCAATCATGCATCTTGGTCAATTTGAGACGTGAATGAATTGTTCAATAATGCATAATATAATACAATGATCATCCTATTACATGAAAACATGGCACTATTTAGATCATGGAAAGTAGTATGTGCTGTAAAATGGGGTATAAACTCAAAAACACAACATAACACAAATTTAACATCTTTTTTAAGTCCTTAAAAGTGTCAGCACTGCAACACCCTGAAAGCATAGAGACTTTGCAGAGAGCTAATCCATTTTAACATTGTTTAAAAATTATTATAAAACAGAGATGAAGAACTGCATTAAATTTAAATGGTAAATCTTCACATATTACTCTGAAGAGCAGCACAGTGGTTTGGTGATTAGCACCATAGTGTCAAAGAAAAACATTCAGAAGTTTATGGTTCTATAAATTTAATTTCAGTCATTTGTTTTTTATCCCACACTTTGACTTGGGTGCTAGGGTGAGACCAAAATCTCTGAATATGTGCAGAAGATTTAAAATAAAATAAAACAAAAGAATCTTACTGAACAAAGAAAAAAATTGAATCACACAGGAAAACACTCCTAATTTAGTGCATGATGTTTTGGATGTCTTTTGTTGATACCAGTCTGTTTGTAACTTTACTTCACAGAGGAAAACTCCCTCTCGATGCTATTGGAAAGACAAGCAACCAACCACAGAAATGAAGCCTATGTCCATTGTCACAGCCTGCTGGATATCAAATGTAATTGATCATAGCGTCTTGGTTGTGCCTTTGATTGACAGGTGCTAATTGGGAGGCGTCTCCTCTTTCCACTTTGAGTACTTTGTCATGTGGTTGTGATTTAAAGGGATGTTTTCTCTCAACTCACCCATTTATGAAACACGTGTCCTCTTGTTGTTGGCTTCAGCAGCAGTTCAGCAGATATCTGATATACAGCGCATTCTCAGCAAAAGGTGTGTTTTGAATGCTTCTTCCTGTCCATATAGCTCTCCATCAGGCATTTAAGTCTATTGTTTGCTTGTATTAGTACAAGCAAACATTGGGAAAGTCCAATTGGTCATCCAGACCCTTGTTCAGTGTCTCTATATGGAAGGTGACTGTGTTGTTGTGGCTTTGATGTACAGAAGTTGGTTTTACCACTCATTCTGGTTAACGTTTAATCATAAACTCTTAAGTGTAAAAAGGGCCTGCAGCTTCTTGCTTTATCGCCCTTTTTTGTTGTAAGTCTACACTCCACATCAGGTATTAGACTGGTTGCAGGTGGTAGAGTCCCACCAGAATTTTTAAGAGTTGTCTCCAAATCTGTTTAGGGAGTTCTATTTTTACCCTGGGGCAGCATGGTAGCTTGGTGGTTTGCTCCGTTGCATTACAGCAAGAAAGCTTCTGGCTTGAATCTTATTAAAAACACCTTACTGTTGTTTCAGTTGGAGGAACTTTCCCCCAGGTGGCATACAGCCTTAAACTGCAAACTATGCCCTATACCCGTGAGCCTTGAATCCTGCAAAAGCAGACTAATTCTTTGTTTTGAAGGGAGAAAAAAGTAGAATGGCTGGCCAGGCTATATCCACAGCATGGTATGGGATAAAATTGCTATATAGAACGGATGATTTGTCAGAGCTTTGATGGTTCTTGTTTCCTTTTTTTTTTTATTCAGAGAAACCCCTGTACTGCCTCTATATGAAATCGCCAACAAAGTCTGAGTGCTCCATAAATGCATTGAGGGCACATCATCAAGCATTTTGCTAAGAGCTCCTCAGAGACAAGTGTAGCAGCAAGGATCAAACCAATGTAAGGAAAGTGCCCCCCACTTTTTTTGTTTGTTTTTTGTTTTTGGAGTAAAACAAAAAAATCTAAAAGTCAACTTGGCTGATTGCTTTTAGCAGTGTCACAGGGACTGGGGATCAGTCCTGTAGATGTGAGACTTAAATGCATGCTACTCTTAGTTAATTCTACTTTTAGTTAATACCTTAACTGGTGAGTTGCTTTATTTGGTGTGGCAGGTTCATTGTACAGGGAGTCCTGCAGCATAACTGTGTGCTCTGAGGTCTCCAGAGGAGACGTAATATTAACAACAATGATGGTATTCAGCTGAGGATAGATCAAAGATATAAGAACATGAATTAAGAATTCATGCCAACATGTATCACTCATGTGAAAGCTGTTAAAAATGTTTTAAGGCAACATTTTCAACATCAAATTGTAACCACATTATTTCCAGTGACAACCTTTTTACAGGTGTCCCTTCAAACTTTCATAGATTGATTTAATGGTATCTTTCATGTCGGACATTAAAACATATTGCCTACAACACCATCAGTACCTTTATGGACTAATAATTGATGAAAAGGTCCTTTTTTTGTTTAGATTGCACTGTCATCTACAAGTATTTGTTCATAACACAAAACAAATCTTGCTAATGCCTTTATTCTGGTCCCCTGAGATTTGGTGCTGCAATGAATGCAATGAAAACATGAACCAATGCACTGCACAAGACGGTGAAGAAGAGAAAAACTGCTGGCTGCTTAAAAACAATGGCCATGCAGATATTTTACAATGACGTCAGCTTTGCGGTAGGAAGTAAAATGATTTAGTGGAGTCCATATTACATAGTAGGATACATTAAGAGCTGTGTACTCACTGTCTTAGTGTTTCAGGGCCATGTGGAAGATAACAATAGAAATGCTGATACCTTTCTCCAGCTGGTTTTAAAAAATGGTCTGCAGCACTGTGGCTCGAAGTCAGTTTCTCCTCAATATTTAAGTGAGCACATAAATTTTTCTTTACTTTTCTCAAGTTGGGTTTTGATACTTGTCTGATTATCAGCAGTCATATGAAAAACCTATCTGGCCTAATTTCATGGAACTTTGTGAAAGACCTCATTAAAATTTGCTTCTGCTCCCAATTGCTTTTTAAAAGCAGCAAGTTGCGCATTTGCAACGAGCTTGGTGGAGAAGCGAGCTCTTCATGTTCCTCCTTAACTATCTGTGCAATTGTGAGTAGTTGATGATTTTGTGAATGTGCTGCGAATTAAGAAAAACTTGGTGACTTGAATAGGAATAACTTTTGTCCATATTTGTGACTATGTCAGCAATAGCACATGAGAAAGGCAATCAGTGATAAAAAATTAGGTTCACTTGGCTCTTCTTGGTAATGTGGTTTGCAAGAATATACCCTACCTGATAAAAACAAACAACAACAACAAAAACACCTGATTAGAACCCAGGAAGAGTCTATTGTTTTCAGTACATGAGAACACCACATCACAGTACTTTTCATCACAGTACATATCCCCACCCCTTTTTGGTTGAAAACATCCCAATGCATTTGAGTTAAGCCAAAAGGCAAGACTTACTAGATTTACGAGATGATCTATGGTCCCACTGATGGTCATGAATTGTGGGTTTTGAGTGAAAGAATGAGATTGTGAATATACTTGAATGAAATGAGATTCGTCCCCAGGTTACTAAACTGTCCGTGACAGATTTGAAATGAAGTAATCTGAGAGGGACTTTTTGATTTGAGCACCTGGTTCAGAGGCTTCCAAGATCCCTCCGTGGGGAGGTATTTTGGCCATGTCCAATGGGGCAAGAGGGCCCTGAGGCTGACCTAGGACATCGTGAAGTGATTACTACAAACATATAAGTGCTGGCTGGGTCACACAATTTCCCATTTGGATCATCTCTGAGGACTCTTGAAGCCACAGATTTCTCCATTCACTGACCGTCTCTCTTCAAAAAAGTAAACAAAAGCACAAATTCTGTTTTTTCTTCTTATATAACTGTTGAGGAAAATGCTGGGCAGCAGATTTGAGGCACATCCTTAGGCTCCTGTTTCCAAATTTACACTCAGAGTTTTACAGTGTTCATTTTCAATCAAACTGGGGGTGTGGTCATCCTGAGGAGAGGGGAGCACCACTTCCACAGGCTGCAAATACTATTTCTTCATGTTTTTCTTAAGGTTAGGAAGTTTTAAACCTCTATAAGAATTAAAAAAGATCTCACACTTGATTTATTTGCTTTTCCTGGAAGTGTTTGTTTTTGTCAAAGTGGCTTCTGGTCTACTGAGACCACGAGTAAAGAAACCCTTTCCTGAATTAATTGGAAGTGCTTATAAGTAATGATAGCATGTCAGAGACCCACTCGGATTTTATCACTGCTTTACCCATAATGATAAATCTGCATCATTCTTGGATAAATTTTAGATAATAAAGAGAATGGGAAAAGATGCCTCTTTGCTTATTGTTTGATATTAAGTGAATCTACAGATTCACAGTGGACAGAGGAAAAAGATTTGCTAGGGATTAACATGCAAAGTATTTTCTTAAAAAGAAAAAAAAAGCCACATGATACTTATTCCTTTGACCTTCATGTGTTGGCAGGCTGATTTAACAGAAAGGAAAGACAGACTGAGCTGCAACGTGCTAGAAATAAATATTATGCTTAAACTTTTGGAGGGAGGGATGCACCTTGAAACCTTGGTACCCTGAGAGGTTTATTGCGACATTTCTGCAAATCTAAGACAAGGTTTCATCAGATGAAATGTATGAATACACACAGCTCACACACCTGGTACTGCGTTGTGCAAGCTTGTTGCTTTTTTTCCTCTGACATTTCCCTCAACAGTTGAAAGGCTTTTTGAAGTTCAGTTTGGCTTCCTGAATTTTTTTTTTGAATGGCAAACGTATGAGCTTTATTAATATTTGACTGACATACCCTTGTGTTTTATGGTGCAAAAGCCAAAAAAAAAAAAAAAAAAAACCCTCAAACAGCACCTTGCTTGGCCTTGAAACATTTTAAAGTTTAAAATGAAACTGCTCAACAACAAATAGTGTTCCGACATCCTGTAAAATCCTGGTTTGTCAGAGTGTTATATGAGCTTACCATGTGTTGGATTTCATTGGGTTGTTCATTGGGACGTTTACAATAAAACAATAAATAATAAAACCTGCGTTAAGGGGAGAAAAATAATTGTCGATGATATTGAATTCACTAGTTAACGCAAAATTAACGCATTAACATGCCCAGCCCTAATATATA
>JAOWBL010000003.1:1111924-1125047 GCA_028564865.1 Zenarchopterus dispar
CTCTCTCTCTCTCTCTCTCTCTCTCTCTCTCTCTCTCTCTCTCTCTCTCTCTCTCTCTCTCTCTCTCTCTCTCCCCATCTGTTCCTCCATGTACTCCTAACATAAACTGACATAGATGCTCCCACACACACGCTAAAAACAGTCTTCTCCATGAAGCCCAGGAGTCTGATGAAAGTGGATGAAATTTATTTAACAAGTGCGTACTTGTTAATCAATTAAATGTTAATTAAGGAGCAGAGAGGTGTCTGGGGTCCAGATAAACGTTTCTCTATAAAGCCACAGTGTCTCTCTGTTGACTTGAATCATAATGAGATTATCTTTCAACTTTAATTTCACTCTATCGTGCTTAGCCATCAAGGTCAAATTCACACATATGTCTAATACTTGTAGTTTATTTGTGTTGCTGCCAGAATTAATGCAACAAAGTCTCTCAGTTGGATGTTGTTTTCTCAGTTTTAAAAAATGCACTATGCTACATAAATATTTGAAATTGAAATAAAATAGGATGAAAACCCATTATGACTGCTTTAAACTCCTAATTCTTGCCCATTTCAAGTATTATTCAATTATTAATCTGGTTCCTCTTGATTCGTGTTTGATTTCTAGGAAACAGTTGCCAAGGAAACAGCATCTGTTTCATTGATTGGTTGTATCCCTGTTCATTTCCATTCAAAGTATTTGATGTAGGCTGAGCGACAACCAGATGACCATCAACAAAAGACATCTACAATCCCTTCTGGTGAAGTTATTGGCTAAAACTGTCTTCTCTCATTCCTGGTGAAGAGCCTCATGTATGAAGATTCCATGTTCTCTGCACGCTGGTGTTAGTTTTCAGACTTTCCCCTCTAGTCTTTATATATATATATATATATATATATATATATATATATATATATATATATATATATACATACACACACACACACACACACACACACACACACACACACACATTTATAAATTGTAATTTTATAGGCACTGCTAAATTAATGTATGAGGGAGTAAATGTAAGCTTACTGTCCCATGACAGCAAGGGTAGGCTTCACGCCCAACAAACATAAAAAAAAAAAAAAAAACAACAGTTAAATTAAAGTTAACTTTGTCTTTTTACTTTCCAAGAAAGCTTCTGCTAATTTAAAAGCGTATTACTACAAGTTTTAGTTAAAGGCATTTTCTACCTGTGTGACTGTTTTGTAGATGTAGTGAACACTTCTTTAATGTGTCTCCCTTTACAAGAGAGACCATGTAGTGTTACAAGAATTTGCACTCTCGGAGAAAAGAGAAAAAAGGGAGGAAATTCCTTCTGAGCACAAAATCATTACAATAGAGCATTGTTCCTGACAGCATTATGTTCATCCAAACATTTTTCTGCTAATGCAGATAAACAGAAGGGATGAAGTGAACTTCTTCCCTTCTGTTATTCTGTTCATTACTGATTAAATTAGGAGTCATTAAGGACAGAATAGGAAACCACCCTCCCACAGAACATTTTCAGTTGAATTCAGTGCTGCAGCCAACATTTTTTTTGTTCATGTTTCTAAACATATTTGTGGTGTTAAAATAATTCTAATATACTCTCTTTTAATTGTAGATAAATTACGGCTTCTCTTTCCCATTTTCCCTCAGATTTGAGCTTTTCTTTTAATGTACTTGACCTCACTTGACTTCTTCCTCTGTGATAGGCTGGTTTTAAATCTCATTTTCCCTTTTAGACCTCCACTGACATCCTCCACTATCCTGATTTCACTCATACACCCCTCCCATCACCTTCTCTATCCTCAACCAGTTGACTCATCTTTTTCTCTTAAATATTTAAACCTTTTTTTTCTCTGATTTCTTTCTTTCTCCACACAGATTCTCAGTAGCTTTTTTTTTAATGAACAGTGATCTCTGCTCTCTCACACCATGTATTTTTTCCTTCTCTCTCTCTCTTTGTAGAAAGCAGACCTGGCGGTTGCTGGCTTCACCATCACCTCTGAGAGAGAGAAAGTGATCGATTTCTCCAAGCCCTTCATGACTCTGGGGATCAGCATCTTGTACCGGGTCCATCTGGTAAACACACCTTTTCATTTCCATTTGTTTGAGTAAAAGTTGGTGTGGATTTTCAGTCATCCAGACCATGGCAATCCTAAAAAGTTTTCACTGAAGGTCATTGGACTTCTTTTCTTGCTTCTTGAAGGCATTCCCCCTTTAAATCCAAATGCTTCTTCACTTCTAACTTTATGAGCAGTTTCGATCACATAAATCAAGATGTGAACGGTTGTGAAACCATCTGAGAACTAGAGTCAAAGTTGTTCAAGGTGGGGGCTGAGACCACCTCCAATTTAATACCGATTCTTAATCATTTACATGGAGTGCATCCATAATAGCCCGAGTTCATTCAAAAACATGGTTTCAAATCAAAAGTGATTCATATCGACACATTTCATCTTTGTGTCTGAAAAAAAATCTCCATTCACATGACATTATACCATGCTCTGGAGGCTTATGTTCATGAGTAAAAACAGGCTGCAAGTTAACTGAAAACAGCATTAGCTGCAGTTTTGGAAAAACTTGAAATACTAATAAAATGCAGACTTGGCTGTGTTACAGCTGAACCCAAACAATGTCTCCATGTTGCTATTCCCACTGTTGTTAAAGTGAATCTGCAAGTTTTCTTTTTGTGATGTTCACATCATATAGGTAACACAAGACCTGTACAAATAAAAATAATTTAAAGTAAAGTAATATCAATTAACTTCACTAATCATAAGTGAGACATTTTTCTCTACTTAACCCTTACCCCACGCTTCCTTATCTAGTGATCTAGTTATTTCTGAAATGAACAGACTCAAAGTTTGACTCTAGGTGTTGACTGCTGGTGCAAGACTGTTCGCAGCTCATTTCAAGTGTCATTCTCCTCCACTGCTCCTTTCAACATGTTGTGGCTTTAAAATTCAGTTTCACAACAGAGAAGCACAACCTTAGATCTAACTAGGTAAATATGGCAAATTTTGATGAAGGCTTAGATCATCCAGTAAAGCGTGACTTGATGGTTCTTATAAGGAAGGGCTGTGAATATTTATAGTTACATATTTATCAATTCCCTAATTTGCAGGGATATCCGTGCACATTTTCATGAGGGAAAAGTGTTAAGTGTGAAAAAAGATTGTGCCAAAAAGAGAATGAGTAGTCAGTGCTGACAAAAAGAAATGGTTTGGATTGACCTAAGATAACACAGTCCCAATTAGGTTTTTTTCCTCTTTCGACACAATGATAAGAGACTCTATTGAAACCATTCTCCACAGCTGACACTCAGATGTGAAAAGATGGTTCTGGATACTGCAAGACACGCAGGACTTTAGTTGTGCACCAAACCTTTATGAGCAAAATAATCTTTTTTTTCCACGACAAAAAGGCTTGTTTCAAGAAAAATACAAGACTGTTTCAAATTCTTTTGCTAGTTTTAAAAATTTTAGTCAAGGAAATCTTTCTTACCCCACTGGCAGATATTTTTTTCTTAAAATAATACATTTTGACTTAATGTAGGAATATCAGTCTTTTTTCTAGAGGGACTGTTTTTGCAATGTTCCTGATCAACATTAAGACTACCACCAGATAAGAAAACCATTCCTTTATTGCAGTGAAGTTATTTTACTCTTTTCCTCCTCTGTTACATATTAATCTCATTAATTTACTCGTTTTGCTGTTGCTTTTTTTTCAGTGATCATTAGTATTACCGTAACAACTTGCTTTCTTGACTGAACAGCAGCAACATCTTCTAAAAAGTTATGCCAAATCATTAAAATCCAGGTTCCTAACACGGTGAGAATTTTGAAGATCTTAAGGGCAGTTCAGGCGAATGCTGTCGTTATGCCCTGGTTTCACTCATATTGCTTTTAGAAAAATCCGCCTGAAAGTACCATTATCTTCACCCTATAATGTTACAATTGTAAACGGACTGCATTTAGACAGTGCCTTTGTACCTGAGCTGTTTATAACACAATTTATAATATTTTCCACTCCTCCATACAGTCACACACACATTAGTGTGTGCAAGTGTGTCTCACATACTGATGTGCATCTTGAACGGCAACAGAGCTGCCATCCAAGATGCTTGTCTTTTATCAGCAGCACACTTGGACTACTGAGTGTTGCCCAAGGCAGGAGGAGATTGAAATGCCAACCAGGACTGCAGATAAATGCAGATTTCACTTCAGACTGTGGTATGAAGATGATAGTCATCATTCTGGATGCATTTGCTTATCTATGATATAGAGAAATAATGCAAATGGATTGAGAAAGTCATTTGGATGTATGGATCTTCTTTCGTCCTTGAATGTGCTTCATACTTGTCAAAATAAATAAATAAATAAATCACACATACACAACAAACAAAGAAAGAAGAAAATATTAAAGTTAAAATCTCTGTATCTCTGGGGCTATAGTTATAATAATGTGTTAAGTCAGTAAAAACACATTTAAAAGCATTTCATATCAGTGACCCTTAGTTTTGAACAAACACAAACTCATATGAACAATATTTTACTTTTTCTCAAAATCATTACTTATTAATAAAAAAAATTAAGACAAGAAGGAAAATAATCATGTCAGCAGTAGTAAATACATACTTCCTGTTTCCATATGATTTATGAGAGTGTTACTTATCAACTATGGATGGATTGGTCAGCAGGTGCGCAGATTGATGAAAAAAGCAATTTGGCGTTTTTGTCAGGAGGTGAGTGTTAACACAATGCCACGAGGAAAAGACATAAGCAATACTGAGTGAACCAAACTTTCAGTAACATTTTTATTCATCGGTTTCCTTCTCTTTGGGGGTGTTGAGGCATCCTTGTGGATCTCTTTTAAAGATTCCTGTGATGTCCTGATAACCTCACATGCAATCCACTGACTAAGACTATAAAATTATATTTCATGGTTCCAAAACACAATGTGCTTGCACAAAAAATGTGTCAACCTCAAAGACAGGATGCTTTTAAATTGGAGCAAGCACCTCCGATTCTCAAGTGCCTGAACCGGCTCCTGGAGCATCATCTTCTGAGATCTCTGACATGGTAGAGAGAAGATGATCTTCATTGTCAACAATGCACTTTGTAAAATTAGAATGCCTTGTTCGATGAATCTCAAGCACTCTTTTAAGCAATGAGTATCATAATGGGCATCATGGAGAACACAAAAAAGTTATGAAGGAAATTAGAGAGGTCACAGATTTTTTTGGTACACTGGACGATTTGAATGCCATGCACAATCACTAAATGCAACTGGTGGCTTGCACAGTGAACATATGAATTATGTCTCACAAGTTTTGTTTGCTTATACACAGTATTTTAAAAGTTTTAAGAAAAGACAAGCAGCAATGTTATCAGCATCAGCACCTCTGTGATTGTTAAGTTGTAAAGATTATGTTGTTCAATGGAGTCTTAACTCATTCACAGATAAACTTGACTATACTACTGATTTTCTTTGTATAGTTTTGTTTTTATTTATTTATTTATTTTTCTTAGAGCATAGGGCCATTATTTTCTCTGGTTGTTTCTGTGCTTTTATGCTCAAACCAGGTAGTGGCAGCCTCCACAGGGCATGGTTGCTTCTCTAACCCCCTATAAAGCTCAAATACCACTCTCCAGTTGTTACAACCGTGCAAGGTAAAAACAACATCCCTCTCATTGGCAGTGATGTATTTCCAACAGGAGAAGCACAAGCATGCATCACGCCAGACTGAGTACTCTAGCCATGTTTGTGTGCAGCACCAGGAAGTCTGTAAGATTTAAATATCTCTACGTAATAATCTGCCAAGTGCTGCAGTGATTTGTGTTGCTTTCTGCTCCTAAAATTTTGTTACATTTTGAGCGTGACCACATTGAGTTGATACCATGCGTAGAGGTTCTGCTCAGGGAAAAAGAGAGGAGGTAGGTATGTCATGCCTGAAACAAGCAACAGCTCTGAAAAATAAGTCCAAAACACTCCCCAACATGCAACCCCTGATATTTTAAATTACTTAACAAAAAAAACAAGCTCAAAGTTGCTGATAAGCGGAACTGGCAACCCTGCAACCGAAACAACAAAACAGTGACAGCATGATGACAGTGACAGAGATGACAGACTGAGCCGATGAAGGAGGAGGAGAATAATATGTTCAAAATAGAGGAGGAGAAAGATTTGTTGTGACCATTTGTGATTGCTGAGGAGATGCACAAAAGAGTTCTGGTACAAATGCCCACATCAGCAGAAAAGCACAGATGGCATCCGCTTCTCCACATTGACCACACCCACTATACATTTCTGACCAACCGCACAGCAGTTCTCATATTCCACATGAATTTTTTTGTTTTTGCTGAGTTGATGTGTCGAGAACAAAATCAATCAATCAATCAATCAAACTTTATTTATAAAGCGCTTTAACACTCATAGAATGGCCAAAGTGCTGTACAGGTACATATAGAAATAAAAAATGGAAATAAAATAGAAATAAAATAGACTAGAAACATAATCATATCATAAAAGAAATTTTAAAAAAAAATGCAAGAACTTCCAAACCAAAGCTGCAAGAACAAAATTATACCATTTTATTTTATGAGCCTTTGTCAGTTTGTCAAAAAAAAATACCATCAGGAATAAGACACAAATGGTAAAGGCTGGGAAGTAGAAATAATTTACAATGAAGTCCTTTTTTATCTTTATTATTGAACTAAAAGTGCTGCATACAGGAAAACCAAAACCAGCCATTAACACAAGGAAATGGGCTAAACAGCATGCAGGAGAGGAATAAAGGCACCAGATACAGACAAATACTTAAAGGCTAACGAGACACAGGTGTTGGCAGTCAGGAAAGAATGGTCCAACAGAGAAAGTCAAAAAAGATAAATCAGGAAATCAGCATAGAGAGCAGCAGTAAGAGAGCATGAGAAAAACTAAGAGAACTGACATTAAAACAGAAGAACAGAAATAATGAAATAAACCTGAAATCAAAATCACAGGACCATGACAATGACATTTGAGAGAGAGGGGGGAAAAAACAAAAAAAAACAAACAAAAAAAACAAGAATTGATCTGATAAACAGAACAGCAAAGTATAATACTAGTGCCAGCAATTTCCTTTTTGTAAATTTAAGAGAAGGAAGAATGTAAATATATTGTATATACTGAAAAACAAGCAATGCAGTGTAAATGCTGCAATGCAGCAAATAAATATCAAATCAACAGACGCAGGTGTAAATGAGCACTTGTTCTAAAAAGACTGGCAGACTCTCTGTTTTCATCCAAAAAGGGGTTTTGTGATGATGTTAAAAGGTTCATTTATTTCAAAGTCCTCCCCGCAGAGCCAACACAAACTTTTACAAATTGAACAGCAGAGTGTTTGCACCTGTTGACATTTCCTGTCTCCCTCCTACCCCCTCCCTCTCCGTGCCGCGTGGCTGTTGATTTGATGACTTCAGACAGAAAAAGGCTGCAGTCTCAACAGCAGCCCATCTCCTCAGCGGGAGCTCCGCTGCCGGAGGCAATGACAGTCCCTCGACCACTCGGGTCCCTCCATCAAACCGCAACTTCCCGACAAATCGGCAGCGAATATCACAGCAAACAAAGAGGGGGGTTGGCAGTGGCGGGTGGTTGAGGTGAGACCAGATAAAATTAGAGCAGAGAACACAGATAGAGGGCATGTTTCTTCCTCTCTTTTTTTAATTAATTAATTTGTTTGTTTGTGAAAGGGGGCAGGAGCTGAAGCTTTAAAAATGAGTTTTTCATCCTCTGAGGGAGGAGCAGCGACTCTGGCTCCCTGACCGGAATATGTAAAATCTGTTTCAAACATCCACTGCTTTCCATTAATCTGGTAGCAACTGAACATGTCGGTGTTATGTCCCAGTGCTTGTTTTTTGTAATACTTGACAATAACATTCTGACTAGGTCAGACCTACGAACATATTGGTTTCAGCACAACACAACTCCTGAACTGAAACAGTCTCATGAACACAATGCTCAACAAGAGGTTAAATTCACTTCTGACCGGCTGTTCGGGTGAATGTAACAGATCCCTAAAATCTAAAAACAAGCTCCATTTCAACTTTCCTCTTGCACTGTTTTAGTGTTAGTAGTATATGTTTTACTCAGCATTTGAACTAAATATGATTAAAAAATATTAAGCAGTATTTTTTAGCTGCACCTGCACCTGTTTGTGCTGTCTACCTTAATCACTGTTATGGCAAAAAAAAAAGTTATCAGAAAACTGGAAATTTAAAAACACTTTCTTTTTATTTTCAAAATTTTGTGATGTGGAACTTTTGTGCAGATGTTACAAAGTTGTAAAAACATTTATAAGAATAAGAATTTGCTAAGCTAAAAATAAATGTAATGGACGGAATTACATCCTGAGCAGAACCAGAAATAACTAAAGCACAGGAAAAGCCCCACTCAAAGGAACAAAAAAAAAAAAATCACTTTTGTCATCAAATTTTTTATTTTGCTTAACCTGAGACCTCCATCCAAAGTATTTGATCATATCATTTCTCCACTACAGACTAAGAAATTGGCTATATTCAGAGTCACTGACTTTAATTTTTTTTCCACTGCATGTCTGAGGCCTCAACATTTTTACATACTCCACAAGAACAGAGAAAATTGTTCAATGAAATGATATTCTTTTCTCTCAGCTCTGGTTTGAGAGTTCTTGCAGCTTGTTTTCAACACATCCTCTGGTCAGAGCTTTTTTCTCATGTGGTGTCGAGGACTGTTGTGTGATTGGTTCAAAATAGCAAGTTGGCATGGTTAATGTGGAGAAACAGAAACATCTTCACTTTTCTGCTGGCCCCTAAGCCCAAAGGCTGCCCCAACTCTTTCTTTTTTTTCATTTTTATTGCTCATTTTGTGGAGTCCCTTTAAAATGGCTGGTTGCAAGATTTGGGGCTTGTCTTTGGAGCTGTGGCTTGCTTTGGACTGAGATACTTCTGCTGTCTTCCCTTTACCCTGTAGGAATCTTGTTGCTGTCCTACATAATTTAGATGTTGCTCTGCTCTAATGCACCCAGATAAAATTAGTGGGTGAATTGAGAGACTTGGTGTAGACCTTGATGACAAGCAGATGGTGACATATCCTTTGACAAACATCTCAAGTTTGCAGGACCCTGTCCCCCGAGGACAAGGTTGAGAAACACTGCCCTACAGTAGCCTTTTTTGGTCATGTTATTCCCAGTGTTACCCCTGTGTCCTACCACTGTTCTGCTGAGCCAGTTGTCAGCAAATCATGAGAATCTGGTTTCGGGATCACTGCCTTTCTTTCATTAAGAACTGGAAGGCTTCTAATTTCCTATAACTGAACACAGATAGGGCCAATGTGTAATTGTTATTGTGTCTGATCATATTACTAACAGTGTCACTCCCTTCCTGAGACAACTAATAACCAACACAGTGTACTGTGGTAGAAACTTTCTTTTGATCAATAGCTCATCTGCAGCCAGTGCAGTAAAAGGTTTGTTCAGCTCTGCAATTTATCATCTAGAAAGATTACCATACTTAAAGTAATAGGTCCTAAGAAGATGATTGAACAGCTGATTTGTATGGTCATTTCCTTGCACATATGAGCTATACAGATAAGTACTTTTTTTTTTTTTTTTTACCTAAACAGAGCAGTAAGTAACTGGTATAGAATACAGCAGTAACTCACAAACATCTCCACGGAGACAATATATCGTCCAGAAAAATGCCAGCTCTCCATTTTATTTTAGAACTTAAACATTCTCTTGATAACTTTCAAATGAAGCTTCCATCAAGAGATCCTCTCAGTCAAGTCTTCTTCTCCTTTAGTCTTCAGAAATGTTAGTACTTTCTATAGTTGCACCCTTTTCTTCATGGAACCCCGCTGAACCTCTATCCCTCAGACATTTATAGGAGGATATACCATGTAACATGTTGACTCAATGGTAAAATCAAACTGTCCCGTTTAGCTGACGCTGTCCCATTTAGCTGAGGCTGGGTTAGTACAAACCGGTTGCTTCGCTAACTGCAGAACATTACGATTCTGGGTGAGGAAGTGATAACAGCTAACCCTTAGTTGAGCTAACTGTCAATCATATTAGAAATAAATGTAATGCTTTATATAAACTTTCCTGGCATGATACAAAAAAATGCCCCCCTCAGAGTTATCAAGGATGTGAAATCAAACAATCGAGAGATTTGCTTTTGTAGCTAGCCTTGATCGGTTAGTCAAGGAACTGCAATAAAACTTAGTTCCACGCGAACCTCAATGCAGACATGAGATAGTTGGAGCTCCTTTAAAACCACTTCGAATGGCAGCCATCTTGATAAATGGTGGCCATTTTGATAAATGACAGCACACACAAAAAAAACAAAAAACACTTGTATGCCAAATTCAGTGCTTGTATCACCAAGTGAACAACTGTGAATTTTATATTCCTAGCCATGTGCCTTTCTAACAAACCACAAGCTCAGTTAATTTTTCTACACTTAAGTGTGATGAGTGTAATTTAAAAAAAAAAAAAGATGAAACTGACCGGAAGCTTAGACAGCTTTTAGTTTTGGTCTAATTAACAAACTGGATTATCCTAATTTCTGGGAATTCTTAACATGAGTTCTGCCTTTGTGGATTTATTGAAAAGTCTATTGTACATTATATTATGCAGTACAAAGCAGCTGTCAATATTGTATAAATCATATCAAATGTGCATTGATTGGAGAATGTTTATCCTCATTTTGCTGTTGCTGTATTTTTTGTATCATATTTTATCTGTATTGGCATCCCTTCTAGAACCTCAAAATATAATGTCAGTGCCGAATTAATTGCTTAATTTGAAAGCACACTTGTAATATTCAATATACAATTTATATCTCGAAAATATAAGCTAAAATCCTATTAAAATTTACCACAAACCTGTTACTGCTTCTTGAAGTTGTCATAGCTTATGCCTCATAAGATTTAATTGCTTTTACTAATATAGTTTTCATCAAAAGCTTTTTTTTATGTGCTTGACATCATCTCAGAGATAAAGTGAAGGATCAATAACTCACAGAAATCAAGACAAAACACAACACTTAAATGGAACACAAGTGTTGCTCAGCAACAATTAATGTACATAAAACATCTATTTATTTAATGCATTTCAGTTGTTCTTTATGAATCATCAACATCATCATTAAAAGATTTCCGCACGTCTCCAGGAGGATAAGATTGCAAAGCATGTGTCATCCTTCATTCAGATACAGTACATCTGCAGCTCATCAGTATGCACCTCCACCATCTGTCCTCCATGTTTGATCCAGTCCACTGTGACAGCATCAGTATATTGACTCAGTGATCAGTCAGCTGCTTAATTTGTGTATGGCTCTCAACGACGGCGTCCCAGCTGCATTTTCTTTAGTGTTTATTTAAAGATTAAGTTGACCGAGAGCACATTTTTACTCTCAGTAACGGCCCGCGGTGGCAATTTATGCCCTCGTACTGCCGAGCTGACGAGCTGTTAGAGAGCTATGCAACTGTTGGGAGGGGAACTTCAGCCTCCTGGTTCAGTCTGAATTGGAGGATTTGAACCATGGCGACATAAATTCCCGTTGCTAAACACTAGACTGCTCTTATTGACTACCACACCCCTGACGGATGAGCTAACACACACAGACACACACATATACGTCTATTGACAGGATTTATCTGCTAAGGGGCCACAATGAAAAAAGAAAAATGTCCCCATCTGTCCTTTTTTTTCCATTGGTGATTTTCTCCATCAAAATACTGACTTTTTTAAAACTAAGTCATTTAAATGCTCAATTATATGATTTTGATTCCACTTCACACTACAATAAGTTTGAAATAAAATGATCATCATGTGATCAAAGTGTAAACTTCCAGCTTTAATTTAAGAGGCCTCACAAAAATATGGCATTTACCACTTAGGATTACAGGCATTTTAAGTAAAGTACTTTCATTTTGTCTGGTTTAAATGTGCCTGCAAGCATCTCATTCCCAATCATAACTAAAGGAATGTTTAACTTCTGCTCTACTTCTTTCACATTTCCCTGCTCACTCAACTGGGTTTGGCGTTTTATCAGGCTTTAGAGGGCTGAATCATAATCTCCCATATGTAAATAACGTTCCCATTGTTATGTTCACTTATAGCAGATGTTGAAAAGTGCCAGAATTGCCAACAGAAATTATGTCACCAACACAGCATCCACATTGACATAGAAAAATGTGTTTTAATGGAAAATAAAAAATATCAAGATGTTGTAAAGAAAGGTGGAGGAACAAGCTGCCAGTGGTTTGTCATGATTCAAAAATGGATAAGATTAAACCGTTTCAAACCAACATTTTGATTCTTCTTTCATAATTGTGTGGAAGCAATGTGCTGGGGTTCCTGTTTTGTTTCATGACTCACTTACTTTTGAGATGCAGTTCACAGATGCACATGCATCTGAGGATGTATTGCTGAAGTCTAATGACATTACAGGTTGTTTCTTTTATATATAACGTTTTAAAGCCCTAGAAGCATTGAAGTGGTTAGTATCTAACCTGTAAAAGACAGCAGAGATCTCAGTTTGGATAATCAGAGAGGAGACAAACAAACAGCTACTAGGATTGACAGCTGTATGAGTAGGAGTTAATTTTCACAATTGAAAACAACTCAAACCATATTAATTTGACAGAAAAATAGAAGTTATTAGGCATTTTCAGCCATCGGCCCAAAACTTTGGAGTGAGCTGCTTCTGCACATCAGATAGGCTGACTCACTTCTTGCTTTTAAATCCTCTCTTTCAAAATTTTTTATTCTCCTTGACTTTTAGCTCACTTTGAGACAACAGTTTTATCTGCATTTTAAGTAATGGCGAGCTGACACACTCTTTTAGGTTATTGTATCTTATGTCATTATGGTTTTATTTCCAGACTGACTAACCCACTCCTGTTTAAGTTACAATTTCAAGCAATTTAAAAAAAGCCATTTTGTACATTTTTGTACATTTTACATATGTGCTTTCTTTTGTCAGTTGCAGAGGCAGAACCCATCTATCATGCTGCAATATTGATGTTTGGTTGAAAAATAAATAAATAATAAAGTAAATAACTATATGGTGCAAAAGTTATGCAATGTACATATAATTGCCAACCCTCAAAAATTGTTTATATA
>JAOWBL010000003.1:1129852-1161061 GCA_028564865.1 Zenarchopterus dispar
GAATGAATGAATGAATGAATGAATGAATGAATGAATGAATGAATGAAAGAAAGAAAAAGAAAGAACAAGAGAACTAAAGGAAGTGGAGAAGGATCACATCACAGCTCATAATGATTCATAAAGAAGTTTGTATGTTTAATTTGATTTTTTATTTTTCTGAATCTGCTGAAAAATGCTTTAAAAGTTTTAATTCCAGAGAAAAATTAAAAAAACAAAGTAATGAAATCTTATTTAATGAGGAAGTGAAATCGAGCTTAAACAAGGGATTTCAAGCAGGTTTGAGATGCGAGGAAACTTTCCAAAATCATTTGTATGACTACTTTTTGATTATGAACATTGAAATATTCTTCAAATGAGCCCAGTTATTTAACGTTCTACCTTTTCCTCGTGTTCTTTAACTTGGAGCTGCAGAAAGAGAGACTTGAGGCTGGACTGTATTGAGGTTAAGATCAGAAATAGGGGACACACACACACACTTCCTCCTCAGGTGGCATCAGTGGATACAAAAAGTAAAATTCTTCGCATTGCACCAACTTTGGTGGATTTTGGTGTTGGTCATCCCAGAAATTACAATTATGTCATTTTTTTTCATACAAAACTTTTATGCATTTGGTTTAATTCTATTCATCTTTTTTTCTTTTTCAGGAGATCTGAATAAAATGTCACAGAAGCAAATAGTGGAGAGTGGCTCAATGCAATCAAATATTCATTAATATTCGCTTTTTTTTATAATGATTCCCTGTACTCACCCTGTGGATTAAAACGGTGATTAGTGGGAGTTTTGCATTACTGCAATGCAAAATAATAAACAAGTAGAATATAAATTGAGGTCATTATAAGGTTGTTGGATTTATAGAAAAGCACAAATTGATTCCATACTGCGAGGAAAAATACTTCCATGATTCTTTCAAAAATCAGCAAATGGGTGGACGTATCTGATAATTATATATTGTGGAAGGTCTGTATTTGGGTCAAAAAGTGAAAATGATTGCATCATTAAATCTGTCTCCTAACCTTTACTTGTACACAATATGTGGATGATTGTACCTGGAGAAACTAAGTATTCAGAAAAGACGAGGTGGGTGCTGTTTTTTGAAGAAGTGTCAGAATAAGCTGGAGGTGTCACTGGTCTTCTTTAATGAAATGAAAAAAGAAATAAAAGTTGACGGTTTGTTTCATGAAAAAAAAAGCCATGCTCAGAAAAGAGACATAAAAGTGCAATAAAGCTTTAAATCCACTTATGTATAAAGAGATGAACTTACAGTCGCAACAGTCAAAACCACTTTACCACAGCGCGCCTCAACAGACCTGAACTTCAAATCACTTCAACATCCACTCGAGCAAAAAAAGACGTGATCCACACCTCAGAGAAAACAGACCTGTTTCACTTCGTCTTCCTCTACCTCGCTGACAAAGATTTAGCTGTTTTTGTAATTTTCCGTTTCTTATTTTTGCTCTCGCACGTCCTTCTTTCCACTTCTTGCATCACAGCCCCCTCAGTTTCCATCTTCGCCTCTTTTTCATCTCCACCTGCTCAAGCTGTCCATTTTAATCTTCCCACAGAATCTTCTGTCTGCTCTGTCAGCGAACCCGTCTGTCTTACATGGACCAGTTGTGTGTCTTTCGTGCAGCTGTTGAAGATATTATTGCTTCCTGTGTCTTTGAGGAAGAGAGTATTTTTTTTCAAGTTGCCAGAAAGAAAAAACGTTTTCACTTCATAAAGGTACACTTTTTCTAGCTGAACTGAGATGTCTTATTTCAAAAAGAAATGTAGTGAACCAGAACAAAACTGGCTGTCTGTTCCTCCATCAGAATCAACATTTTAGTTGAACTTCAAACCTGAAGGCCTGATTTCTTGTCATCTTTGTTTGCTGCAGCTGTTTCAGAAATGCTTTGTTCTTCCATGGTTGATCATATTCACAAACTATTAAAAAAAACCCCAATAAAATCATTGAATCATTGAATCTATTGAAAGAAGAACTAAGTTTGGAAAAAGAAGAACCGTGGAGACAAATAACTAAAAGACAAGAAACAAAAGAAACTAGTCCTTTACTCTGACTTAGTTTCCCAGATATTTTTTTTCTTTTTTTCCCAGATATAGTTTCCCAGATATTAAAAGTTTGCGCATCACTAACAGCTCAAACTAAATTATTGAGAGAATTCTGTTATAATCAATTCACAAAATAAAAGGCTCCTTTTTAAATTTCTACAGTTTATATTGGTTTGTCAAATAATTAGTGGTCTTGCATTCAAAGTATTCAGAAATCCACAAACTTCATTTTGTACAAAAATATACTGGATATCAATAATTAAATCAGAACAATTGCTACCAGTAATTAGAGATGTAACTGAGCTTATACCTCACAGTTTGGATCATATCACAGTTTCTGAGCAACAAATCACGTGCATTTTTGGACATGCAAAGTTATAATAAAAAAAGAAAAAAAAATTTCTACTAATAAGCAAAGAATGACAAACATGGATAATCATGAATAATGAATAATGAATGAATAATAATGCATGAATAATCTTAAAACAAAAAAGCCATTTTAAAAGTAAAAAAGAAACACCAGGAATGGTGGCTGAATAAATTTGAGCATTTCCAAAAAAAATAATTTTTTAATTTATTTCTCTTCTTGAAACAATAATTTAACATAAAAGAAAGCAGCAACAGTCACAATAAAGAGGCATGGTCCATGCTTTGATTGCCATTAGGTCTTCTTAATAAAACTTAAAAGCTTTTCATAAATTAAATCTTGTACTTATATCTAAAAAATAATAATTTCATCTTCAATGACTAAGTTTCACAGAGTTCCCCTGTCAGTGGATGATGTTTAATTTCTGATGGCATTTTCATGTGACTTGCTCGTAGTAGAAATGTAAATGTTCAGTGACCGTTTTGTTCAATAAATCAAATAAAAAGTAAATCAATTGGAATTGGACATATCAAGTCATTCTTTCTGGAGTTCTAACCTTTCTAGTAAAACGTCAATCAGTTCAAACTCAGTACTCAAACTCTGGAAGCAGAAACAAAAGAAGTAAACTATAAAAGCTTTAGAAGATATCAGTTTGTTTTATTTTCTCAGGCAGCTGGATTATCACTTTTTGTAAAAACAAAGAGGAACTTGCTATGAACAGTATAAATGAGGGGATCGGGGGGTAATTAAAGTAAACAGAACAAAACTATCTGAAGCTAGCAGTGTGAGACAATTAGCTATACCAACAGGGTTGCTTCTCCCTCATATCTCAAGGTTGACAGAAGTATATTTTTACTTATTTGAAACGCAAATATTCACAGGCTCACTGAAGATTCAGTAAATGGTTTTAGTCAAAATTCACTGGATTCAATAAATATTCATTAAAGACACTAAATATTTTGAGTGAATATTTACTGTTCTGTAAAGATTTGAACATGAGGACAACATTTTCAGTAACACAGCTGCTCTAAAGACAAACTGCAATTTTCCTCTTGAAGATGTTGATATCTAATTCAGACTGAACCTTCTAGTGCAGTACAACACTTTAAAGCACAGTTTTCTCTTACCTGTCTGGCTCAGATGTTGTAAAAATAACAACTGGTGCTGCAGCTAGTCATCGGAAGTAAAAAAAATGATTGGGGAGGAAAATGTGAACGGCACTTTTACTTTTTTTTCCTCCTAGGTATTGTGGTCTGTCAGACTCCTGTGAAAGCTGACCATATGTCAAATAAACACACTACTGCTGTGCCTGTCTCTCACATCGTCTGCCTTGTGAGAAGTAATATGCATGTCATTAACTATGAACTAGTCAGACTGATGATCCAAAAATGGTATGAAAGAACAAATTCAGTTGCCAACAGATGGACAAAGAAAAGAGGGAATGTTCGAAAAGGGCTCAACTTCCTTTTATTTCCTTGCCTGCTTCACTGTTAATGTCTGACAATTTATCATGAAAAAACTATCTTGATGTTACAACTTCAGACAAAATTGCTGTCAACATCCCCTTTTAAATCTTCACGGTGAAGCTCTCAGCTCTGTAGCTGACAGATTTGGGGTTTAACACATCTGCTGTACGTTCATCAGTCATCTGTTTCTGGTTTATAAATTAAAGAAACAGAATTTATGACACAATTTCAAAGAAAAGCTCACCAACAATCATGGAATACGATGACTCAGTAGAGAACATACAGCACAGCAAATCATGAAAAAAGGGTCTGAACATGAGAGTGGAATGCAGATTAAAGCAACTTGGTAAGAATTCTGATGGGATATCATCAAGGGACTCTTTTTAACTCACAACAAAATGACTAAAGTAAACCTGGAGCTAGTAAGATGATATGGATGACAATCTGCATATCTCTTGGTTTTGAACTGATTAGCTTCTAGGCTGAAGTCTTTCTCCTTCTAAATAATAATTTAAAGACCCTTAAAATTAGCCCCAAGACTTTCAAGCTACCTTTAATCCTCAAAGACTGAAGTAATTCACACCAATTCATTCTTCTTCTTCTGAAGATGAATAAATGTCTCGCAGTGGGGATATACCTCCACAGCAGATAGATAAGCAGCTTAAGGGAAATGTATGAAATTGATAATTACCTATAGATTCAAAACAATCCATATTAATGAGAGACATTTAACTAGCAACCAGGGGCACTCACTGATAAGGCTCATCTAATTTCCTGTCTCTTGCTCATCAATGCTTCTTGTATATTTATGTTTAACAATGTGACGTGTCCTCACATAGATGTTGACTGACATGTTTTTATTTACAAAGGTGTTTTTGTAAGGTAGTACATTTTTCAGGAAAGCTCGGGAAGCAGTCATCTTTGTTCATGGGATCTAGTGAACTGCTGTCAGTCATCAGGTCCCCCACCAAGCTGGGAAAAGGAGCTTTCAAATATGCTGCTCTCTTTCCTTGAATCACCTTTTATGCTCCTTTTTAAATGGAAAAATGTTGTAAAAAATTATGCAACTCAAAAGGTATATTCTTTAGGCTATACATGTTTTGCCAGTTGTTTCCACCTCTGTGGACTTTATGTTAAATTTTATGCTTTTGACACTTTGTACAGCTGTAAGTTATTGACTACAACCATTTCCCTATAAAATATATTTTTATGCTTACTTAAATTTTATTTGTGAGGGGCAGAAAAGGCGGCTGGAAATGACTGCTTTCTTGTTCCATCTCTGCAACTGAGTCTGTTAGGTCAGTATTTTCAAATATTTTTAGAGGACTACAACAAAATGATGACTTTTTCCTCGATCTAAACTGAAGAACTCCTTCGGTCACTCAGTTCTCACTATCTGAAGAATGACTTTAACCTAACTTGCACAGCAAGCTGACCTTCTTTGACCAACAGCCTATAAAAAGTCGATCTGTTGGAGAAAAGACATGCGATCCCCCCACCACCAGCGAGGCCTCACATCGATTAATGTGAAGAGAAGGATCAAAAGGAGATGGGCAAATGCAAAGAGATGTCAGCTGAAGAGAACAGGACATTCAGTCTGAGTGGAGATCAATACAGGGATTATGTATGCCTGCTGGAATATTTGTGTTTGACATTGATTCGCTTCACGGTTGATGGAAGTGTTGGAGGAATGAGACAGACTTCATTTACAAAACAAGAAAATCTAAAGACAGGTACTGCTATGGATCTGATATAATCCAAGATAACTTAGACTTGCTGAATTTGAAATTGAACTCCATCTTAATGCTTCATCCATGAAGATAACTGGTTTTCCCACTATGAATGAAAACATGTACCATACATTTATGATTTTAATGTTTCATCAGGAACCTCTAAACAGCTTTTCTGAGATTTTTAAGGTACTTACGTATGTTTGCACAATATTAGAACCAATATTCCTGCTTATTGGTAAGTAAGAAAACTTGCAGTTCTTTAACCGACCACTCGTTAAAAAAAAAAAAAAAAAGAAAGAAAGTGTTCAAATTAACAAATTTCAAATTTGCAGCCAGGTAAAAATAAGAAATTATTATTACTACTATTATATGTTAACAAAATTCATGTCTAATTGGGGGTGTTTTTTAATTGATGATGGTATGTCCAGTTTGTAAATATAGCACTTTCCAGACAGCCACCACCCTGCTACTTCTACTTATTTATAAACAGGATGCAGTACAGCACGGGGATAAAGAAACTTCAAAACCACCGTTCATAAAACCTGTGTGTGCCATCAGATGAGGAAGGTCTTCTACAGTCTATGACCAGAATAAGCTCCATTAGAAAACAAAGTTAAATCTTCAAACTAGGACTGAATAATGAACACCTCGAGGAGAGGAAAAGTTTCAATGGGATGAAAATGCCATTTGAGTATGCAGCAGCCTTGAATTTTTTAAAAAAAACTTTTATCAATAAACATTTATGCTGCTGTTAATTTATTCTACTTCCTTCATTAGTTTTATTCACCGGCTCAAAATAATTCCCATCACATCGCTAGAAAACACAGAAAAACCCTGCTGTTTAACAGAACTTTAGAATAGGTTAATTTCAGAAGGATTTCAGCAACAGAACAGCCATATTTATGAAGTGTGAAGGTGGTTGGTGGAGGAGGCCAGACTTTCATAACAGAGTAAAAACTATAAGACACATACAGAATGCCATCTGCAAGCAGATGAAGAGAGCTCCTGAATGAACAGAAGTAAAGCAGAAGCTAAAACCTGACTTGGGCACCTTTAGCAGCTCACTGGAAACCCAGATCAAACAATAGCACATTTCTTAGCCTTCTCTTTGTCAGAAGATATTTTTTTTCTCCCCCAACACTTTGGTTTATTCATCAGAAGAAAACATGTCAGGCTGCCTTAGGTTAAATGCTTCACGCTTCTCAGGAGGGACTTGTGCACACCAACATGTGTACAAAAGACTGGTCATTTGTCTCACTATTGCACAAAGAGGATCTGATTATGGAAGAAGCACGAGTGTTTCTCCAATCTTTGATACTGATACAATTTTTCTGCTCTCTATAGCAAATATTTGCAGCTACATCAAGGTAGGAGCAACTATTTGAACATAAACTTCATGAATTTAAATGTATACTTCATAGCCTATGTATGCAAGTGCAGCCCTATATTCTGTTCAGTATCACTGTAAGATTTGTTTTGGGTCAAATTGAAAAAACATGTTAAATCTCAAGCCACTGTTAATGCTTGTGGATTAAAGCAGACCAAAATATCCCAGAACATGAAAGGAGAGACTCCACAATCTAAACATAATCAAATATGTTGGCAGAAAACAGATGGTAGAAAGAGAGTGCAGTATTTGAAAAAAGATGTTAAATCAACATTTCCGTATGGTGTCAAATGGGTAGTAAACAACCTCAGGAAAGTACTGTGCATGATGCTTGAGCAGTAGCAGCTCAGATTTAAAAAAAAAAAAAAAAAAAAAGTTCTTCTAAAACCCAAATGTAAATCCAAAAGGTCCAGCCTGCTAAAAACAGTCCACAAATCTCTAACCTGGATAAAACTGGACATTCTGTATTCAGGGTGTTTCATTCTCTTTTTAACTGAAGCATTATTCGCAAAAGGTTCAAGTTTGCTCTCTTTCTGGAATCCCCATCAACATATCAAGATCACTATATGACTAACCAGCCCATTTTTCTGATTTTGAGTTAGCTTTTTTGTAAGCCACATGGCCATCAAGAAAGTGCAGGTGTGCAACTTTTTTTGACAAAGTAACTGGAGCTCCATGTTTTTAGTGACTGGATTTCCATCGGTCTGGCTAAGGACTGAAATCACAGCTTATTACTAATAATGTGACATACTTACTTTAGGAATGGTTGATTCAAGCCATTTGTCTGGTCCTCATTTTAAAAGTTTGTCAGTGATTTCTGGAATTGCTGCAACTGAGCCTGTTCTGAGGAGCAGTTTAAAGTATATTTGTGGTAACTTGTGAGTTATGGTAAATGTAACCAGTGTTGTGTAGTAGTGCAGCTGAAGTGGCACACTCTTCTACGCCATGTCTGCTAACAGCACCTGATGAACCATTAACTAACACCACACTTTCCAGAGGTTTTAAGTTTGACTCTAAATCCAAAACAGAGTTAAAAGTGAAGATGAAATCCACTGTACTTGAGCTCAAGTCCTTTGGTATGCTGAGGCAGGATGAGATTTAGACTCTGGGGCACCTAGCACCTGAAATTAAATGTGTTCCTTTCTGCCACTTAAATCAATAACTCCAAAGTGTCAGACAACTCAGGCCCAAAAAGCAACACTTCATGATAATCGATCTGTGGCCATAGTGTCAGCGATTTTGCCATCTTCTGCTCTCCCGCAAATCAAATATTATATTCATATTTGTCTCCTGGGGAAGGATTGTTCTGAAAGTCAGCGAGCCAAAAAGCCTCTCCAGCTTTTTAATGTGCAAATATTCTCAGTCACAAACTTTGGCGGGTCACAAGCTGCAAGGAGAGCTGCAGCAGAGTTTCAGTGACCACAGCACAAGTTGCTCAAAATGGCTGTGCAAGTAAATTAATATGCCGATGTCCATTTTCTGTGATGACTTAGAGTACAATGAGGCGGGAGACATTAATAAGCAGTGTCTTTATACTAAAAATACTTTGAAAATATTGTGAGCTGAGGGAACACTAAGTCAGATGTCACTATAACTGTAAAAAAAAGAACCAAAGGAGAAGAGATTTTGCATGGCTTTATAAATGCTTCAGTATATTCCAACTTGCCCTATTCAATCCTTTGTTTGACATATATATATCATAATGAAAATTAATGTTCAACTATGAATTATATAGAAAATGTTTAGATCACTAAGTAAATAAAGAAAAATGGCATTCAAAAGCTTGTTGGGTGACAAAAACATTTTAATTTCATCCATTTAAAAGTTTAAAGCCTTCTGATAATTTACTCAACAAGAACAACAACAAAACTCTTGACATCTTTGATATAATATGCCAAATAATATTGAATTTACTTTTGGTGCAAAATTGTAATTGTGTGTGGCAGGAGAATTAACTCTGCAGACATCAGTGAGTGTCATTGTGCTGCTTTTATCTCAGATCCTATAATCACGGAGTCTGTGGGCTCTTTCTAAACATCCCTGTTCGGCTGCTGAGGCAGGTCCCACCTGCTCAGAAGCCTGTCACTTCTAGAGGAACTGCAGGGATGTCAACTGTGTTATCTAGAGGCAGCAACACAGATCAGTGATTGAGAACCTGCCACACACAAACGGTCAGGATGTTGGCCATCTGCCAGAGTCTGGAGACTGAAAAATGCTTTTCCTGCAATTTAAGTCTGGTGCAGTGTCTTCTGGCAGAACTGTATCATCTGATCTGATTTTCATCAAACCTGATATTTGTCTGAAAGCCTACAGTAAGGTACTGGCAACACCATCTAATTTTATGATCGCTGTGACTCAGCAGTCTTTCCACTGTTGCAGTACCACTGAGTTTGTGTACCGCATCTAGTCTTAAAAATAATTGGCAGTCAAGGGGTTTGCTGTAGGACATGGTTCAAACAGCTCAGTCTAATTTCATTGGGGAAATGCAAATCCAGTTTGTTGGTATTTGGTGGAAGCTTGCAAGGTGAAGCAAGAAGAAGTTTTGATGTTTGCCTGTCTCTTTAAGTATTATATTTTTGTATGGGAGTATACAGTGTCATCATTAGGGATGCAACAATTAATCGACAAAAATCAATATTAAAATTAGTGGCCAAAAAATTTAATTGTTGACTATTGTCGGCAAAAACAAAATTTCAACAGAGTGAGGCATTGCTTTTCATTCTTCCGATCTCTAATGAGAATTACATATGCTGAACCTTTCAGCCCTTGTTGTCAATACAACAGAGTGAGGCATCTCTCTCCATTCCTATCTCTGCTGACAGTTGGACATGCACAACAGAGAACAGCGCCAGGTAAACAAAAAGGTGGTGGCCAATGCCACACTACATCTTTCTTGTCTTATTTTTAATTAGCACATAATTTAAATAACCTCATATAAAATTTAAAGGCTGAGAGCTAAATATGAGTCATTTAATAATCGTGAGATTTATAATCCAATTAGTCGACTAATTGTTTCAATAGGTGATGACTAATCGACTATCAGAATAGTTGACAGTTGCAGCTAGTCCTCATTAAAAATATAGAAAACAAATCAAATATTTTGTCACATGATTAACCTATTTCAGACTTTCATGACAATAAATGCTCCTTATATTTGTAACTTGTAATCACCATGTGTAAAACAGATATTTAGGTTAAACAATGAAAAAAAAATAACATCTGAAGATGTTCTGCTCTTAGCCATCTTTTAAAACAGAATCAAGCTATCTTGTTAAAGAAACACACAACTTGAGTATTTACATATCAGTCAGTTAAAGGAGTGAAGATCAGAAAATAAACAGCAGCTCACAGAAATGAAAGAGAAGGAGTCTAGCAGAATTTATTTCAAGTTGTATTTTGGTTAGACACATTTCTGTGGCCCAATGTAATTGTGACACACAAGCCAGGGTGAAAGCTAGACAGAGTGGAGGTGGAGAGGAACATTATTGGAACATTTATTTAATTTTATATCGACCAGAAGGTCAACCACCCACTGATTCTGTTGTGCTAGAAATTTGTATCTAATAAAATGGACACTGAATACTGAGGAAACTCTCTGGTTAAAAAAAAAAAAAAAGCAGTTTATGACAGATGTCACCCTTCTCAACATAACTTTCTTATCCATCCTTTTTTATTCTGGCTGCAAGTGTGAAAATATCAAGATATTGGGAGAAAGTAACAGAGGAAGAGAGAAAAAGAAGTTGACGTACTTGAAGCCGGGTGCTGTGTTGGCACAACTCCCAGTGCGAAGCCAGATGCAGTATGGGTCGCGAGATGCCAGGCAGGCTCTGTGGAGAAAAAAAGTAAAGGGAGAACAGAGTCAATTACCTTTATTTAGATCACCGTTTACCTTTATGAGACTCTCTTGTGCAGTGTTTGCCTCCAGAGACAGGATGGTGTCTAAATATTTCAAGCAATTAAGCTGATTTAAACACACACAAAAAAAACAGAAATCTCCATTTGCCCATTCCTCAAAACTGCTTTTACTTGCTGTTTGTTATCTTTTTATCTAAATAAACTAAAATTAAGTTATACATATCTCTATCCAGTGGAACAGCTTTGAGATGTGATGTGGATGTGCAACATGAAAATTAAACCAACAAATCTACAGTAATAATATGTAACCAATGGATAAGCAGAAGGTGTTTTAAGAATCTGTGGAATGTAAAACCTCAAATATTCCAAACGCAAAACCAGCACCTTGTGATGCTTTGTCGAAGCTAGACTGAAGGCTCTGTGATCTGAATATATGCAGACACACACAAAAAACAAGCTCCACTTCAAGGATGTAATTTTCTAGTTTCAGTGCAACTAAATGTGCAATTTTTACTGCTTTCAAAAAAAACAAAAAAAAAAACAAATTTGGGTTCTATAATTGTGTAGTCACTGCTAAAACAAAAAGGCCACACACACACACACAGCTGTCATATAATGTTTAGGGGCCATTTATAAAACCATATAGTGAGCCGTCATGCGAACCCAGGGTCATGCGAACCCAGGGTCATGCTCACGGGAAAAAACACAGTCTTGTCACATCAGCTGTCCTAAGGTGGCCATTTCAGATTGCAGGAAACCCTCAGTGACACAAACGTCAGGGGTACCGACCATGAAGACATCACACACCACACACACCCACACACACATATACACCATCTTCATCTCATCTCAAACCCTGTCATCCATTACCAGTACAGTTTTCTTCACACTTTACTAGTCACTCACCCACACACACACACACACACTTCCCAAGGCAAACAGAGTGTAGACTTTGCTAGCAAAGACAACTGCATGAGTACTTACTTGTACTACCACATAGTCACACTACATGGCTGCTTTGGTAGCATGAGATGAAGGTTGACATGTCTTTTGACGTGGGTGTGTGTGTGTGTGTGTGTGTGTGTGTGTGTGTGTGTGTGTGTGTGTGTGTAAAAACAAATGTCAAGTTTTTTTAAGGAGAAAAAAAACAGGTGTTAAGAAAATTGCTGAATTTTTGACGAGATGTCACACCTCAACTTTTAAGTCAGAGCTGATATTTAAAAATGAACTCAGATTAATAGCTCCAAACTGCTCTACATGGAAACTGTTTCACCACTGAGACGACTATAATTTTAACTCAAGACACCTAAATTACTTTTTTTTTTTTTTTTTACAAAACAGATTTAAATAAAGGGGGTTTTGTGGTTTTTGTAAAGAAACTTAAATACAAGTCCTTGTTCTGAAGACTGATTTAGGTAGCTGTAACAGTTGTCATATTTTAAATCAGACATTTTGTAAAGCCAGCTTGAGTCACTTTTTCAAGCCTAGCTCGTCTACCAGGTGATAAAACAGCCATGTTTTTTTCTTTCCCATCTTTTCACATTTTAACATCTTTGTTGATGCCTCGTCATGGTGATGATGCAGCTGGTGGAAGCTTCTCGTTGTCACCAAAGCTGTTGTCAGAATGGCTAGCATTCATTCATTAGTATTCATTCATTGTACTCAGTAATAAAAATGAGCCTGATTAACACTGATGTGTGTGTGCTCATGCTTCCCTCTCAAATGATGAATGTGCTCTAATTTGAGCTCTGTTCTTTTCAATCTAATGATATCTATAAATAAACTACTTCTTTGTTCATATTTTGCCATTCAAACCCACATTTCCCCGATTAAACATGTGCTTCTACAAAATTGATATTGTTCCCAAATTACGATCCATACTTTTTAATGTTTGAAGACACTCTTCTATTCAAATGCTGCATGTTTTCCGGAGCGTCGAAATTAGGGTCTTTTGTCAAAATCTCTCGCACGGAAACAGTTGGTTTGTCATAATTCAAGCATACTAGTGAATGCAGGTTTAATCAGAGAGCGCGCTGCTGCCTACTTTTTACAGGCTCCATGCTGGGTGCAGCGACTGAGTGGCACTCTGATGACACAGCTGCTGAAGGCAACAAACAAGGCATGATGATCCTTATCCAGCTCTAGTCCCAGAACCCTCCTGTCCTCCTGACCCTGAACATCACACCTGGACACACAGACGAACAGAAACCAGCATGAAATTGTTTCACCACTCATGAATGTTTCAGCAGCGGTCGCGGTGGAGATGAGAAAAGCAGTACTTAGATGGGTTGTAGACGTCGATGTCCTCGAGCAGTTTGGATCCAAAGCTGTCATTCGGATGAGTGCTGGCCAAAACTTTCAGGACTCGTCCATCGTCTGAGCCGAGGAACATCACCGTTCGGTCCTTATAGGGACCCGCTGAAACATCCACCACGATCTGGGTTAACTTGGACCTGAGAAGACGGATGACATTAAATTCTCGCTTAAAATCCTTACGCAAAGCAGTCTAAATCTAGTCTCAAAGAATATTAAACCCTGTTTACATCAGAATAAAGTGTGCCATTGGTTTGGAGTTAAACCCTGATTTCTCACATGAACAAAGGAAGAGAAAATATAAGATAGCTCTATTAACTTTCTGGAACACTCCAACAGCACTTTATATCTTTTTTAAAAAAAAGGGGGAAAAAACAGTTAAGTCACACATCTACTTTGGCCTCAAAACCAGAGGGGTTTGGAGAAGTAAATAAGTGTGAGATGGAAAACAGGAAAGATGTGTGTGTTAGCTTTATCTATACTCGTGATAATTCATTCCTACTCCATTTTGTTTTGTGGAGATATAATTGGCACCAGGATCAAAACAAATTCAAGCCTCGCATAAGACTGATGTTACATAACAGAGTGAGCAGATCCATGCCACACTTTGCAACATCCGCGTTGTCATTATCTGGGTCAGCTCGGACCGCTCCAGCACAGAGGCTAATTCAAAGATGGAATTAAGAATCTCATTCCCATTTCAGAGTCGTAATTAGAATCCATCAAAAACTCATTTGAAACACGGAGATGAAGATTAAAAAGGTCATAGATTTTCAGAGCTACGGAGGAGCAGAGACAGAGCGAGGACTTCCTGCGAGGGGACAACTAATCATAGCTGATGCAAATTATCATCCTTGAGGCGTCAGGTCGGAACGGCCTAAACATGGTACATCTGCCTTTTTTGTTTTCTGGTGAATTATTCTTAATGTCTAAATCCCATGTTGAATATTTAAAATATTTGATCTCAAGTAAAACATGCAGATGCAGTGATAGGTTAAAGATGAGAGGCGCCAGATAACTCATCTGATTAAATGACCTGCCATGCACGGATTCTTGCGGTCCTTGTAAGACTGTCTCTTTCTTCATCTCTCTACCTCACTTTCCTCTCTACATACTTTCAATAATGTTCATTTGTGCAACAAAAGGTTACAAAGATGAAGTTGTGCTGCAGCGTCCTGTATGTTACCTGCTGGACGTCCTGGCGAAGCATGGGCGGTCGTTAACGGAGGAAACTGATTCATCCATCAAAGGATACGACTTTATGAAGGTCAGCATTTCATCTGGGAACTGAACTGACGATTTGTAGTCTGAAGCCTGGCCATCACCTGCACAAGTACCAGGCCTGGAATTAAAGAAAAAAACGATAAAGACGTTAAAGAAGACACAACAATAAAAGACATCAGTGAGCTCCTCTTCGGCTAGCTTCAGTCTGTCATATATAATCCTGGATTCGTTTAGGTGAACCACTTACCTCGGCCTGGGAACTTGCTCGTCGGGTACTGGAGTCCAGGACGAGTCACTGGTCCTCTGCTCTTTGAACTTCCCATTGAAGACTTTTTCTATGTCGTCCATGTAAAAGGCACAAACTGCTGAGCCTGGGATACTGAAGAAACACAGCAAATAAGAAAAGCAAAATGCAAATAATTATATTGTTATGGTTAGTGACTAAAAAGACATTTTGACAATTGAAAAGTTAAAGGAATCTCAGAGGACATAATAGATGTAAGGCAAAACTTTCCGCACTGCACTGACATTAAAACTAAAACCTTTACAAACCAACAACTTCCAAAATCATTGCCATACTTGCCTTTTTTTTTTCTTTTTTTCCACTTTTTTTTATTTTGTTTAGAAAATGAAATCTCCCAGGACATTGATGAAAAGCATTTGTAAAAGGGAGAGCGTGCAGCTTCAAAAACATACCTTTTAGGTGACTGATGAATCTCAACCAAGCTAAACAAATCTTATCAACCAAGCACTGCGATCGAGGTCTGTTGATAAGGCAAAACCAAGTACATTTCCAGTAAAAATACTCCACCCTTCCTTAAATTGAAAAAAATACCTTCCTGTCCTCCAGGCATATTAATGTAAATGGAATATACGCTCTTTCAAAGCCCCTATTACTGACTGCAGTCACGTCTAAATCCTGGCAGAAGCTCACGGGACAAAACAGCGATCAGTCCAAACTAACCACACCTCAACTAGAAAAAAAAAAACATAATACAAAGCCTTGCAAGATGAATTCTCTTTTCAGCATGAAAATCTAGCCAGCACTTTCTACCAAGCCTCTGACTCACAGCAGAATCCACACAGCAGATTCATTCCTGATATAATTCACACCAAGTGCAAACAAATATAGAACATACACTGGAGACGTATGGAGAGAGGAGCGAACCCTCCTCTGCTACAGTGTCATAAACGGAAGTTCAACACGCTACGCATCAACTAATGAGGTCAGTTTCCAGGAGAATCACGACTACTACGGCGACAAACGGGAAGAGGACAGTGACAACTAGAGTAAGGCACAAGAGAAAGACAATGAACAAAATCAGAGGAGGGAAGAAAGAAATTAAGAAAAACATCTCTGCATTTTTCATAAAACTTTATGCATCATAACACAAAAAAGCAAAAGCTTTATGAAAACTCATATTGCTAAAATAGTCATAAAGAATATATTCTAAATAATATTGGCCTGCTATTAAAGTATTCTATCTTCAATAAAATCTGTCTTAAAATATTGGTTTCAAATAGTAAAGAAAAAAAATCTCTCCTAATAACATTTGTGTTTCCTTTAAAAAAAAAATGTATACAGATTTTTTTCCTTTCAAAACAGAGGAGATCTTCAAAAGAAAATCTACTTTACATTCTTTCAAGTCCCAAATTTTCAAATAAATCCTTAAAAGGTGCTGATTTTTCAAAACTATTTGGACTTTCTAAAGCTGGTCGCCATAATCCAGAAGTGTCCTTCGTGACTCAACAACAAACACTTTTCTAAACATATTCCCACTGTCAAACAACTGTGTCATGTCAGAGATCATTTACTACAAACTTGCAAAGTCTCATGATTGTGTTTTGGAAATATGAGTGGATGACGGATGTTGTCAGCCCAAATTATTACTAGTAAAAGTTTTCATAAGCCACTCCCACTCTCCTTACAGGCCACTTACCTGTTGGCTTGAGTGGTGAACACTCCGACAACCGCGGGTCTCTGGTTGATCTGAAGCACATTGGTGAGAGACTGAAGAACATCAAAGTAGAAAAAGGAGTCTCCAGGAACCGAACAGTTCAATCTGGCCTGAACACAAAGAAGTAGTTTTGGATTGTTCATGCTAAAACTCCACACTGAAAAATAACAGAAACGCTCTGGTGTTGGTAGGATATTAGACTCATGAGGTCCATAAGTCAAAAAAAACCTTTAGGAAGGAAGTCCAGTATCTCTCCAGAACTCTAGGAGATCCTCCGTTGTCATTCTTACAGACCCGGGCAACTCGAGAAAATACCACCTGAAAACATAAATGAGATGTAATAGTGCAGAAAAAGTTCAAATAAAAGACATTCACTTCACTCCTGTAACCAGGAGTGGTGATTAATATAAGAAAAGCCTTCTGATTACTGCTGTGAAGAATTTAAAATTTTAATCCACATCCTTACTGTTAGAAGAAAATGTTGACACACATGTACCTTGCCCAGGGCTGTGTATTCCACTGCGATCTCACTCAGGAAAAAGTAGACGTAGTTACCATAGTCGATGGCATGCAGAAAATGAGGCTCTGCAGAGAAAAAAAAAAAGATAAAAATCATCTCTTATCTCAGTTTTCAAAGGAAGGAAACTCTTTCTTCACTGCAATATTTGATCTCAACTCTGTGCTGTTCAACACATCGCTGCAGTTAGCAGGTGACAAAAGACTGATTCACTCGCTTTTACTTTTCAATTACTGACTTCTTTTCCCAGAATGCTTTTCTGAAATATTCAAAGAAGTTGTATAGACATTATAAGATATAACAACTTTGTAAGAACAAACTACAGCCTGTTTCACATGACTTGAAGTGTCAGAAACAAGGCAGCAGTATTCAACTGTCTGTTGGAAAAGTGAACATATCTATTAAAAGAAATCACACAATGAAAAAAAAAATAGCCAAGTCCACTCAAGTCTTTTAAAAGAAAACTAGAACACAGTTTCCAAAAGAGTTATCTTAAAGTCCAGATAAAACTCAGCTGAGACCTATGAGAGTTGAAAACAAGAGTTGTCTCATCTATGTTATGGGATGAAAGCTTTCGAACCTGCTAATTCTGCACTTTGACAACCAACATAAACTTTATTTTCAACATATTAATTTTCTCTCCTTTTAGGCTCAGTGTTCCGAGTCTAAATCACAGAATTTGATCCTTTCTTTCAGCAGGTTTACATCATTGTGTCTGCAGTTAAAGCTTGTGAGAGCACCATGGGGTAAAATACAAAGAATCTGCTGATGTCTGGGTCGAAGGCTTCGAGCGATCAATAACTATAAAGAACCACAATCGACAGATAAAGCTTTCAATTTATTCTGCTCAAGGAACTGAATCTCATTCAGAGTTATTACTTTACTGCCACAAAATTAAAATGATGGCAACCACTGTAATGTGACCTCAAAAAAGCTTAGGTTTATCATTTTAATCTGGCAGCCATTAGTTAAATGCTTTGGGCTAATGGAAAAAATACTGATCCTGCGGTCAAAAGTGACAAAAGCTTAAAATAACCCACTGCATGTCATGTCAAAAGAAAACCATATTTCTGACTCTAAACCAAATTCCAGACATAAAACCAAAAACCTAGGTCTTATCTGTGACATACCTCGTAGCCACTTGGAGTCATATTTGACGGTCCTGAGGACTGGTCGCCCATCCCCCAGGCTTCTGTAGATGACAGCATCACTGGCCAGGAAGTCTGTCATGGTGGCCGAGTAGAAATCTCCTCCTGAAAACCAGAAAAAAAATTTTATCTTTGAAACTTATCTCCTCAGGGTTAGTCAATTTAAGGAACTCCATCCATCCATTTATTTATTTATTTTCTATACTTGCTTAATCTTCTATGCACACAATGCAGAATTAGCACATATAACGCAAACATTTTTAGTTTGTGGAAGAGTAAAAGGGGAAGGTGAAAACACAAACTCCACGCAGAAAGACCCCAGCCAGGCCCTGGATAGTTCAGTTGGTTGAGTGGATACATCATATTCAGAGGCTATGGTCCTCGTGCAGGTGGCGCAGGTTCGAATCCCGACCTGTAGCTCTTTACTGTGCATCTTCAGCACTTTCTCTACCCAAGTTTTCAAAATAAGAGCCACAAAAAAATCTAATATAAAAGAAAGTTTTTCTTGTCTCAAAGAGACTATGCTAGTGACTATAATGCCCTGATTTAAGGAATTTGTTTGTTTGTTTTTTTAAATTTAAGAAGGGTTTTTACAAAGATGCATATTATGTTTTTTTCTTTGTTTCTACATATTTATTGGTAGTTTCAATGCAATGTAGTGGGATTAGTGTAGTGAAAGGGTTGCATGAAATATTAACGATACCTTATCAAACAGAATATACATCTTTACAGAGTTATTGTCAACGTACCAGCAAAAAGTCCAACGTTAGACTGACCGGACTCAAATGGACAGCGAGCTTGACCGACCACTTCCTCCCCAACCTGGTCCAAGGTGGTCATCTGAGAAGAGAAAAATATAAATGATATACTTCCCCCACACTCCAGCAACAGCATTAAAAGTGACATGAGCAAGAAAGAAAATTGTAATAGCTCAGGAAGCTTTAGACTGTTTATTATAACATTATTCAAATGTGGGAAATGTGTGCTATTACCACTTAAAGCATGTCCACAGAAAAGATAATAGCACTGCTCATTAGCTGGTGTTTCTAAGGTAATAATGCACGCACAGTGTCTTATCTGTTAATAATGGCCTTAAGATGATGTTTACAATAAGAACCAGCTCAATTCTGAAGTAAAAGGTCAGTTTGACGAGCATGAAACGAAAACTCTTTGAGTTTCTTATTCAGTCGTTAAGCTAAGAAAACAAGGAATACTACAGAAGTAAATGCCATCATCAGAGAATAAAAAAAATGAGTTCAGAAGAGAAGCCGTCTTAAAATCATGCTACTCACAGAATGTTCTTACATTAAAAATGTACCAACAGTTTTATTTCAGTGCCTCTGTTAATTATGCTGCTGATAAAGTTGTACCTGAGCCGATAGCACTCTGATAATATTTCACTGTCAGCCCAATGGCGCTGTTGATACCACTGTATTCTGGGTACTTAGGCTGAATAGCTAATGGGGAGTTTAGCTTCCTGAAAAGTCTCAAATGTATACATTTTGTCCTTGGAGGAAATGAACCTGCCAACACTGAAGTCTCATATATTTCTGCTAGCACAGCTTACCATATTTAAATCTGCATTTATTCAACTTGACCTTGTCAGTTATGTAATCGTCATAACAGGATGGGGCTTCCTTACCATCCTCCTTAACATTTACTATCAATTGTCTCCTGACTGTGCAGCTTCCCTGAGTTAAGGGTTGTCTCCACAACTCTCCACTCAGACTTCTTTTAAGACTGTAATTGCCCTTTTTCTTTAGAAACTGCACTTGTGGCATACTGCAAGTCTCCTTCTACTTTTCGATAATTTTTTCCTCTTTTTCTAAGTCACTTTGGATAAAAGAGTCGGCTAAATATAATGTAAAAGACTATAATCTCTTCAGAGAACACCTGCTCTCCAAACAATTCTAAATTGCCCTTATTTTGCACTTATGCACCTGCTCCACCTGTACCGTCAATTATAAAGATGTAACAGGTGATGTTTATTCCAGGTTTCTTACTGTACTGACACTTTAATGTCTCCTCCTTAGAGGTCCTTTTGAATAAAGCAGTGTAATGTATTTAATGTATAATATAAATGTAGTGTAATGAATTAATTTAACAGTATTTCTATTATTTTGAAAAGTATAAGCTGATGATATTCTGTGCCTTGAAACCATAAACTGAGATGAAGCTTCACTGTTTATCCAAATGCTGCATGTCTCTTTTTAGACCCAGTTATTCCCTTCAAAAAATAAAGAAAGAAAAGCCCTGCATCTTCAGGTATACATGTCACTTTTCCTGCTGCTTGAGGTTTGGAAGTAAAAGAAGTTTCTGTAAAAAAAGGCTATTAACTGTCAATCAAACTTCTGATGCCAGAGCACCAAAAAAAAAAAAAAAAAAAAAAAAAGATCACAGGTCTGGAGGTCTTTGTTATTGACAAGACAATCTGCCATTGAAGTATAAATTACTGGAGCACCATTCCTCTTCATCACGGCAACAAGGATGTAGATGAAACATTTGGAAATTTTGCAGTTAAAGGACAGGACGGAAAACTCAGATAAACAGTGAACACGCATAATGAAATGTACAAATGGAAATATGACAAACTAATGCCATGTATTTACAAATAATATGTTTGTGACTGATCATTAAAACCAACAACCTAGAGTAAATATTTCCAAGCATTAACCCAATATTAAACTTTAGAACTTTTTACAAACCCATTAATAACAAAGATGTAGAATTTCAAAGAAAAAAACTGCTGGATTAATTACTTACTAGATATAGTAATATATTACAGAATAAAAGAAATATATTAACTTAGAAGTTAAAATAAATATTCTATCATCTTATCAGAAGACTTTTTTTAATGTGTTTTGAAACCATGTTTGACATCATCATCAACTGGTTTGAACCACTTTAAACACAGTTTCCTGACAGTCACAGATAAATCTGAGGGGTCAAGATGACATGATTAATGTTGGAGAAAATAAAACAATCTAATGACCGAATCCAAAGCCTTTTTTTAGTTGTGGTCATCTAAAATTGGACAATGTACACAAATCATACACACGGCTTTCATCATGGCACCAGAACTGAATTTATTGGAAACCACAGGACTGATGTTCAGTAACATTTTCTATTTTACCTTTTCTTTACTTACTTGACAGCTAAAGCCAAATAGAGAAGAAAATAAATCAAATTAAAGATTTGTAAAGACCACCGTTTATCTTTGAATAACTTAATACTTTTTAAAGGCTTGCAAATATCCTGTAGTTATTGCCAGCCACAGCAGCCAGGAAACAATCAATACATATTGAACAGGAAGAGAGTTTTCACTGAATTAGTACAAACATACTTGAACTGCCTATGGGGTTCTTTAACAGAGGTATTACTGAGGGAAGAAAATCACCACAATCATGCTTCTTACCAAGGAAAATAAAAAATATATATATACGTTACCTTGTAGTTTCTACAGGTTGGGTTGAAAGCATTAGTACCACAAGCGAACAAAGTTTCATCATTTCGGGGGACCAGGACTTTCACATAGTTGTAGCACTCATCCTAAAACATGAACATAAGAAATATTGTGAAAGATTAAATTACAAGGACTCACGAATAGTTGCTTTCATTCTGTAGTGTTCTTGAACTTAAAAAGAAACTGAATCATAGTCAAACAGAATAAAATGGCACAAACATCAGGGAAATGAAAAAGAAATAGGTGAAAAAGATGGAAGAGGTAAAGAAACTCACGCTGTTCTTCCCTCTGACTGTACACTTGCTGACATCTTTGGACTTCCACGTCAACTTCTGAAACACAGGAGGAGAAAGTGCAGATATAAATTTTCCTGGAGCTGCCTACTGAAGTCTATCATTAATTAGAAATAAATGCAAATATTCTGGCAAGAAGCAGTGTGAGTCATAATTGGCCACTTGAGCTGTTTCAACAAACACCTGAAGTCTATCAGTGAGCAGCTGTTGAGACTGCGGGTCAGATGGAACTTAGCAGAACCAGAGGAAAATTACAGCAAAAAAAAAAAAAAACAGGTGAAATCTAGGTCTGGACTTTTTCTGTTCATGACTTTCATAAAGCAATCATAATCATCTTTGTTCTAAACATAATATTCATGATGGTCACATGCAGACTTTACTCTTTTAGAATCTGTGTACACTATAAATCAAATGATGTAAGGTTTTCTTTTATTTGTTTGCTCTTGAGAACTTTCCACTTGACCTGAACAGTAAATTGTCCTTGCTCGTCTTTAAGAGAGTCAAGTTATCATCACCCATTATTCGGACAAGCAATGACAACAGAATGATCTCCATGGCAACTTGGGAGAATCCATCAATGGAAGTATAACTAATAGCTCAGACAGGAAAAGATGGGAGAGGAAAGAGAAGAAAAAGAAAGATACACAAAAGGCTTCAACAGTCATTTTGTAGGCTTATCTCCATGTTGTATGATGTTTATATGTACTCCAGTACACTGTGGAATCAATGTAGGACTTGTTTACAAGTTCCAAATGGCAACAATTTGACCACTGTTAAAACTAATGTCACAAGTACTATAGTTTTAAAGAATATTCCATCTTTTATCACATGATGTATTCACATCATCTCTCTAAAGTAATTTCATTGAAAATGGTCCATAATAAGACATAAACCATCCCAGTCAGAAAATTAGCACATACAATGAAGACTCATCCCAAAGAAATATCTTTCAGTCATCTTTTAAAATCCACAGAAGTGAATACAAATGTGTCTTGCTACAGAGATTAAACTTTCTACTGGCAACATACCAAATTTTTACTTCCTTTGTAAATGAAGTGAGTGTAAACACTAGCTATCACAAAAAAAATAAAATAAAATCACTAACAAATACCTGCTCCATCAGCTGAAAGTAGACTTTCACCTAAAAAACTGCTTTTAGAGCAGGTTCACTATGGGCTGTGAGGAGGTGTGTTTTAGAACAATGCCTCTGTGATTTAGCTGATAAAATGTTTTATTTTTCTGATTTCTCAGTCTAGCCTCACGTCAGTGTAGTGGCTGATCTGGTACTTTTGATTTCCAACTAGTGAAAAAAAGAAGAAAATTCAACAAAACTCAGCCAGGTCATCAAGTTTATGATAATCCTGAAAGGCTTGAATCAAGGGAAGTGGAATTCTTTTTCTTGGTTCTTGAACACGTTTCATCTACACCTTGATTATATCTTGCAGATGGAAGGTAAAACGTGTTCATGAACTCAGAAAAATAAGTCTAAGCCTTGCATGTATTATTGAGAAACAGTCAAAACTAAACAACAGCTATAAAATTTCATTTAAAGGAACATTTGATGACTTTTAAGAAATGGCATCTAGATTGTCCCCTGTTCCTGTCATTGCCAAAAACCACCCAAAGCAATGATCCTGTGCCCATTACCTCTCGGCACAACTGCATTTGACTTTGCAACATTGTGTCACTCATCAACAGCTACATTACACGTTGATGGTGGGCATCATGGCAGCGGTGACAAAAGAAAAGTAATACCACTTTCAGTTTCAGTTTCATAAAAGAACCCTTGACTTCCAGGAAAGGGAGGTCACATAAACTCAAAAAATGCCAAAGTTGTTTTTTGTTTTATCCTCTTTAAGTGAATGTCAAACACATTTGAATGAAAATGGTGCCCCTTAAGTGCGAAAAGTTTAGATGCTAAAAAATTCCTAAGAGAAAGAAACATTTTCAGATAGAATATGTGGAAAATTACATAACATTAGAAGAACTTGAATATATATTAACCATTCATTCGTATAAAATCTACAAAGAGATTTAAAAAAAAATAGAGAGCAGGAAGCAACAAAGTCCTCATCCATGCTACTGAGGTGGAATAACTGATAACGAGTGTAACATTTTACATCAAAGAGATGCTGTAAGCCCAGTTTCCCATAATACACTGGGAGGCCCATTACTGTCGGGAGCCACCCTGTAACCTTTCTGCTTTGATGCAGAGGAGGTGTGCAGATCAAAAGAAACATGTCCTTTGTGCAGCTTCACACGCTACAAGGTGCTGTAATTTCCATTCTGAAGCCCTGATATTTACTGTACCTATTGTGCAAAAAGTAAGAGTGTTATATTGCACTCTTGTCAGATGTCAAGTCTGAGGCTGTTTCCTGTGCTCTATGTGCAAGAGTCTTATGCAAGACTGAAAACCTGGAGTGAAACTGCATTAAGCATGTTCTTTACTATTAAACTCAAGTTTAGGCACATCTTCCACTGGAGCTGTTGTTTTTACCTGTGCATCTGCAGCAAATACTGTAGAGCAACTCAACAGAGTTTTTAGCAAGTTTTTATCAGATCTTGAAGGGATATTTCACCTATGTTATGTTTCTGTACTTTGTCAGGGGCAATTAAAAATGGGGTGCCACAGGGCACTATTCTCAGTGTACTTCTACTTAACACCTCACCATCCATTTTTGCTGACAACACAATGTTTTGTCCTCCATCAGTCCTGGATAGGTTCAAGATTTTAAAAATGACTTCTTATTTAGTTTTATTTATATAAAAACAAGACAGTGTTTTTAACTGTATTTGTGGCTAATTAATTGATAATGATTATAGGCAGTGTACCTTGTGTCGCCACTAGGTTTGACAGATTCCCCATGAAGTACAGTTTATCAGCTACTGGATGTATGAATTCTCAAAAAGATAAGAGAGCTGGCTTGAAATCGCATGGCCTTTTTGAATAGAATGATCTGAAACTGTAATAAAATGTTCTGAATGAGTTTCTCAAATATTGATTTTATGATTTTTATTGACAAGAACTGTGAAGTTGACTTGAAGGAGATGTTGAACTGTGCTGTGGCATGAATTGTACTAGGAGATGGGGGTGGGAGGTGGGGGTGGGGTGTCTGATCTGAAACTACCTTACACACTTAGGTTAATGATCTAAGTGTCTAACAAAACACATTAGCCTATATAATGAAACAAATAAAAAAATATTGCAGATCTTTTCAATTAATCTAGGCAATTATCTATGAAAGACTCTTTTTCAGTTCTCCACTAGTGTCTCCAGGCAGCAGCTCTGAGACATTAGAGAAATACAAAAGTAACCTGCTCACTCTCACATCCTGAAAATTCAGTGCATGTTTGTGTTCTCTGGAAGCAATAGATCCAAAAATAAACTGTTTATTATACAAATTTACTCACCAGCTGTGGGACAAACTCCTCTGGAGCCGTTGTCAGGTTCACAGCAAACACATGATCCCTGAAGAGTTCAAAGCACAGAGTCAGGGCTCACAATGCAGATACACAGCTTAGAGGATTTAATGGATCTTTGTGGATTTTCAGCTTCATACTCTTTTTTTGGATGCATTTATTCAGAGAATTTTGGTTCAAATCCTGCATTAAACATGTGTAACCTGTCATGTCTTCAGTTCTGTTAGAGTGAGTGGTACTACCTATATTTTTAGCTTACTTTGCACAGACGACAGTTTTGGCTTCTGGCTTCTATTTTCTTGATCGTTATGTGCAGAGACTTGACAAAGCTTGATCTAAGTCGGTTTTTTATTATACTGTTAGAAAGACTGAAACCTGAACAAGATTCGATTTGCAGTCAGGAGGATTGAGGTAAAAACACAAAAGAGAACTCAGAGTCATATTTGAGTCAAATTAGGTAGTATCTAAGTAAGTATCTAATTTGTAAATGAATGTTTCACAAACTCTTTGAGAAGACTAAAAAGTGTCTTGACTATCTGATTTATAAATCAATGAAAATCCTTAAAATGGCTTTTTTCCTCTGAACTTCAACTGATTCTTTCATTTTGCTTCGAGTACAAAGTCCAAACATGATTAATCGACTAAAGACAAAGACAAGTAGCAAATCTCTACACGTACTACTTTAAACTTAAAGGGAAAACACTTGACTAAAATAAGAACGTCTTTAACATAGTTTTAGATTCATTTTTATTAACTAAGTACTTGTTTTTGTGTATATGTGTGTGCATGGGCTCACCTAGCAGCAATGTATAACATATGATTGATCCGTAACATTCTCTGAAAGTCCAGACCCAGACGCAGCGTGTCATTGTCCTGAAGCAAGCCCTGAAAACCTGGATACTGGTATGATTCTGCAAACATACACAGACTACTTTGTAAATATATGTGCAATGATGAAAAAAGGTATTGTGTGAGAAAGAAATTAAAACAGAAAGGTCAATTAATCAGTTGAAGAGGTTTAGTCATTACCACTGGAAATATGAGGCAATTAAGCGAGAGAAAAAAAAGGAAGAGGGCTTTTACAGATAAACATAATAGCTGTTAGCCATTTATTGACTGTGACCGCTGTCTAATCAGAGGGATTCACTCACGCTCTGAGCTGACCACGCTGAGCGGCTCCATGTCTTTGGGGAATGATGTGCTCGAGGCCGACTCAGATGGGAAACACGAAGCAAGTATGACGAGCAGCAGAAGCAGCAAAAATGCTGGTCGCCACGGCGACAGCCAGTCAGTCGTAGCCATTCTGTAGGAAAGCTTGAGAAGGATGAGGGGCAGTGGGGTGCGGCGACGTCACCCAGTCATAGCGAGCATCCGCTGCGAGGAGACAGAAAGAGCAGAAGGTGGAAAGAATGAAAAGTTAAATGTTGCAATCTCTCCAGGGTCGTCCTCTCCATCTGTAGCTACCAATTATAAAAAATGATCATTTAGCCTTGCGGTTAGCCCTAAATTAACCTGCAGGACATCAGAGCCAAACTTGTAATCAATTACAGGAATTAGCATAAAACTGGCATGGTTGTGTTGATGTTGCGAACACATATAAATACACATTTATGAATAATATCACGGCTTCACACATTATTGTAAGGATCTGGATCAGTGGAGATAAGTGAATCAGATCAATCATCTCCATCGTCACTGATGTGACAAACTCAAAGCCTCAGCAGCTCACAGCTGTTTCTTTCACAACAGGCACAACTTTGTTTAGATATGTTTGTCAACAACTTGTCCCTCTATTATTGTTTTATACTCCTCCATGTTGCACATCTGGTTAGAAGGAAAGTGTTAAAAAATAACAGAGACCTTAATTAAAAATAAATTAAGACCTTAATTACGGAAGTTTGTGTGGAAATTATCTGTTCTGAAGTTGCAATAAAAACTGCTTTAATTTGTTTTTTCTCGTATCTGTTAGTAATTAACACTCCACTAAAATCTCAGGAAAGGTCAAAATTATTCCATCACAGAGGAATTTTAAGTCCCAGAATTACCAATTAAATTCATGATTAAAATTCTTCTAATTTTCACACAGGTTCTTTTTTTTCTATTCATTTATATATTTCTAATTCGGTCATACCATAAATGTATCTTTTGTCTCTTTATTTTACCCCCATGTTTTTGCATATTTTCAGAGAAAATGTCTCAGCATCACCCCTCTCATGTATCCTTCTCTTCACATCTGCCTATTATCATATTATGATGAAGCAGGCCCTCTGACCACTTAGCTGCTGTCTCTTCCACTGCCATGATTTGTTCTATTATATAATGTAACATCTGAAAAGAAGACATAATGCACACAAGCTGAGAAATGGCTCAAGGTAAATTAAAAAAGAGAGGGAGAAAAATATGTCCAGTAATTACACTGGAATGAAATATCACAATGCTGGCATGTTGGCAAGTACAAAATGTCAAATATGAGTTTTTCCCTCCCAGAATCATTTGATCAAGAAAACAAACATTTTGAAGTCCTTGTATAGTAAATTATGACTTTATTCTCTCAGTGAGAAAGGGAAAAAAATTATCCTCTACATTTTTTTTCCTCAGTGTGGTTCTAATACTCCACCATAGTAAAATAATCTATTCAGTAAACAGATTTTGGGCATCAAATAATAAATAAAAAAATTATGACATAATTTGGCCTGATCGATTTTATTTATACTTTTAATATAGATAAATGTCCTTTGCTGCATTATAACACTGTTACTGAAGAGCAAGAAGATGCACAGACCTGGATGGAGCCTTTCTGTGTGGAGTCTGCATGATTCCCAGTATATGGATGTGTGTCTAAAATAACAACGCGGAAGAGTTCTCCCTCACGTATTGCCACAATAAAAATAATGAAAATGTGGGGAAAAGAAAAAAAAATCTCTTATATGAGTCACAGCCCTCTAAAAATAGTCCTTCATGTGTAGGCTTCTCTCCCTGTGTGTCTGCATGTGTGTGTTATTCCTTAAATTATTAATTTTCTGTTTGGAGCCAATGCACAGCCCCGATGTCAATTCTCATCCAGTGAGACAGGCCTTAGACAAACTGCTTGTTCTAAAGAAAGACTCGTCTCACTCACTCGCACGCAGCTCACCTTAGAGAGAGGGAAAACAAATGGTTTAATTTAGGACTTGTTCGAGGCACTTTGATTGAAGCTGTGTCCCATTTCCCAAATTTAATTTACACCTGAATGTTTGAGTAGTGGACACAAGGAAGGGCCTCTCTTTATAGCTGCAGTCACATATGCCTATCTGAGTGTAAGATGTGCTGCTGTTCAAGTTGATGTCAATCCCCTCCCCCACCACCTATACACATTTACATCTAATTGTTTCACAGCTCAAATTAAATGCATCCAAAACTGCTAATCAAAAGGTACATGTAGTTCACTTATTTCTGCCTCAGTGACCAAAACTGTTATTATATCTGCAAAGCAGATTGTGCAGTTTGTTCAGTTTGCTCCTTCACCAATGCAAGAGGTGACCCATAAGAATGTGACGTGTTGTCAGTCTGTCGAGATGTTGTTGCCAAGATAAAGCAACAATTGATTGGATGAAACTCATGAAACCTGGTGGACAAATAAATTTTTATGCAGTATTAAGTATTTTGGGGTTTTTTTTCCCAAGAGTAGTGACAAAGTTTGAACACTAGAGGCCACGTCTGATATTCTCTTGTCATTAAAGTAGTTTCCTTTATAAGGATTAAAGCAAACTCATTACCTCATACAGTACTAAATTCAATTAAACATATGATTTATGATTTCAGGCAAGTTATTTTATTTTTTATGAAGCCCTTTTCTTTAAATTGCTGCCATCATAGAAAGTCAGTTACTTCATTACAAGTATATCAATCACGTTTTGCAGTTAATAAGAATGAATGGCGCCTGATTCTGAAAGCTAAACTTACACTTTTACAGGATAGTTACACAATTGTCCCGTAAAAGGGGGAATAGCCTTTTACAGGACTTTTTGAGGGGGGAACTGACTGAAGTAAGGGCTGATGTAAATGAAAGTAGATTTCATGACTGAATTCCACCCAGTAAATCTGTTTCTAGTTAAAACTCAACCATTTCCTCATAATAAACTCTGTTATCTAAGGCTCAAACTTGTTTATCTCTTCACACAAATGTCAATATTACCTAATAAAAGCCCTTTAAAGAACTAATTGACTTTGTTCAGGCTGCAGGAGGACTAAACGCCATACAGACTGACTGATTGATCCAATTCGATTTTAGGATTACCAACCACAGGCTTGGCCTTCTGCTCTTTTGTTTGGAGCTTTAAAGCAAGGGAAAAAATGTTTATTATGCTGCCATTTCCTGAGATATTACAAACCTTCAGAAAACAAAGAGCATCATTAAAATTTCTAACTCTTTTATCAAGAAAAAGGAATACATATACTTTCTCCTGTGAAAAACTCCACCTTTTACTTTTTCACCCCTCACTTCTTGTTTCACTAATTAACACAGCCTGTCAAAATTGAACTACTTTCTTTCTCTCTTATCTCAGGTGGCTGTTATAAGGTTCTTCCTTTCCAATGGTTTCACTTAATGTTTTTTTTTAATCTAAGTGAGAAAAACATCTGAACATCAGCTGAACTGAATGCAGTTTTCAGGGTGAACAGCTGGAAGAGTTTGTGTCCATTACCATCAGTCAGCCAAGATTCATTCTCTGTAATTGAAACATCTTGTTTCCCTCCTCGTCATTGCATGTTTTCTGCAGTCTGAACATGATTATCTTGCTGGCAGGGACAATTTGTCATTTAAATAGCAGAACCAATGCCTCACAAAGGTTCAAAGAGAAACCACAGTCCCCACTGAGGTTTAAAGTGATTTATATTGTAAAATGCCAATATTCTATTCAGTTCAGTTCATAAATCTAAGCTGGTTTGGTAGCTGTCATCAGCCCAACAGACGGTGTTTGTTCTATTATACATTTGCTGATGGATTAAACAATACCATCAACCATTTTGGCTTAATTCCTCTTGGAGGGGGCCCCACATCGGATCATAGTCTGTACATTGATTTGGGGAGTGGTAGCAGAGGAAAAGTTTCAGTGTGTTTCGTAAAATATGTACTGACAATAATAAAGATGATCTCATCTTATCTTATTTGGGCCAGTTTTATCCAGGATGCCCTTCCCCCACAAACATACAGGTTATTTGGAGTGTGGGAAGAAACAGGAGCACCCAGAGGAAACCCAGCATAGAGTCCACATAAAAAAAAGAAACACCTGCTGGACCTGGAAATCAAACCAGGAACCTTCTTGCTGTGAGATAACAATGCTAACCACTAATCCATCATGCTGATTAGTCCATATCATACTGTTTACTGGATAACCTGACTATTTTTAACTGCTTATTTTCCCACTGTTGAGCCTCAAGGACTGTGAAGAACTTCCACAGATACTTGCACCAAAACAAGAATTAGGTTCTTTTTTGTCACTGAAAACATCAATAGAAAAAACAGATTTAAAAAAAAAAAAAATTAAAATAACATTATAATGAAACTGATTTTTTATTTTATTTTATTTTTTAAAGGTGGTGCTTTGCTGGCTTTGGATTTATATCTTTGATATACAAGGTTTAAATGTCCATATGAATTTTTTCTTGAAATCTGCAACCATTTTCTTCAATAATTCATGAAGCTGTTTAAATCACTAGAACTTTGACAATTTATATTCCATTTAGTTTATTTCATAGCACTACTCTACAACAAAACTAATTTCAAGGTACATAAACAAGACAACTTCAAGTTGTATTAAATGCAGTCAATCATTTAATTTGATATAGTTTCAACTAAGAGCTAATGCCATTCAGAAAGTGTGTCTTAAAGTAAATGAAGTCCCACCTTCGAGAATATCTGCTACTTTTTACGATGGCATTGCCACTAGACTTCCATTCCACACAAGCTTGTGTTTAAAAACACCAACAAGATCATCATCAACTGCCACTGAGCCATGACCTTCTACAGTGTATTCA
>JAOWBL010000003.1:1161161-1211811 GCA_028564865.1 Zenarchopterus dispar
ACACAAGCTTGTGTTTAAAAACACCAACAAGATCATCATCAACTGCCACTGAGCCATGACCTTCTACAGTGTATTCAGGAAGTCAGTGGTGACGACCCAGTGATTCTGTAAAAAGTCTGTGCATCAGTGGAACTTTGAATCTTTAATATGAAAGCAAGGTGAAATGCATCTACTTATAAGGCTCACATCCTCCAGGAAAATGTGTTACACCAAGACGATAGAAAGTGAGCTGCTTCTCAGAGGCAGACCAAGCAGCAACAATCCAAGAAGCAATTCCTGAGCAAGACTAGCAATTACACAGATTCATGTCACCGCTAGCTCACTTGTTGTGCCAGCAGATTGCAGCACATTGGTCTATCTTACAGCAGACCAGTATGCTGAATGACTGCAGTTGTATTTTTAAAGTAATTAATAATTCATGTTAAAGTATACTGCCTTAATCCCCACCAATCAACTAATGCTTAAAGCCTTCTTCAATATTTTTTACATTTTTTTTTTGCAGAAGAGCTTAAAACTCATTTCAAGGTACGTAAACATTTAACCTTCATCTATTTGGGAAAATGGGAAATGTCAAGTTAAATATGGAGGAAAAAAATAAAAGGTCATTGAAAAAGCGTATGTATTAAATTTACAAACCTCAATTGAACTTGTGTTAGTTCTGATTTGTGTGTCAGTATTTTGAAAAGCATGGATGTTGTAATGAAGAAGAAAAGGGACGGCAGGAAAATGATGCTGTCCATGGTGCTGAAAGTGACTGCTGCACAGAGTAAAGCTGATGAAGGCTACAACCATAATATGTTTCCATTTTAAAACTTAAATTGTGTTAACATTATGCTTTGCATCCACAATATTCCAGTGAATATGATCCTTGAATACAAAAAAATAAAGAAAAAAAAAGTTGTCTGCTGCAATTGGCTTTTCTGTTTGTGAAAGAAAATGCTGTAGGCTAATGTGGATTGGAAAACCAAAAACATTTGGACGGTAACACATGGCTAAGTCCCAACTATGCTGTAAACAAAGCAGCAAGACAAAGCAGCAGGTGCTGGTAAGTTTGTTCTTAACGTCAGCTGTTATGCAGACATAGGCTAAATATAATAATACTGCAAAAGCCTACATGTGTAGGAGGAAAGGCATTATCAGAACAATCTACAAAGAACAGTCATTTCCAGCAAAGTTTTCAGCATGTTTCCCCTCATGTGTGCATTTCTAGTGAGCATGCATAGTTGTGTGATCTGCATTTATGGGGACAGGTTAGTTCAGCATGAATGGCAGGGAAAAATATTCAGCCTTTTTCTTCATTCAATTTATTCTAGAATTTAAAAAAAAATCTTTTTTTTTCTTTGTTTGTTTTCAAAAGTGTTAGGGGTTTTGCACTTTGCAAACCTCCCAAACATCAACAAAGACCTGGAGACTCCAAAACATTTAAAAGGGCTATACTACACAACTTAATAAGAGACTTCAAAATAGGAAAGAACTTTGTTTCTTTGGTCCAAAGATCCCAAGAAGCCTCTGCTCTCCGGGCTCTGTTTTCTCCACAATGAAGCATAATTTAGTGTAAGGAAAAGAATCACTGGTTGTTAAATAAGTGATGCCCATAACGGCTAACTACCCATGATACAAAAAATTTAGAGAAAATGAATCATCATCATGGAAATCCTGCATCTTTTATGTCATTTATGTAAATAAAGGGATTATATTTGTTTACTGAATCCATTTATAACTCTTTTGCAAAGCAATGAAAAAGCCTTTCTACCCCCTCTTTCCTAAACGCAATTTTAAAAAAATGCAAATTTTAAATGAGCAGATTAAAAAAAAAAAAAAAAAAAAACTGAGCAAGGTTTCTGGGGTTGGCTGAGGTGGAAAACTTGCAGCACCAGGAAATGCAAGATAAAACAAAATACAATACAAATGCTTAATTAAAAGGTATTCAACATCAACATTCACTGAAGCTTTACCGAAGATATGGAAAATAAATGGGGGAGGGATGCAAACTTGAGTGTATTTGATGGCAGCAGATCATATACCTCTAACCATTATGTTTTACTAATTAATTTCGAACTAGTTAAGAATGAGAAGTACAGAAGCAATGGCAGCTTCTTCTTCACATGCATGTTGTACAAAAGTACCTCACCAGTGAAATATGAGATACATGTTACAGGGTGAGATAAACAGGGGTCATTTTGAACTTCCACAGCAGCCTAAGGTGATACAGACGGTGCCTATTATTCTTTACCACTGTGGAAACATAACCACACAAGGAAAAGTCTTCAGAGACTGGAACTCCTGGGTAATTGTAGCTGTTAATCTTTCTATTTGACAGCCAAAGATCCATAGTGGTACGTACAACGAATGCTGCTTCTTCTTCATCTCCTTGGTTTCAGAGACACTCAAGTCTAGATTGATCTTGTGCGATGCTGATAGTTCTACTACCTCCTCCATAGAGACTGTGTCATCATTTTGTGGATCAGCACCACGTCATCTCCATGATGCCCAATTGACAGGGCAGTTGTGAGTGAAGAGGGCGTAGAGCAGGGGACTCAGGACACAGCCTTGGGAAGCACCAGTGTTAACAGTAATGGCTCTTTGTACTCTTCCATGTTACACTTCGTCACTTTTGACATACTGCTAATGTTGTGATTTCAGTCCGTCATTCAGTGGCAGCTTCCTGTGTGTAGTGGATCAACAGATCCTCACCTCACCACAGCTTAGTGCATCAAACTGACTGTTACTGGTAGAACGTCAGAAGGATTTTGAGGTTTTAATGAGATTGGTGTCAGATGGATCACAACAACTACAGCAGTGGTGGTTATTATGAGAGCTATGATAAATGGAAATGAGATTAAGATCTGCAATGTGAGGGCAAGGGCATTGATTTGGTCATTCATAGTTTCCTATGAGGTGCCTAGGATAGGTGCTGTAGCTTTAGTCCTCCCATTGTTCAAAAAAAGGTTTTAAACCCCAAACAAAAGCATGTAGCACCAGAACTGTGGTACCTTCAGGAAAGTTTTCACTAAATATGTGTACACATTTACTTATAAATAAAAAGGAACTGTGTGGTTGGATCACTGAAGACATTTTTTGTCCACTTTCTGTTGTGTATCCTTAATTTAACCCCATCTTGAAATAATACACTTGAATGTATTTTTTGTACTTTGATCATTCAGTTTGGCAAAACTTTGTATCCCCATTTACAATCAATATGTACATCTGAGAGAAGTGGTAAAATGTTCACAATCAACTGTGTTATGTTGAAAGCCACGTCACCTCAGTTCATCATTTTCTGGCATAGATGTAAGTTTTAGCCAGTGAACTTGAAGCTACATAGGCTAGTGCTTACCAATGCCAATACCAATAAAATACCAATAAAAAACATACATGGACAGAGGACTGTGTCAGAGCCTTCGGCTTTCTTGGGTACATACCAAGAAGACATTTGATTGTTTATTTGTATAAAGAAAGCACCACCAAGGGACAACAGAAGCACTGGGGATAATCAAAGTATTACAAACAACTGCCATCAAACACTGCAAATTCTCAGTGCACAATATGAGGACATATGACAAATATGTCTCATAAACCTTGTGTGTATTTATGGTTGCTACGAGTCTGAATTACTTCAGGTCTACACCTGAAGTAATTTTTTTAATCCTCTTGTGGTCCACACATTGGTTTATGCTCTAGCTTCTAACATCTGTCTACATTATGAGCAAGTTTGAGATAATTTCGCATGTTTCTGATATTTATGTATATTTATGCTTATTTGGTTTATCGTTGGGATTTATGGATTTAAGAGATTATGTTTTTCATTGTTCTTTTACGTTTTCCTCTTCTTCTCCCTCTCTCTCTCACACACACACAACTTGTTATTTGGACTTGTACCTCTGGGTCCAAATTGATAATAAACTGGACTGGGGGAAGCACACAGATTCACTACAACAAGGGCCAAAGCTGTCTCTTTACTCAGGAGGCTGAGGTCCTTTAACATCTGCAGGACTGTGTTGCGAATGTTCTACCAGCCTGCAGTGGGCAGTGTTTTCTTTTACACTACGATGTGCTGAGGCACTGGTCTGAGGGTGGTGGACGCCAACAGATTTGAACAGACCAATTTCCCCAGGACCAGCAAAAGCTGGACTCTGACGGTGCTGTTAGAGAAGAGGACACTGTCCAAGTTGAGGGTCATCTTGGACAATGAGTATCATCTGCTGTACAACACATGGATTGGACACCGGAGTACTTCCAGCAGACCCTTCCTAAATGCACTACTGAGCGCCATAAGAAATCCCTCCAGCATGTGGCCATCAAACTGAACAACTCCTCACTCTGACAGTCAGACAGTGAGGGGGAAGAGGAGGAGAAGAAGGGAACTGCAAAAAGTGCAATAACTTTTACAAAGAAAACACTATTGTATATACGGCTAGAGTTGTATAGCAAAAATATTACTGTATATTTCCTTAGTTTTATACTTTTTTATTTTGGTTATAGTGTATGTTATTAGTTCAGTTATTTACCTTTTCGTTAATACCTTCTGGACCCGTGCAACTGTACAAAAAGAAATATCCCCTCAGGACTCAAGAAAGTATTATGATTCTGAATCTTTGACTTGACTTTGTTTCTGCTGGGATTGCTTTTTTGTTTTGTTTTTTTGTTTGCTTACATTGGGTTGTGAATCCCATTTTTCTTGTATTTTACTGTTTCTTTTTAGTCATTCCTGATATTTTTATAGTTAAGTACTTTAAGTCATTATGTGTTGAGGTAAAAACAATACATTCTGAATATGTATTGTTTTTGTGTTACTTTGAAAACATTTTGTATTTCGGTGATTGTTTTTGATATTGTGGTGTTCATGTCATTTCTGTTTGTAGTCAAATTTATATTTTTTCATATCTTCACAATCATTTTACAACTTTTATCTGAGCTCTTGGACTTTCCAAAAGGAGCTATTCACAGAGAGGTTCTATCAGGACGGCTGCTGATGCCTCAGGGTCCCAGGCCTGTGCTGAACAGGACAGGTCCACCCGTAACAATAAGAGCATAAAAAAATGAACAAGTCATTTTTCCATATGCAGCTAGACTCAGTTAGATTCTTCAGGATGTTTTCAACAGTTAGAAATTAAAGAAAAATAAAGATGCTACAGGACCCCTGAATTTTCATTTATAATGTCAGTCAGTATTCTCTGTAGCCATCAGTAAACAAACAGGTCAAGGAGCAAGACTTCACAGTTTCCATTTGAGAGCTGCAGCAAAGTTAAGTTTCACAGTTTTTTTTTCATATTGTATTTATTTTTCCTATCCAACAGTCATGTTCACTTTACAATTACTTCAAAACACACAGATGCATATTTGCAGTATTTATTATTAAACACCTTTGCACCCATCTGCCTCAGTTTTAGCAGTAGAGTGTGTGCCTGTATGTGCGTTTCCGTCTGTGTGTCTGTGTGCGTGTGTGCGTGTGTGTGCTAGCCTTGAATGGATGCCCCATATGCCAGGTTGAGAAAGTGGGATCAGTTTCCATCCTGACAAGCAATACAACAGCTTTTCCCACCATGCAGGTTTTGTGTGTGTCAGGCTGAAGGACAAATTCTTAGAAGGAGACTTTACAGTGGCTAAGGCGCCTTAGAGGCCACCTAGAAGGAAACTGAGACACTAAGCTGACTGAAGAATAGGCACAGGGAGAAAAATTAAAATGCTCGTCGGGTCTTTTCATCACCTCAGGCTTCTCACGCTTTTCTTTGAATCTCTATTGTTTTAATGGTTAAACTAAAGAGTGAATACAAATTTAATCCGAGCTGTAATCAATCTGCAGGCCTTAGATTTGGGAGGCATAGCAACATGTATTTGAGCTCTGTGAAATTCTGATTTCATGCAGCTTGAAAGTGACTCTGCAGTTCCCCTGGTTCACTGCAGGGTGAGAAGATGCTCGCCAAACACAAACACTTTCTGGCCTCAGTACAAATCAGCTTCCTCTGCTTTTCTACAGCAAAATGCGTATTTCAACGCTCCATACAGAGATTACAAGCAGTATTCCGACAGCATTCCCAGTTGGCTGTCCAATCAGATTAAAATCTGCTCAAGCATTTAAAGACTAGACCAGAAGGGTGTTGATGTTCTTGTTATTTAAACAGATTCTGTTTTCATTGGTCAAACATTATGTGACATTGAATACAAATGTCGTTAAGTTTTGGCGATGCAAAGTACCCACAGGTGTTGAAAACACCATCTCCAGCTGAGCATCACCACAAATCTATCCAAAACTGACTGAACAGCTCTTTGAGTGAAACAACTGAGAATATCACAGATGGGATATCCATTTCTTATGTTCTGCAATCTGTGCCTGCAGATTGTCAAATTTTGTGCACAGATTTTCCTTTTTTGTTCTGGTAACAAGGAAGTGTGCCAATATCTGCAGGACTTTACAGACCACCCATGGGACTACCTGATAAAAGGGACTAATAAGGAGGTGAGTCATATCTTGTAAAGGAGAAAAAAAGAAAAAAAACTTTGGTGATTGAAAGGTCTACTTAGAGGCCAAAGATCTGCCACCTGTGATGAAGTTTGAGACTGAGAGTGGAAGATAAGACCCTGGCAGTATCTATTAACCACTCACTCACATGCTAACTTCATGAGACATGTTAGTCACATGGGCATGGCCTTGGAAATCCAGTGGATATACACCAGTCAATCATAACATTATGATCACCAGATTAATAGTGACTGGTTATTCCTTTTGCTCTGGAAAAAGGTTAAGGCTTGCAACGAGAATGTCGGAGGTGTTCTTGGGCTCTGGGTTGTGGGTGATGTTTATGAAGAATTGGATTGTCTCCTCCAGAACTAATCAGATTGATCCCCAAAAAGTTATGATAGGTAGCACATCTCAAAGTTGAGGCCAGGATGCAGATGTTCCAGCAGAACATTGCACTTTAATAAAACGAGCAGTCCTATTTAACCCATCAGTCTACACTAGTAATTTGGCCAGCAAATAGTACTCCTAAGTTAGCAACCTCTAAAGAATCTTTGAAGATACTTGGATCATCATATGTAAATGAGGCATAGAAAGGCATAAAGACAGAAAAAAGTTCTAGCAAATATGTTGTGTCATCTTAGAAATGTAAGAAACAATAACACTCTAATTAGAATTCTAGTTTCATTAAGTTCTTGTTCTCGCCTTGCAAAACAGACTGGGCTCACTGCACACCTCAGTCTGTGGATTAAATGGAGCTTCTTAAGTTTCAAACCAAAAACTCTATCAATTTAAATCTTTAACTTGTTTTCCCTGAATGAACCCAACTTGCTCTTTATTAAAAAAACAATTATCTAAATGATACCAAGAAGAAAAAGCCCATGTCTAGAGTTGCCAGAGTATGAAATAAATCAATTAAAATATATTGGTCAGCAACAATTTTCATTATTGATCATTGCCTATATAATGCGCCTAAATGGATTGTGGTAACATCTCTGTTAGAGGGAGTCAGAAAATTAATGTTGCTCTTCATGCAGTCTGTGTAATAAATTACAGGAAATTATGCAGTCGGTGCAGGAAATGTAAGACAAAATGGCACGGCTGGAGACAGGCAATACAGAAGCTGAAGCACCAGGGATGGGAACTGATAAGATTTTATTGATAACGGTGCCCGTGTTGATTCTGCTCACCGATGTGATTCTTTATCAATTCCCTTATCAATTCTAGACTAACTTCTCATGTCTCAAACTCCAAAAAGAAAAAATGCCAAAAGGTCAATTGCGTAACATGCCTGTAGGTCACAGTAGAGTCTCCACTTCACTTCAACACTGCAGCTGTGATTCTTCCACTGCATCACAGCATGTATTAATTAATGTCTCATTGTTGATTTTTTTTGTGTGTTGTGTTTCTGTGGAGGTGTATGGTTCTGATTCTTCATGAACTTTGGGACTGGTTCTAAAGTTGATTCTCACCCCTCGGAAATAAAATACTATAGACTTGTTTTATTATGGGGAAAACATGTAGAGGTCAATGTAGTAGACTTTTTTTTGTTTATTTGTTTTATAGTAGTTCCATTTAGCTGTGCCACTCAAATAAAAAAGGTATATTCCATTACAAACCTGTGTGAAAGCAAATTGCATTTCTTGTGTGCTTTTGAAATGTACTTGAAAACTTTGTGTGGTAAAGGGATAAGCCTACTTGTATTAAAATCGACAATTAATTGAGAAGTCGAGAAATAAGAAAATGTCTTGCTATTGAGATTTTTAGTGAATATGCCATATGTGAAAGACTAAATGAAAAATATACTTCTTCACATTGAAAACAAATAGAATGCAACACAATTACTTTTTTAAATTTATTTTCAGTGCATGTCTATATCCCCACTCTATTTCATGACTTAAAATGGGAAACATATAGGACAAGAAAAGTTTCCCTTTAGAATTTAACCTTTTCACATTTAATTTGATTAACAATCAAGATGATTGACAGTTAAGCTGTTTTATGAAGTTGTAATTAGTTGCAGGCCTTTTGGGTGACAAGTGAAGTCAATTACAGACCCACAGATGCTCAAGTCAATGACTTGCCTTATTGAATGACCTGATCCTGCAAGTGTCAATGGGCTTGTAAGTGGCTCAATCAGTCTTCCACATAGAGATGTGCTTCCACGGATTCTCAGTCTGCATGGTATCACAAATTCATGAAGTCACTTTTGTGACTTATCACAGACCTATGCATGCATGTTTTAAAAAGCCACAGTTCAACATCAATTCCCTCATACAAGACACAAGGTGTTTGAGTAAATAACCTCCCATGATCTCATGAGAAGCACATTCACCTTACTGTGGTGTAGTTTGCGTTTGTGGTAAGAGATGGATAAAGTACTTGACTTCTACAGAGACCTGAGGTCTTATTGCACTTAATAAAATGAAACTCTGAATGCCTTTGACACAGTTTTGCTCAGGGCTTCCTGGAAGCTTTAAACAAACATTTCAGGCTATTTTTGCATATTTTATCCTTCTTCTGACATAGTGGTGTTCTGGTCAGGGTGTGTGTGACACTATGTCTCTGTCTGAAGGATTAGAAAGAGAGGAAAGAAAGTAGGAAGGGGAAGTTTAAACAAGTTAAAAGATTGAAAAGATTGCTCATTTCTCATTTTCTCTCACTCTTTCCAGAGTAATGAATTAAAAATGGTGCAATCCATTCCTTTGAGAAAAAGGCTAGAAATGAATAAAAAAGCTTTTATTCATTTCCAGCCATTTTCTCGCTTAAAGGGAACAAATAAAAGAATATTTTGTGCATCACAGCATATATTTGAGTACTTCAAGTGACTACCAAATCAAAGACTCTGACAGAAATGTGTCACTTTCAGTGAGCCATCCCTTCTAAGACTCTGACATCCCAGATCCAGATAATATCCAGATAACACTTTACACATCTTCAGGTCCCCCAAACTATAAATAATGATGAATGTGATGAAAAGATTGGTGATCTGAAAAGGTTTATGACATCTGAAAAGAGCAGCACTCTTCCAAAAAATGGGGTGGAGTAGAGAGGAGTGGTCGACTCCATCCTCTAAAACCAGCTCCTTAAACACATGCTACCTGTTTACTGTATGTCTTTGGTATTTTGATCAAAACATGTCACAGACATTTCATTACAATCTCAGGAAAATGTCAGTTTTTGAAACAAAAATGCATCTCATCTTAATTAAAGCAATTTCATTAGACTGACTTTAGTTTTGAATGCACAAACTAAAAACAGGCAAACATGAAATTAAAATTGCTGAAGAAACTATCTGTGAAAGGATAGTTTGTTGACGCTTTGGCTGAGCCACACTGAAATATTTTTTCTATAAAAAGTATAAAAGGCAGAAGAAATCATGAGTTAGTCATGGTTGATGCTCTGGTGTTGAGGCTACACATGTTCATTCAGATGCTGCACTTGAAGAAAAGCCATCATCCTAGTTCCATGCTGTTGTTACAGTTTGTCTGCAGACCAACACATTTAATGTTGTCGGTGGAGCAATTTAACATGGTTTTAAGGAGTAAAATGGCTAAGAGTCTTGCAGCTTCACAAACTAAACATCAATGCAAAAACTTAAAAAAAAACACTAAATAAGATTCGATGTTTAAAAAAAAAAAACAGCTTTACAACAATTCATCTTTATATGACCTAAAATAAAGCTGTTTGCAAAATTTCAGCATTTTAATCCAAGATGTGTTTGTAATGTTTTGTGCATCTTTTTTTGGTGAAATTAACAACTTTGAGCATTTTCAAACTGATGTTATTTTATTTTAAGTTCATCGTTGTGGCAAAGCCATGCAGGTACAACAAACATGGACTTTTATCTTTCAGAGACCCAATCAAAAACAACCCACTTGTCTAAAACCCCTTCACAGAAGCTGTCCACAGGGTTTCTGGGAAATGCAGCAAACTATACTCCATAGCCAAAAATTAAAAATAAATGTTTAAAAAAAAAAAAAAAAAAAATCAGCCATGTTGCAGAGAAATCTCTAATAAAACTTCATTCAATAAGAGGGAAAGCTTTATCCAAAGGAGAAAAAAAAACTGAACAGATATCAGCGTTCACACACACATTGAGCAGATGTTCTGTTGGCAGCCAATTTTCCCTTTTGCTGCTGATTATAACGAGAGTTCATGTTTTCTCATCTGAGAGAGACGCTGTGATGCTTTCACTGCACCTGGGAGTTTCAGTAAATCATCAATTGCAGCTCATGTTGTGGATTCTTTACAACACCTGGTGACATCGCCACCAGCGTGCAAGTCATCTTGAAAAGGTTTCTGCTGATTTCAGGCAATCAATCAGAAGGTGAGGGTGGGTAACCACAATGGAAATGCAACAGAGAGGAATAAGTACCAACAAAAGTATCATCATCATCATCCTTTTAAGTCAACTGTAGAAATTTCATCTCTTCTGGCCCGTGCTGGTCCTCTGTAGGAACGTCAGGTGCCAAATTATTGGGAATGTTCAGCTAAAACAGATACAATCTTGGACTGCAGTCCTCTAATAAATCCCCCTTTGTGTGGAAACGCTTCACTGAAGATATAACAAACTATATCTGGCTGAGAAAGTAGTCATTGCTTCAGAAAGAACAAAACTGCAGCAAACAGAGCAGGGCAGAGGTTCACACACAATATTTATGTGGCAACTTGCCTTTACCAGCAACAAACTGTTTCCCCATTTTTGGAGCTGCACACCTCAACTTCACGCTGTGATCCCTAGCTCCAATAAACAGCTAAACAAACAAGGACGCAGTTGTACTCATCTTTCTGTGCTATCACTGCATGTGCACTGGAGGAGTACGGTCATGCCATCTCCACATACAAAAACATCATTGTGCATCTGTTTGAGAAGCTCAACTACTGGATGAGAAAACACTGGACACCATTTTTCAGGTCAACCTTGTAAACTGTAAAAATTCTCATTTGCAGAAGTCCTACCTCTTCTTGATTAAATATGTCTACTGTTGGACCAAAAACCACAAAAAAAGAGGAAGATCCTGGTGAGGAATATGCTTGCATTATTCATATGAAACTAAACATTGTCATTTAGTTCAGTGTAAAACTCTCTGAGTCAAAACAAACACGTTTATGCTGAATTAAATGCCTTAAATCATGCAATTTCAATGGCGATCACTTTTTTTTTTCGTCTGGGAGTTTTAGTCTCCAAAGACAACTGATTGTTTTCAAATAGATCAAATATGAACTCCATACAGAAACAGAAACTAAAAGTAAAAATCTTGTTTTAAATGGACAAAAGACTAGATGTAAATATACCCTTACAAATGTGGATTTTTTTAAATCATATTGATTCAATATATAAACAGGAGCGAACTCTAAAACTTGATTATGATCCCCTAAAGACATTAGTTACCTGTGAGAAGATCCAATCTATAACTGGTTTACAGTTTTGTTCTGGTTCCACCTGGTGTCCGGCTCTTTTTTGTGTTTGAGTGTCTACATAGTCCTGACTTTTCAAACGAAAGTTTAGTTGCAAAGACATATAGATTTGAAGCAGCCATCTGAAGTAAACCAATTGTTTAGGTGATTGACAGCTGGAAAAAGCTGTGGTTGAATACAAAAACAGAAAAAAAAGGACTAGAAAAAGTTGAATGTACTTACAGTCTAAAAAATCTGCTGCCTCACACAGGTGGAGGCTCCTTCTGGTCAGGTGATGTTGGGAACGTGAAAGAAAAGCCAAGAGGTGGGGGGTGGACCCCCTCAGACGGCCTGCAACATAAGAAACATTGTTTTTTGTTTTTGTTTTTTTAAGACAGGTTCAGATTTGAATTTGCGAACACGACTAATCATGCAGAGTCTTCAAAGAGTGAAGAAAAATTATATTTAAATCCAAAGAACAGGTCATGTAAATTAACACGGAGTAATTATATTTTCACATAACACAGATTTCCACTGATTTATTTATTTGTTATTGCATAAAAGGCAAGGTAGAATATGTTTTTTTTTCCCCTGACAGTCAAAAGTGTAATGTAAACTGCTTTATTAAGCTACCTGCTCTCAGCTCTTTCTCCTCTCTTCTTTTTCATCTAACTGGCAGACAAATGTTTCAAACATCCTTTATCCATGTGGGACTCGTTATTTTGCTCCCCTTACTAGTGAAACTATGAGCCTGGATTTTTACACGTCACTTAATCCAACCCTTGAAAACAGAATTCTCTTAGACATAAAATTCAGGTAGAAACTTGTCCACATTTATGCATGCTTTCCAAATTTTACTCCAAGTGACTTAGTTTTAGACCCTGATATCGACTAAGAGTTTACGTTCATTCTTCTATTGATTTGCCCGTTTCAAAAATAAAAAGCATTTTTAGAGGTTTTCTAGTCCCGCTAACCAATCAGATCACTTTACACTGCAAGCCATTCATCCAGTCACACACATTTACACAGTTTTTAGACTACAGAGATCAACACAGATATCATTCTTAGTCTAGGAAGTGCCTCTTTCTCTCCCACACACACACTCACAAACATAATACAAACACTTACACACCAGAGAATGCAACACTGCAGGCAATGTGAGGTTCAGTGCCTTGCTTGAGGACAGTTTGACATGTAGATTGTGTGGAATCAAACCAAGGACTTTCAGATTGGCAGATGATTGTTCTGAAACAGCTGCCTCTATATGTTAAAATAATCAATAACTCTGGATATCCCAGCACAAAAATGGGATGTGTGTGTCTATATAATAAAAAGTGTTCGTTGTTTTACTTTTACTTGTTCAACAAGATCTTTGGTTTCCACAACTAAAGCATATTCCAAAAATGTGTGTTTTCAATGTTCCATCTAGTTAAAGCAGCAAATTGAGAGTGGAATTAATGTCATTACATCAGCATGCCACAACAAGATTTGAAATGCCGCACAAAGGCGGCTTTTATCTAACGTTCCCGCTGAGTGAGATTTTCTGTATGTTCTGGAGTTAATTGGATTTCTTTTTCACTCTGAGGTTTGGAATTTCGACTCTCTGGAGGGATTGGATCTCATATGGTGGCAGATATCCAGATCCAAACAAATCTAATCAGGCGAAGTTTGGCCCGAGGCCAATCTTTACAGCACACTTCATTCATGGAGAAGGAGGGGGAAAAGCGATTCTGGATCCACATACAGATGTTAGAATATCGTGCAGGGAGGAGGAGAGAAAATTAATGACTGATATGTTTCCCTCCTTTACTGGATCATCAGATGGTATCTTAAGAGTGTGATTTGAGGACGCATAAAGATAAGAGTAAACTCATTCCCAGCAGTGAATATGATTCTCTCCACCTCCATCTCTTCTGCTGTCATTTGCTTGGTACTTCAAAAAACGAAATGCTCCTCCCAGCGATACCAAACTAGCTTATTAGAGAGGCAGTGGCAGGTAGTTTTGTGCGGACTAACCTTTCCTAATGAGTTAATAGGAGCCATTAGGATGAGCAGTCACCAATTAAAAGCGACTTTCGTGAGGAGGTCACGGACTGGCAGATCATGGGAGACTCCAGAGCAGCACACAGAGCAGGAGCCGTGGAGTCGGAGGATCACCAGCAACGCTACAAGCTACTAGTTTACCACTGCTTTCACCTTTTAACTGTATAGTTGAAAATTACTTGTTACTTACAGGTTAAATAAATGTGACAAAGCCAGTTGAAAAAACTATTTGCCCTGATGAACCAGCTCACTTTTAGGTTTATCTGCCTTCGGATTCCTGACATGTTCCTACTGTGTGGAAACTGGTCTGTGTATTAAACATAAATAGCCAAAATTATGAGCTAAAATTAGGTAAGCAACTGCTATGAATATATCCTTCACATTTGTTTGGCATTTGTTTTAATGATAATTCCAAATGTTTGTGATGTGAAATGCTGGAATCATCTCAGGTCATTTTAAGACCTTGTTTCCATGGAGATTTTCATAACACAGCACTACCAATCATCATGCAGCAGGTACTGTTTAACAGAAAAGACAGATCCCAGGTGGGCTCTGATAGTTTATTGGTGCAACAGCCACAATTATTTGTGCCAGTAGATATGCTGGAAGGAGTTCAAAAGTTAGCATTTTTAATAAATCCATCTGCTGTTCTTTCAGCTGTAAAAAATATATTTTTTTAATCTGATCTAAAGTGTTTGTGCCGCCACAAAGAGAGCAATCGTACACTAACGTCGCCAAACTGTCTGCTCAAGAGTTCTGTTAAATCAACAGGTTCTTAAACACTGAGTGAAAACACTTTGGAAAATAGCTGCAGAGTTGTCAAATATCATCATTAGTCGGGAGTTTTAGTAGGGACTATTTGTTTTAATCATAAGATATATGAAATCACAAAAATAAAATTAATGTATGAGGCTGTTAAACACTAATAGTTGGATCCTTGAAGAAAAATATTGAAAGAAAATCAACTTAAAGCATTAAAAAAAGGGGTTAAATATTAGTAGTATACTACAGGATTTGAGCTCTTTTAAACGTAAACCAGATTAAATCCTAGTTATTAACATTATTAACATTTCTCTTGCCTGAAGGATGTTTGTTCTGAACATTGTGTAGTTTTATTTTGTGTTCATATTATCTAAAAGGTTAACTTATAAATGCTTTTCTCTGGCCAAGAAAATGAACAGAATCTATCCAAACTGCTGATATAGTTTTTTGTGATATCCTTCAGTGATATTAGCCCTCCCACAAAAAAAAAAAAAAAAAAAAATCATCAAATACCTTATTTATATTATTGGGAAGAATAACAGTTATTCACAGCCTTTCCAGTTGCTAATCAGCGTTTGATGAGCTGATGAGGCTCATTTATGAAGATGCTAAACCGAACTCAATTCCTGCTACCTGAGGATTTTTTTCTTCAGTTTTACAGAAATGCAAAGTAAATATTTTGTGGCTGTGCAGTGCTGACAGAACAAAGACGTCTCTAATGTCACCATCGTCGTGTCTGGGAAACTGAGTGGAGGAACAAATCGATAGTCAGGATGTCTATTTGCTAATAAGTAGTGGCATCCATAAAGGGCTGTCGTTCTTAAAGTCGACCCTCCCATTGGCTGTGGTCAGTGGTTTTCAGGGATATGTGTATGATGCTTCACATTACTTTCATGTTTATTCTTCTGTTTGAGTTTCAGTCACTAAACATATTAAACCTCTCAACAACAAATCTGATCTTTATCATCCATCCCACACAAGCGCAAACGCAAGCAAATGGGCAGAGTTAGATTTTCATCTGTTTGTCCTGCACTAATCCCACATGTGATCTTTTCAGGGGTTAATCCTCTGTGACCGTCTGCCTCTCTCGGGCTGTTATGGATTTACTTTCATCACCACACTGACATTTACTTAACTTCTTTATCTATCTTTGTCTTCCTCCCTAGTTTAACCCTTCACCTTCTTTTCTCTCTTTAATTTTAGAGTCACATATTTCGTACAGATCCATAGGCCTCTCTATATTCCAATGTTTGGTAATCTTTGCAAGACCCAACATCTTAAAAGCTTCATTAGCGAGACCATCACACTTGTGCTGCAGAGCATTCACAACAACAGATCGAATGGCAAACAGGAATTACTCAACAGCATTGCAGGAGTTTCTAAATAAACACACATCAAACGGTCCTTAATGGTTTTTAAACTGAACGACGGCAACTGGGATTTATGGGTCTCATGATGGCTTTTAAAACCTTCTGCATACTTTTATGTTCATGCATCACCATCCTTCAAATGTTCCCAGAAGAGAAACTTTGAAAAGATGTACTGCCAGTGTTGGTGTCCTGGTTACATGCAAATGAAAGCAGGAGACATTTAAAGCAGAAAGTGCATTTTCCTAAAGACACAATAATGTAATGGTGCAATTTTGGCATGCTAGAGATGACCATGATCATCTAAGAGGTCCAAAAAAGTCGCAAAAAGAAAATAAAGCATGCATAGAAAAAAATTAATAAACGGAAAGGTCCCATTTAATTAATGTGTATAGTGGTGTGTTTAAGGTATGTTGAGATCAGCGTCTTATACTTCCTCTGGTTTGGACTTCAACTCCGCAGAACCTTTTGATATTTTATTGAATTAGTTTAGACAAATGGAAAATCGGTAAAGTTCCTAATGGAAAAGGTATCCAGCTTGAGGAATAAGTCAAACTATGCTTTGTGTGTGAGAGAGTTTTTGCATTGTTGGATATTTTTGCTTCATCTTCTTTGGTTTGTCTTGTATCTATTTTGAGAGGTTTTTTAAAGCCTTTTTAGCATCTTTGTAGTTACTCAGTGCCTTCTATAATAAAAATGCACTGTTTGCAATTTTTTTTTGGCCAATTGTGATTTTTGAGTTCTTTCAGAGGTCTGACCTGATGACACAATTTTTAGCAGTTTGTGTGTTCTACTGGATTTGTTTTTAATCTTGTGGCATGTTCAGCAGAGTCACAGTCTAACACATTGTCTCCCAATGTCATTTTAAAAAAATGTGCTTGTTTTGCATTTATCACCTTGTCCCTATTAAGTGAAACTGGCCACTTTGTAATCACACTGCGATCTCGTGTCGCCCACAGATCTTCCTCATCTGCCTCCTCTGGTCCCTGAGCCTAGCCTCCAGGATTCTGGTCGATTATCCAGCCATGATTTAAGAAAAGGTCATCATCTCTCTGATGTCATCTGTCCAACACGACTGCCCTAATCACATTCCACCTCCTGTCCCCCGTGTCCATGGCAACGTATAAATGGGAAGTTAATGAGCTGGATCCTCGTGAGGTCATGAATCATCGGATCGTCTCCTCCTCCTCCTCCTTTTTCTCTCACCGCCATCTGTTTGATTTTTCTCATCTTTTCTTTAATAGACCACTCTCTCTGTTGCTCTTGTCTTCTAAAGCTGCTTTTGGCTCATTTTGATCTTTCTTCCTCTCCCATCGCCATCAATTGCACTTCTCCAGCTTTAATGGAAAGTCAACCACTTCCTCTGTGGTACTCTAATGAGCCTTGCCGCCATCTTCAACCACTTCTCTTTTCCTTCCCTTTATTTTCCATAACATAAACCTATTTCTCATCTTTTATGTCGTATTCTCTCACCTCGCCCACCTCTTCAACTTTTGTGTCTTGCTTTTCTTTTGTCTCCATCTTTTCTGCAGCAACTACTTGAAGCCCTTTTCTGCTTAATTTCAGATTTTAAAAAAAAACTGGTCCATAATTGATGGTTTAAAGGAAAAGAACTAGTATTCAATGAAAAAGAATGAACAAAATTTGCTTCCATAGTGGCAAAGACAAGTGGACCGACATTTTAAGAAAATTAAAATTGATTTTTTTCATCGGAAAAAAGACAAATCAGTTAAAATCTTACTTGACATGATTTGTTAAACTGAAGTAGCCAATAAAGAGTAGAGTCTAACTCATCTTCATTCTGTCTCTCCACCAACATCAAAATACTTGTTTGTTTTTTTAATCCACAGTTATATCAAATTTAAACTTTAACTGTTTTAGAGCACAACAGTTCTTTCTTCAAGAAACATGTTATGCCTATATTATATGATATTTAAAAGGAGTGTGCAGTCAAGTGGAATTTATACGTCCTGATTTATATCCAAACTTCATTCTCTATCCCCTTATCTTTCTTATGTTACCTTGTGTGTCTCCCCTCCTTTAATCTCTCAAAATCTTCTTTGTATTCTAATCACTTCATTGATTCAGTTGTTTCTTCCAGTTCACTTCGATTTCTTTACCCCTAATGAATTAATTCAATCTTCTCTCTTTTCTCAGTAATTAAAACTCTTAACTCTCTTCATTTGGTCTCCCTACCTTCATCACCATATCTCATCTGCTAATGGACAACTTGTAACTCAGATAATTTGTTCACATACTTTATCTTTGTTACCTCCATCATGTTGTTAACACGTGTTTAACCTCTATATTCTCTTTCTAAATGTCTGTTTTGGTTTACAGACATTTCGTCTTAGAATTTAGAGTGACAAAATATGTTTTACAAAATCTACTTTTTTTAACATATAGTTTTACAGATGATCAATGTGTTTTGCATTTATCCCCACATGTAGGGGCCACTACCAAGTTAAGAGAGTTAAGATTTAGATGTTAATTCATGGTGTTTTCATACTTTAGTTATTGCTGTGTGATGCCACTATTACTTGTTCTGTTAAGGTAAAATCTGGACTGACATTTGTGTTAAACACCCAGTTTTGCATCATTTTGTACTGTTAACTGCTACTATACTGATATATAGTAAAAGACATCTAAGTGTGGGTTAGCAGCAGTGTTAGGTTTGGTGTGGGAAGGTTTTTGGGTTTTTTTTCTTAATAAAAAAAAAAAAAAAAAACCACACACACATTATCACAGTTATAGTTAATGAACCCTCACTTATAACACTGTATGTCCAAGGAATATTTTCATGTGTGATGAATATGAGAGAAGCTTGGATATACGTGGAAGAAAATATAATCTGGATGTCGCTGTCACCGAAGTGGAAAATAAACATGTAAAAATACAACCTGACTTATTGTGGCTTTAATGTTTAGTTTTACAAGAAACTGAAAGTAAGAAGAAAAGGGGGGGAAATAACACCTGGTTCAAATACAGTGCAGATTCAAACTGCAGGGTGGCATCTCCCCTTCTCCTGGTATCAGTAAATCAGGATATAATCACACTATCATTGATAACTTCATGCATTTTCAGATTCTCCATTCTGCTTCCATTTGAGCTAAGAAATCCTCTTGATTTCACCATTTATCTAGTTTTTTAAATCAAAATAAACATCAATATTCTCTTAGCTTCTCATGTGTAAACTGCAGGTCTTAAAAGAGACGACTCAGTACTAATATGAAAGGCCTTTCTGATCATCAAACCACCTGTCAATGCTTCTAAGGCAGTTCACCAACACAAACAAGTGACAAGTATTTTGCAACTTTCAGATGAACTGTGGATGAAATGCAGAGCAGGAACAGCTTTATCATTATGTCACTGGTAGACAGTCAATGTATTGAAAACTGATATTAATTTAATTTGCCAAACTGCAGACATTTCTTGCATTACTCTCTTTGCATCTATTTTATATTAGATGGCTTGGAAATACAAATTAAACAAATGAATAATACAACTGACACTAGATGGTTTCCTCTTCTGGGTTATTATCCTTTATTTTGGAAAAAAATAAGTACTGAAGATATAAATATACATAAAAATTGAATTTGGAGAATTTCTTGAAAAATTGCCCTTAAAATAAACTGTTTTTTGTCCTTTGTTTTCAGCCAACAGAAGAGTTCAAACCATCACAAAAATAATCCTGCAGAAAAACTAGGAAGAAAAATGGAGGAGAGGGAAAACTAAAATGAGAACTTCTGAAAGTCAAAGGTGAAAATGGTCACAGAAGAGAAAAGTGGAAAATTGCAGCAGACTACAATATCATTATTTTACTGCCACTCCCTCGAGGGGCCTGGAGGTCAAAAGTCAGAACTGAATAAAAAAAAAAAAAACATCAGACGACAAATTACATATATGCTGGCTCTGTGCTAGAGGGTGATAGGTTTGAAGTTCAAAAGTACAACTGATTCCCAACACAGCAGCTTACCTCCATTTGAAAAAAAGAGGGAGAGGGACTCAGGTAAATGATTGCTCAAGAGCGCCTGAGATTACTGGGGTAGCGGGTAAATAGGACGAGACCCAGTTCAACTCTTGTCCTCCAAGACCGTCGGTACAGAGTAACGACAATAATACAAGCTATATCTCCAGGATGCGCAGGAAATCACCAGAAACATTCAATGTTTTATTTAAAAGTAATGAAATGATTCACAGAAAAGTAAGTAACTACCTGATGATCAGCCAGTCTGTTAGTTGTAGCCATAGCATATATGTAACAGTTTAAAGGGAGGATCTGGGCATTACTAGCTGTCAATTTTAAAAAATAGTCTTGGACAAATTCAGAAATTATATCAGCAGCTCAGGAATCTCATCCAAGAAATTGGATTTTAAATTAAGTTATTGTACAGACACAAACCAAAAGCAAAAAGATATTCAGCAAAATAACTTAATAAGTCTCTCATTGAATTTCACAGAGTTTATTCATAAAATTAAATTCTGGTCATCTAAAAGTGCTCAATTCATCTTTAAGCAGGCAAGTGAAAGCGCCCAAGTTCAGTGTCAGGCTGTTCAAACCATTAGTTTGTAAATATTCAATTAAAAAAAAAAAAAAGTGCCTCTGGACACAGAGACATATAATTACTTCCTATTCAATTAAACTGGAAGACTTTATGTCCTTCAACCTTGACTGAGATCACAAAATAAAAACAGAAGTAGGACTGCTGTGGATGCCTGTAGCATTCAAGTCCAGTCAAGGCCTCGTTTGAAAGACATGTGACTTGAAATGGACTTGAGCACTGATGACTTGGAATTCAGCTCAGACCCGTGCATTAAGTGCACTCAGACTCATAAATGAAAGCCAATTCCTGAGATGTTTACTTTGATTAAAATGTCAATGTCTGGTTCTTAAAAACACATCCCAATACCTGTGGAATTTTACTCTATTAGGTGTTATTCAGTATAAAACAACTTTGCTCAGCTTGAAGGACACCTCTGTGGTGTCACCTGTAATTTATAGTTCATTTCTGCAGCTGACACAGATGGTGCAAGTCAGTAAACCTTAAAATGTCACATCGGTGTTTGCATAAAACATGAAGATGTTCAGCCAGAAAACAAGCCTTCTTTTCATAATTTCCTTGCTCTCAGAGCAACACAGACTGCATTTTATTCCCGACATGTCTCTGTCAGCAGCATTCGTGGCGATGCTAAATAATAACAGTGACTAACTGAACAGCTCGGTCTGCAGCGGGTTTTAAATCTCTGTTCAGCCCTCTGATTTGATCCGTTTCCAGCAGCATGGAACTGTTGCAGCCGAGTGTCAGTCCCATCTGTCGCTCAGTCTTACGTCTCTGCCGAGCGGCGGTCAGCTGACAGAGTGATCTGTCACTAAGCGGATGATAGCACCTGAACGGAAATGTCGGCTTTAACCATTTACTGAAGATTTTAAACAAAATCAGACTCTACCACCCTGACTGTGAGCTTTTCTCGAGTTTGTTTATTACAAAAGTTAAAGAAAAAAAGGCCAATATCACACATGAGCAGCTAAAAATGGATTCTAATCTGAGATGCCAAATACAAAAATAATGCAAAAATAACCCCATCTCAGCATTTCCAGACTTATTTAATCGAGGGCATTTGCAATTTTCATTTCCCAAAAGGAAAAGATCAGATTCTACATTTAAGAAGCTTGAAACTAAATTGACCAAACACAATTGATCACTACGTTCACACTGGAGGCGCAGATGTTGACTGACTGGCAATCTTTTTGACATTTAGATGAATGTTTAATAAAAGCTGTTGGCATCAAACAAATATCAAGCAAAACTAAACTGCTCAATCAGCAGTCTAGTTGCTACATCCTGACATTGCCACTTGTTCTTATAACACAATCAGACAAAGCTCAGTGTTCAATTATTACATACTTCTTCTAAAAGAAACCATAAAAAGTGACATTTCCTTTTTAAGCTATCCGTGGAGAAAATGACAAGACAATAGAAGAGAGAAGTCAGACTGCCCGTCTATGTGACACAGACACGTCAGACAGTCAGTTTGATCTCTGAGCATCAGCTGAAACAGATCAGAGACGAGAGGATTACACTGGATTCAAACTGATTATCAGCTACAGTACAGCACTGCAGTTGTGTGTGTGCACGGGTCCTGAAGATTGAGTTTCATAAAACCTCTGAATTGGCAGTATTTAGAGAGAAACAAGAAGTGCATCAGTGGAGATGCGATTTTAAATCTGTTTCTACTTATCATTTTTAATGCAATCTCCTGTGTGGGTGGGATTTATGTTTTAACATTTAAATGTTTTTGTCCTACAAGTGTTTGTGAAAGCCATAAGAAAAGGTTTTTTTTTTTTTGTTTGGTTGTTTTTTTTTTAAAGGGAGGAACTGGATTAATCTTAATATGTAAAGAAGAGCAAATAATCTGTCTTATGCAGAATTTGAGTTGTCTCTTTTTTTTTTAGGAGAAAGATTAAGAAAAATCTAAATTACCATGTTAGTTGAATTTGGTTATGGTAAAAGATCCAAAATATCTTCAACATTAGAACCAAAAGAGTTCTCTTCCAATGTGAAACTATTCACACAAAAAGACATTGACAAGAAGTAGATCTGATTCTAAATAGATAGCTTTGTAATTTACTAGTTTAAAAAAAAAAAAAAAAAAAACAGATTCAAAGCTGAGATGAAACAGTTCAGTGTGAAAAACAGGTTTTATTTCTGAGCCGAGTCTGGTTGTATCCAGTCATCTTAAATAAAAGCCTGACAGTAAGCCTGAATGATTTTCACAGCACAGGAACGGTAAATTTTCCCCAAGTCGGCTACCCGACAGAGAGACCAACCAAGTCTGAAACACACCAAAGCAAACCTGCAATAAAAGCTCAAATTCTACCTTGTGAGATATATTATTACAGTCCATCCCTCAGATGCATGCCTTGATGGGCAAACAGCAGTAAAGAGCTTAAAACCAAACAAGAAACTGCTGATATGAATGTTAACACTGTCAGGGTAAATGACAAAAACTTGAACATGGATTGATATCTGAGTTTCCCAAATCATTCACTTTCACTGTGTTGGTCTCAAAAGATGCTGAGATGGCGACTTGATGGAAGCAAAACATGTATAACACACACTTGCTGAATAATAGTGCTACACTTTAAAAATATAACTCAGGCTGAAAATTTAAAAAAAAAACTGAAAAAATAGACAGTTTCCTGCCATTTTTGTTCATAGCTAACCGTTATATCGTCATTAAGCTATGACATCAGGGCAAGGGCAGGGCCAAAGTGTCATGAATTCTGTTATTTAGTCATGACTGACTTCTGAATTATTGATTTGACGGCAGTTGACTCTGTGGTTGTCAAAAAGCTGAACTGATTTCTGACAAATTTTTCAAACTAAAAAGTGCATCACCACATAAGAAAGAAAAGCAGGAAAGAAGGACTGGAAACCAAAGATTTCTTGGCAGGAGATAAAATATGAGGTCGTCAATATTATTGGTATTCTGTCTTATAAGATGCCAGAATTTGGATCTTTCTTCAATAAAATACTCACAAAATATGAGGATTGACAAAGATTAAAAGTCTAGAAAGCATAAATTTTGGTCCATGTTTTCCACAAAATATGATCACCTTTCATTTTATCTGACAATAAATTGAAGGAAAGCACTGATACCAGTCCCAGCCATCCACTACCTTTGATTATTAAACCCAACAACGTTTGCTGACAGCTCTGTTTTGATGTCATCTCTCCAGAGTCCGTCAGCTGACCACTGATGAAGGATGGACGGATGAGCAGCAGGTGGACATGGCTCCCTCAGTTGCTCTGACCTAATTCTAAAAATCGCAAAATCAGTTTTTCAAGCCGTTTTTTCTTTTTCTTTAAATAATTACAATTTTTCAGAAAAGGAAAACGTGGTTACAACCTCCACTAGGGAGGATTTAAATGCTATGCATTTGTCCATATAGACATAATCACCTCAGCTGGAAAATTAACCAACCAACTAACTACATAAATAAAAAACTAAGGCTTTCTAACTAAGGCTTTATCTCAACTTGCCTTTCAGACTCGATAGAAGAGTGGAGTATGTGACTTACTTGTGATTTTTTTTTTTTTTTGTATGAAGGAATATCACAAAGTGTTGCATACTGAGACAAGAGTGCCATTTATTGAGGAATGCTGTCATTTAAAAAAAAAAAAAAACAGCACCTGCTATAAATTTTGTGACTGGGTAGCTTTGTTTTGTTTGAATAAAGAAAAAATCTGTTGTACTCTTGGAGAAGTAGAGAGACAAAGACAAAGGAGAGAAAAAATGAACATTCCTTCACATTGTGCTGCTAGGTGCAATTTTTTTTTCTTGTGTAACAAGCTTATGTTGTACTAAAGACTAATCCTCTCCAGTATGTGATACTTTTTGTTTACTATTGTTTATTAAATAGGGCAATATACACTTCGAAATAAAATTTGGCAATGTGTTCATTTGATGGAATCCTAAACAGCAGGTTTTTACGAATCATTACATTCATGATAAATGTTTGCTACAATCTTGGAAATGGTGTGTGCATAAAAACCTAGTCCTGAAGACATCCTCGGAGCAAGCGTGAATAAAATATGACATTATTATTATTATTATTGTGGTTTCAACTTTGTATTCTCGAAGAGATCCAATCTACAGTATGTGCAAAGCTTTTAAGGACAAAGAGGCAATGTCTAGTTTACAGAAAACACCTCTCATACTTTGGTCTCAGTCTTCTAACAGAACAAACTTGAGCATCTTTTTAGAACACAATAACGTGCACAAAACCTCACAAAAATCTTTTTAGAAACTCTGTCCCTGCTTAAACAGGTGGAGAAAATGTGGAGGTATTGCTTATCTGCCCCAGTCGTCCGTTTAACCCCCCTCCACCCCACACTTTAGCGCGCACACACACACACACTTAAATTGAGTGCAGTCCAGAGCAGCCGACTGAAGAGCTGACAACATATCAGTTCTGAGTTCCATTAATTTGTCTTTTCAATAACATCCAGATACACTGCCAGCTCTTAAATATGCTGCACGTTTATTGTGTCTGTCATGCTATGAGCACACAACACTTAGAGAAAGAGTGGTTCAAACATGTACAATCACACAGTTAGGAAAACACACCTTATTGAGGGCTCTCATTAATATAATGTCCACAACAGCCATATATGAAACCACTCAGGGGCCTTCTCTGTCCCCCAGAAAAAGATATTTGGGCATTTGCCTCCACAGAAAGTCTTCTTTCAGACTAGATTACATTTACGTTAAACACTGTGATGGATAGGTCAGCCTGCATACGTTTAGCCAATGACAGCTGGAACTGACTCTAGCTAATCATGGGGGACGGTTGGATCTCCTAAATATAATGAAAACATTTATTTACCAGCTTTTTTTTCAGTAGACATAAATGCAAGATGGTGGATATTTATTTAGAAAGACAAAGTATTTGATTGTTTCTGAAAACCTTCATGACCAAAATATTCGCAGTTTGTACTTGCTACTGGCTTGGTCTAGAACCCCTTTAAACCCAACTTCAACTCATTTATTCTCTCTTTACTGTCACATCTGTCACACCTAATGCTACTTATTGTCTGTCATCCTGCTGTGCCCATAACAGATGTACTTGCTATGCACTAAAATCATACCAACAGGAATTATCATTGTATAGTAATAACTAATGTGGTCAGAGGAAATGGGCTGGAGAGAAGGAAGAAGATATAACTAGTTCCCACCTTCATTCTTCTCAGTAGGTCCTCATTCTTACTTTTTTACTTAACACCTTTTACTTTACTATTAAGATATCACACTCTTGTTGGCATATTATTTTTCTTCTTTTCTTTTCCCCTGCTCTCTTCAGGGGTCATCACAGCCAGTCATCCATCTCCATCTAACCCTATCCTCTGCATCCTCTTCTCTCACACCAACCACCCTCATTGTCCTCCTTCACTATATCCACATACCTCCTCTTTGGTCTTCCTCTAGACCTCTTGCCTATGTGATGTTATATTTAGGAAAACATTGTGGTAACAGGTTAAAATACACAACAAACTATATATTTCCAGTGGCATGTTTCACCAAAATTTTCCAAGTGGATTATGACTTTTATAAGAGCCACCCTAAAGATACAGCATGTCCAAAAAAATATGCATTTTGACTTCTCTGGCATGTTAAAATCTGATGTAAACTCCTGACTAAATATGTGAGACAAGCTGGAGGTGTAATCCATTCGTAATCGGCTGTTGTTCTGCAGACCAGGTAGTTATTTATACGATACATTACTTGACATAACTTTAGCTACTTGTCAGAGCAAGAGAAGCCAATTTCTTCATCCTGTTTGACTTAAAAAGATATTTAAAAAATAGCATGTGCAACTGATGAATGAGAACAAGGAAATCAGACTCATAATATGACTCTTGTGACAAGCATATGATTCAAAAAACAAACACTTTTTTTTACTGGCAAATGAGCAGTAAAGCAATATATAAAGTACATGCTACATGCACATATTGTATCCACATGTGGAGTAATAGCTGAGGATATACGATTTAATGTGGTGTGAAGCTTATTTAGATCATAAACCAGTGACAAAGCCAGCAAAATATTATAAACCCTAGGTAGAAATAACCTCAGGCACAATTATGGGCTCATGAATTACTTATTTGGAGCTTTTATTTGACAGGTTACTGCAGTCAGTGTCTTTCAGTGATGAAGAAGCTCTGCAGTATTAAGGGTCTGCCTGCAAACGTCAGCACGAAGCAGCCGTTACTTTTAAGTCCCATGGAGAAAGAAGGACGGTGTATTGATTGTCCCTCTGTAATAGCGAGATAAAATGGTGCTGACATGGAGATTTGGACGACCCAAGAAGCTGTTGAAGATGCTGAGCAAGTGTGTGGTTTTAGTAAACTTCATCGTACATACAATATGCTTCCTGAGCATATAAGAGGTGGCCAAATTGTGTTGACATTTGCACAGAAAAAGCATTGCAAGAAGAAAAAAAATCTTGAGAGCATTTCAGTGAAGCAGAGTGTTGAATATTTATAAGCACAAACACCTAGTTCAGCATTTCAGTGGCCAGGACCTTTGCTTGATGTTCTTCTCTCAAGCTACCCTCAAGGGTTTATTACACATCTTGTCACTCCATATGTTTTAGGAGCTTCAGAAATGTTCACAGAAAGTCGGTGCCCAAAAACATCTGGCTCCTCCTTGAAGTCCAGACACCTGCGACTTGATCCTTCAAATCTGCCTTTGCTTTTCTATCATCAGTCAAGCCGCTGCTTCAGTCTCCCCCGCTCTGTGACAACGCGTTCTGTTCCACTGCTGACAATGTAAGCAGAAGCTTGTTCAATCAGCAGTCTAAACAGTACTGTTGCTACGCATGATGGGATAACGTGGGTGCCGTGGCAACCCAAAGATCTTAACCTCAAGGAAGGAGGGGAAGGGGGAATGATGATGGTGGAATTGCTGGAAAGATGTAGAAATTGACTAAAAGTAAGTAGGAGGAGGGACGAAGGAGGAAAGAAATTATGGAAAGAAGGGGTCATAGAGGGAACGGGGGATAAAGGATAAAAAGATGAGACAGGGATGAGACGGCGACACTTGGTCTAAACCTGCAGGAAATCAGATTTGCAAAGATCTGAAGACACAGTAAGGACACACACAGAGGCTGTCCTCTGTTGGTTAATCAGCTCTTGGCCTCCCCTCTCTGGGATTAGAGCGTCGCTGGGCTCTCCTTGGAGATCACCCCCATACACATCTCAAACTGAGCCTCGGGGTTTTGTGATCAGGGATGATCAGAGCATTTTCAAAACAGATTCTGAAGGAAAATCTGTCTCCATTCCGTTATCAGTTTGATGATTATGATCGTCTGTACTCTACTTATACACTGAAACGGTCTCAAAAAGTCACGACTGCATTTGGAGTTTCTCTCCTTAGAACTTTACACGCTCGTTCTCACCTCCTTCCTCTGAGAAAGGGATTGGTTTAGATAACAGGTGGGCACTATGTGATCAAACCACAGCACTGGAAAACCCCTTGATAAAAAGCCTGTTCAAATATCGATAAAACTTTGGCCATGAAAATAGGAGTTTGCTCTGTCTGCAAATATGCAAATGCAAATCAACATGTCACACGATCAAATATAACATCCACTCAGTCTCAACACAAATGAAAAGAGACGCACAAACTGAAAATTTTAAAACATCCGCAGTTTTCATTCTCAAGCAGTCTCTTAATGCAAAAAAAGAAAATAATAAATCAGGCTTCAATTGTATCTGACAGAAGCTTGGAGAAGCCATCACTTATGTGATGTCCAAAAGCTGACAGAGCATATCAGTGATTGAATAAAAGACTTAAATGATTCACCTCTAAATGCTCAATTTTAATCTTATTGAATAGGTAAAAAAAAAAAACATTTCTCTCAGACACTAGAGACAGCAGAAGAAGCTTTCTGATTGATTGATTTAAGAAGAAAATAAAAGAGGAAAATCACATCTACAACCTGGCACAGACTTGTAAAATGAAACAGCGGAGATACTAGAGACTTTAAATCCCCGCAGAGGAGACAGTGTAATGTAGTTGATCTTTTCTTACTGTTTAACCAGAAAACAAAGAGTTTGGGGCTATTTTGTGTCCTGGGCTTCAGAGTAAAGGATGTAATGAAGCCTCCCACCTGTGTGTGCTGTCTGCTGGCTCACTGATTTGGGCTGTGTTCAGACAAGTTAACCTGGGAGGTTCTCCATCTCGGCTCTAGTAGAGCTCACCATCTGGCAGATTAGCTGTTAAAACTCGGTGAAGTGAAGTTAAGCCGTGCTGGCAGCCTCACCACTGTCAAACTGAAGAGGAGAGAAGACGAAGAAAGAAAAGTTTTTAATTTACCCCCAACACTCAATATTGCACTGCAGATTTATACAAGTTTAACCAGATAGACAAGAGTAGTTTCACACCGCCACTTTACAAAACAGTCTTTACTGGCACTGGACCATTCCAATACTAATATTGGACACTGAACCCAATACTTTTTAATATGTGAACGGTGTTTCGGATACTGGGGCAGATCCATTAGGGCAGTATATTAGTTTCAGTTTTGTGTGCGACAGTTACTTCATGCAACAGCTGCACACAAAAATGGCTGAAATTAACCATTTTCCTAGCATTAATGTCTTTATTGCATTCAATGAAGACAAGAAATTGTATCAACTGAAATTGTGTAAAGTCATCAGCTTTAATACAGTGTTTGTCAACAACTTGGACAAAGATCAGATCACATTTTATAGGAAACTACTGCAGAAGACCAGTTAATTCTGAAGGGTACCCATAACTTTTAAGCCACTTTATTATAATAGCAACATAAAAATTCAGTGTATTAGTATCCATGCATTATTGCATTACATTTTGTTTAACAAAGTTAAGAAATTAATTTTCTTGAGGCACTTGCAGTTTTATTTTTCCTCCCCTACATAATCAACTCTGCTTGTGGTTAATAATGAGCAACTCATCTTCTTGAGGCAGCTAGCCTGACTGCAGAGCACAGCTAATTTTCAAAAATCAGGCTAAAGATGACAAATTAGACAGTAAATGTCAAAGCCCGAGGGACAATCTATTAAGGAGCAGTTTAGACCCTAAACAGCCCAAAGAGAAGTGCCACCGGCTTCGGTCCGAGACTGCTATTTTTGAAAAAACAGGTCATGAAACGTCTCAATAGACTGAGGTACAAAGTTACAGCCTGAAACTGTCAGAATACATTTATCTACTCTGACACTAGCATCAAAGGACAACACCACATCAGGTCTGACTGACAGCGAGCAATTTGGAAATGCTCAAACTTTAGAAGATTTTCAAAAACAAAACAAAACAAAAACACTGTGACAAGTCGAAAACCTAACGCAGGAACACACACATACATGCTCTTCTATACACACAAGGCTTTTTATACACATAAGTATGCAGATGGTGTTTCTGCAGGCACTCAGAGCTCAGTGTCTTTTCTAACAAAACTCTAATGCTCAAAACACAGAGAAAAAAGCTATACATTACATTTGAACTTTATATCCTGAACTTTACTAAACTAGTGCATATATACTCACAGAACACAAACACAAATCTGTCAAACTAGTTATATATAAAAATGTTGTTAAAATAGTAGATTATTGGTCATACTTATCCCCCTGCTGACAAATTTCAGCCATCAGACTGAGTTTTCAACAAATTACTGTTTTTAAATTCACAAAATTTGGAATAAATTCCACCTTTGCAGAGATTATTACCCACATAGATTATTACCCAACTGTTAATGTAATCTATTAAAGTGCCCAACCAAAATCAAAGATGCAAGTTAAACACAAAGAAAAAAAGGAGAGTAAATCCAATTCAACAACTGTTTTTGTTAGAAAAATTAACCGGCTTCCACTCATATTTTCTTACAGCTTAATCCAAACATTAACCATTATAGGTACCTTTTGACACTTTAAATTTTTTATTTATTTTGGACTTTGGTTCTCTTGTTCTTCTTAGATAGTTTTCTTTTTGCTTGTCTTGTTATCCAACACCTGCCCTTGTTCTTGCTGTTGCAAAAATGCAATTTCCCCACTGCGGGACAAATAAATGTTTTCTTATTCTTATTATCAATTTATGCCTAATCCCAATCTTTAACTTCTGTAAATTCTTAGATCTTAATCTGAACCAGGAGTCCAGACATGACATTTTGTCTCTTCCGCACCAGGTTTTGTTTCCCGTTATGGATAACTGATGTCAACAAGGTCAATGATTCTACCAGAGAAGATCCTTACTGGGTTAAAAACAAACAAAAAAAAAAATTTAAAATTGCAACATTTGCACATATGCACACACACACAAAATTGAACAGCAATCATCATTATGATATACAATCTGGACAACCAACTTCTCCTTGCCTTTTAAGCCAAATCAAAACCTAAGATATGATGCAGTCATGCCCACAACGTAAAGCCCTCATACACACCGGTGTTTGATGGGTCAGACGGTCGGTTTATCTGCCATTCACTGAACCTGTGCTTGTTTCGACCTGATATTCACGCCTTGTTTTAAAACTGCTGTAAGATCCAGTTTATCTGGAGCCGCTTGAACTGCTGCTAAACTATTTAGATGCTAAATGGCATAGGAAAAGCCCAACAGCCATTACTGCAGATCTGTCTTTAATGATGATTTGACTGAGAAGCCATTATGTTAATGATCCGTCTACAAATGGAGGTCGAAGCTAATGATCGATGGGATGGAAAGAAGGGAAGAAATGGAAAAAAGAGAGCGAGGCAAGGTTGGAAGAGAGAAAAAGGATAAAGCTAATACTGACAATGATGGATTTAAAGCTAAGATGGAGAGAGAAACAAAAAATACATATATAGAAATAAAAAGATTTTCAACTTTTTAAAACAAATAAACCTGTGGAAGTGCCATTGTTGTGGTTTAGTCAGTTTGGGAGAATTTACTAGATGGTTAGATTTTTCCCACTCTTCTACACTGACATGCCCTTTATATAAAGTATCTTCTCTCTCTGTCAGTACATACTGAGGGGTAGCAACACTCCACTGAGGGCGAACAGAGACCTGCCACTCAAACTCAATCTCTTCCAGGTTTTTTTCCCATTTTTTGCTCCATCACTGACAACAAAACCTTTGCATAACAATGAGCTTCAAATCCTACAATTCGCCCTCTTTTTCTTCATCCCCATCAGATGAGGATTTCATGCTCACACTTCCAGATGTTCTCCTTATTTTACTATAAAGAACTAAAGCCATCTGCGCTTCTCATTTGAACTATAGCCGAACAAGAGAAGCAGTGTTAGATACTGAAGAATAATGAATGATAGAGGTTACTGATAGTCACTCAAAGGTAGAAGCAATTATTATCCTGGACCACGGGTTCCCTGGACGGTTCAATAAATTATCTCAAAGTTTCATTTTCTGTCCAACTGAAAGGAAGCAGATAATTAGAGTCTATCCAGGGATATTTGCCAGCTGACCTAATCACCGACATACTCATCTGACCTGAGATTTCTTCACAGGCTCAGGTCTGCTTTTCAGAAACTCAGCAATTAAATATCCCATACAAAGTTATCATTTTGAGAGTTGATCACATTTTTACATGAGCCTGAGTACACAGGCAAAGAGGTTCATTAAACGGAGAACAGTGAAGGTAGAAAGATAAGACATCCTGAAAGATAAATGAACTCAGGAAACCAGTGGCATTTCTGCACTCACTCATCTGCTGCCAACACGTGGATAGAGCAACATAAACTGGGAAGCACTGGCACTGGATGTGGGAAATCTGCTTGAGCTGAAATGGTGTGCCGCTTGAAAACACTCAACTTTCCAAAACATAAATTATAATGTGTTATATCAGTTATAAATGGTGTGTTGATACCTGATTTTCTTCATATTCACAGATGCAAACATAAATAGACTAAACTCTTCCAAGACTCCTATAAGGAAACAAACTAGCTGATAAATTATGATAATTAGATGATGATGACATTAAGATTATCATACAAGCTCAAACAGAGATCCCTAACATAGCTACTACTGTGGTTGTCTGTTTTTAAATGGAAAACCTGCAGAAAGTCTCCATAAACTAAAGGAAGAGGGTCACCTTTGTATCTGAGACAGCTTAATACATAACAGGGATTATGCCAGATGGAACAGAGATCAGTACATTTGCTGAATGACACATAGAAGATTTAAGAAATTCAATTTCCAAAAGGCATCCCTCCTGGAGAACATAGATTTCAGCTAGAATAAAAATTACCTGGTTTTGTTTGTTTATATGCTGTTGGGGGGGGAAAGGGCCTCAGTACAACCATGCAGTAAATCTATATTTGTGCCTCATTAAACTCACATTTGTGAATAAGGACCTTCATCAGTTTCATCAAGTAGTTAGCCTCCATTAATGTAAGTATTGATCCCAAAAACATGTACTTTCAACAGCTCATGTCAGATCCAAACTGAATCAACATCTGCAATGTTGATTTACTTTTTGACCCCACAAGGTGAGTATTACATGAACTCATTCAAGCACATTTGTCACAGCTTTGCATGGGTGGGATTATGAAACAGATATTAACTGCAGTCTGGACTATAAACATCAGCTCATCTCATTATTGATGCCTCATTTCAGGTAAACAAACACCAGACAGACAATTAACGCTGATGGAGGAAGCAAAAAGGAAAGACAGAGAGAAATAGAATGGAAGATAGAAATTAAGAATAAAACATTAAACAATGGAAAGCATGAAATGGAGGAAGGAGAAAAATGGAAACAAAAAGAAAAAGCAAAGAGAAAATGATTTTCATCAGACTAAAATGGAATGACCACACTATTGTGGTCTGAAACTCATTTGTTTTCCACCTGCACAATAAGAAGCTCACTTTGGACTTTTATGCAAATACCACCGCAGCCCTTTGAAACGGCTGGGAATGACATTTGTGCGACAACTGAGGTGGGACATTTATTTGAGACAGAATAGAAGCAATCCCAGCAGTTAATGGTGACGTCTCACCACTGACTCCTGTCACTTGACAAAAGGAAGTGGTGAGATGTATATGCTGATTTTTGCAGTGCTGCCATTGTTATTCCAAGTTCTGCGAGGATGTAGAGAAAGTCCCCCGGCACAATGTTCAGCGCACTAAGACAAAAACCTGCATGAATTCTGATGCGTCCCCTCTCATTCATGTTGCATTGCCTCATATCACATATATATTCAATCTAAGACTAGACACTGAAGTGACAGAATCTCAATCTGAAAACCTTTTACTTTTTCTAAATAAGAAAAAGAAATGGAGTTTGGGACTTGTGGACACATTTTGACAGTGAATTGTGTGTGCCTTTTTATTTTGTGGAATGAACAGTGCATTTTTGATATGATAAGTGACTTTTTAAGGATCAAACACAGTTAAGATTAGGGTTTAGATGCGGCTGTCAAAAATGAATGGCAGTCAGCACAACGCCCTGATATAGAGGGGTACGGGTTGTGTGTGTGTGTGTGTGTGTGTTTGTGTGCATGTGCGTGTGCATGTCTGGGGCCAAATTATTCTGTCCCTCCAACTGTGGAAAATGTTAATCGCAGATCAGATCTACCCACAATTCCTCATGGCTGCACAAAATAAGTGTTGGCTAAGTGAAGGGCAAAAAGTTAATGCAAACACACAATTCATCTGCATGATGTCATTTTAAAGCAGGAACGTGTGTGTATGTGTCTGCGTGCGTGCGTGCGTGTGTGTGCACGAGTGTGGCATGTACACACATTTAAAATCAAATGAGATTACGCAGTAGCTGCCGGCAGACATTATTCCTCTTAAACAAGATTTTGTTTAAAATTCCTGAAGTCATTTTTACTTTAAACTCCCCGAAGACTTTTTTTTTAAATCTGATTTTATTAAATGAACTACTGAAAAGTAAATGGGGCCTAAAGAGACTTTCAGTGAACTAAATAGCTCCAGTCCGGTTTTTTTCTCTTCTGTGAATAAGAGCTTAATTTTCTTTTTTTCCCTCTTCTGTGTAGAAACAATGAAAGCAAAGAGTAAAGTAAGAAATGTAAAAAGGCTTTCAATCTCAACAACACCTTGAATTTTCCATACCTGCTATTTTTGCATCCAAGGTTGTTTCAGGAAAGCCTGATTTACCCAAGTATTTTTTCTTTGCACTTATAGAAGAGTTTTTGTAATTTTCAGATCTGACTAACTTAATTGTCTTTTTTTATTAATGCAAAAAGACACAAACTCATCAGCTGATTCTTAACATTTTGAGGAATCTCGGTTTCTACACTTATGCTTTCAGATTTGAAACAAGTGAATCAAAATGCCGATTTCATTTTCAGTTTTAACTGTGCACTTTTTTAAAAAAGCTAGAAAAAGGTTAAAATTTTCTTCATTTCCCACAATAGCCATGTTTCTGTGACTTTTGCTGCACTCCCATTGTCCTTGCAATTGAATGATGAGAATAAAATACAGACAAATATGCTAAGAAAACGGTGCCTACTTTTATCTCTGATTGAAAGTGGAGTGAAAAACTTTATAATTTGAAGTTGTGAGTCATGAAACATCAACAAGAGCTGAAGAGTTGCTATGTTTAGACGGAAACAGAGCAGCGACAGCAGCCTTCTCAGGCTGCCACTCTGTTTTTTTTCTTCACCGTCTCACTTTGCTCTAAATGTCAGAATAGTTTCTCATGTGATGCTCAGTGGCTCAGCAAGGTCACAAAAAAGTAAAAAGAACTACATTAGAGGCACCATGGCAGCATACACAGGTAGGCTTTAACCTGCTTTTCATTTTATTTATTTATTTTTGAGAGACTGAAAGTGCAGCTGCCCCAAAACAGCATTTTCCTTAATGGAAAAAATAAATAAATAAATAAATAAAAAACACCAGTTCATAGGTTACAGTATGGCTGTGGACAACTACATTCTCCCACTGGACAAAATTTCTTAGTTTCTTTATAAATCTAAAAAATAATAATAATAATTCCCCAACAAGTGTTGGCTTTTCAGGATAAAGAAAAGTGAAGGAAGCTGAATCTGCACATATTCTAAGATTTAGACACACACACATACACGTCCCTGACAGGAAGGGGTGTATAAATTATTGATCTGAGGCCTGGCGGCAATTCACTATGAATAATACAATAATAGAGTGTGACGGTATTAGCCCCGTGGCCTGGCCCCATCACAGCTAGCTGCCCCGGGCTGAACATGAAAGACTGCTAACTGCTAGCAGGTACTGCTACTAAGAGCTGTACAAGAAGTGAGGACCTAAATATCCCAAATGATTATTCTGTTGTTTAAGCACAGCAGCATTTCATACATTGCTCCAAGTCTTCAATTGAATATGAGAGGTCTCAGTGTGAATGAGACCAACAAGTGACACCCAGAGGAAAAAATTATTTATCCCAAAATTTGTTATAAAACTGTTGATATGTACAAACCGATTAGCCAATCACCATCAGAGATTTTTGATCCTATGCCAAGCTCTGCAGATACCAACACACACACACAAAACTCTGCTGAAACTTTTTTCATAAAGTATGAGTATGAATGTTCCCAATGGGCCACTTCTACGCCAATTGAAGTCCACTCCCACTGCTTTGTGGAGTAGAACTTCAAAGATAAAAAAAACTCAAATCAAAAGGCTGTTTGAACACAAACGCAACCCCGTTCCATTTCTAGCAAAGGTAGAAAATGCCACTTTTGTCTGCATCTCCAAAATTGAAAAGTCTCGATCCACGATTAGAAATTAGTGAGATGGCAGCATCTTCCTGGGGAGTTATTCTGTGCTGGGCAGGATCCAAAATGACATGACAGAACACACATCCAAATCAATCACAACTATATACGAGTAACACATAAACGTAAGCATGTCTTTTTCTCTCCTAAGCCGAACATTCACGAATCAAAGGGAGGGACAACAATGAAACATCAGGATAAAAGAATGTGATGTGCACATTCAGGAAACAGCAGTCTGTCTGTCCTTCCCTATACAGTCATGTCCAAGGGAAAGCAAAAGAAAGGAGTCCCTCATTGAAACCTGTTTGTGTCTGTCTGAACACATATCTAAAAATCACTTCATGATTTGACAAATAAAATCTAATACTAAACACAATTTGTTCATCATTAAATCATTATCATTTTATTTATTTATTTAACAAAGGTGCAACCATAAAAGAAAATAAAATGTGGTTAGTCCTACATACCCCCAATTCAGTAGCATGTATTTCTACTTTTAGCAGCAATAAATCAAAGTAGTCAAAAGTATTAGATTCCTGTATGGCTTTCAAATCACTGTGGGGGAATTATCACTAACGTTACTTCAGTTCATTAAAGTTTTTGGGTATTCACTTATGTACAGCCTTCTTGAGGTCCACCGCAGCAAAAAAAAAAAAAAAAAAAAAAAATCTGGGTTCAGATCTGAACTAGGCTTTTCCTAAACCTTTTTGTTTTCCCTTTTTTTTTTTTGGTCCATTGTAACATAAATTTGGCTGCATTCTTTAGACCCTAGTCTTGTGGTATGTCCTAATTTTAAAGTTTTAGTTGCCTTTGGAGGATCATATGGTATACAGTGGATTTCATGATTGACTAACTACAAGTTGCCCAATTCCATTTTTTTAAAAAAATAAGAATTAATAAACTAGATTGTTTTTATTTTAAAAATAAAATAAAAAAAGGGAAGGACTATTGAAATAAAGAGCAGTTTTAGAGTTGTATTTCGGACTTGGAAAACTACCACGGTTCGACATGCCTGATTCTGAAATTCAACATTTTCAAAGACTAACAGACATCTATGATGATGCATATAACTGTTTTGTCTATCATTATTCTGGTTTCAGTCCATGTTTCAACTTAGGATATGATTTTCTTGCTTAAAATAATGATAAACATTATATCAGAGGGTACAAAGACAAATACTTTCTGCTACCATATTTGCCAGTATCTGCAAATACTTTCAATTTTGGTATTGGAACACCTCTACTTGCAAATATTTACATTTTGTGACTTTCAAATTTACTTTTTTTAGAAATAAATGTGTAAAAAGAGATGCAAATGTAGTCCTAATTTTCTTTTTTGCCATGTACTATCAAATTTTCTCTCAAAACTCAAAACTCTCTCTCAAAAGTTTGTATTTTTTATTGAAAACTTAAATAAATAAGAGACAACACAGAAAGAAAGAAACTGAAATATCAGAGAAGGGTGAAGAAACATGGCTCGGCTGAAATGATCTTAGATCTAAGAAATTTTACTTCCTTCTCTAGTTTTCAATCAACAAACACTTGACATGTTTTTCTGCAGGATGAGAAATGTCTCTTCTTTCCATTTACACTTGTCCATGACTGTAGCTTAGGCTACATTTAGACATTAAAAACTCAGAAACTTGAAGCAACAAGTTCAGTAATAGAGGGAGAGAGAAAAATAATAATGGTCTGTACTCCATCAGTTTCTCAACAAAACAAACAAACCACTCTGTCAGAGCTGATTCAGACTAACTCACTTCCGTTTCTCACAGATGAACCCCCTGAACTCAGAACAAACTCCTTAAAAAGCCTCAACAAATATAAAGAACCATCACTTAGTGTGTGTGCGTGCATGTATGTGTGTGCATTTTTGTTGTTCTTGGAGGAAGAAGCAAGATAAGCCACATCCAGGAATGCTGTCACCAGTTTTTCTTTACTGACTTGATAAACTTTGTTCCTGCATCCTAAGTTTCCCAGCATTCTTCAGTGATGAACGGTGCACTTTCACACACAGACATTAAACTAAATGTCTGACACTCACGCTGCTCTGAAACCACAAATGCTGCTATCAGCCACCATGCCTGGTGTCCCTTCTGATTGGTACTTTATCTGGACAAAGAGGTTTCATCTAAATATGAGCAGAACTCACTATAGAAGATGTGTTTATTCTGCAGCTCACAGATTTAAAATCGTAAGTCTGTTCTTCAGTGATGCATCACTATGACAACCATCTTGTTTAGGGGTTCTGACTCTGACTCATTCATCATTTTTGTACAGTGTTCAAATGTTGGATAAATGACTATTTTTAAATCCGTGTAACATATCCTCTTGAGTTAAAGCTGAATGATTGCCAGAATTAAATTAAAATGCTAACATTTTAAAAGGGGGGAAGAAATCACTGCTTTCTTGTGTTTCTGGAATGTGTCCTTTTAAAAATAAAAAATACCAACAACAAATAATAGAACAACTCTTTCTTGGTGCCACTGCTGAACCGTCCAGCAACCCACTCAGGTTTTAGAAGAAATTGAATGATGCAGCTTCCACCTGGAAGAACAATGGGAAGCTCTTAATCCAAGTTGAGGCTGATGGAAGTCTCCCATCTCTGGAAGGCACAGCCAATCTAACCATTTGTTTCATTGCCTTAATTGTCAAAATGTGTGTGGGAAAGATGGGGAAGGAGGGTTAGCCCCCTCCCTCTCCTTGCATTGCAGCAGTTGTTCCCAGTAGTGGAAAAACACCTTGTTTGGTGAGATTTCCAGCAACTGAATCCACAAATAATGAGGAACATGGATATGTTTAGGAGAGTAGAACAAAAGGAAAACTTTGACAGGACTGGTTATTTAAAAAAGAAAAAGAATCCATTTTTAAATCTTTAAAATAGATATGGGTGCTCTGTAAATATTGTAGAGTCTCTAAGATACAAATCAAAAATACATCCAATCTTAAACCTAAAGATGATGGATTCCTCATTACCTTTAGCAATATGTATATATGTATATGACTGTCACTGTAGTAGTTAAAACTGTGCTATGTTGTGAGGAAGGCTAATACTGACATTTGCTTGTTGAGCCATTTTGTTCTGAACATGGTGTTATTTTCCTGTTTTCAGCTTTTCACCACTTCTGCCTGACTTGCACATATTTTCCAAATTGTGTTGCCAAAATAATGAACACTGGTGAAATGAGGTTCAACAAATTTGAGTTTTGTTAAAACTCAAAAGTGACCCTAAAAGCTCATAGCAATTGTTACATCACATCAATCCTTTGAAAACCTAATTACATTCAATTTTTAAATTTCTTTGTTGATGTCTATCACCCTCCCTCTGTGCCACTGCGAACTGTCCTGGGGCCTCATTTTAGCACCAACTCTGTGTAGCACAATCCAGCAGACTAATAGTCCCTATGCAAGTGGCACCTGAAGTAGAGATAAATGAAAATTTCCCCTGAGGCATAATCCCTTACAACTCATGTGATTGAATTTTTCCTAAATAAAACTACTGCCAATCACTAGACAACCACTCAACACACACAGTGAAAGCTCTGCTTGCTCGTCTGTTTGCTTCTGAACCTTTGCAGGAGAAATACTGAGATGTAGACACAAAAACCTGGAGACCTGCCTGGAAACCTTTCAAGATTCATGGATTGAGAGCAGGACTAAAGCTAAGGAATTCATTTTCTGACACAGTTGGTATGAACCCCTCAAAAAGAAATGAATCACTTAACTTTTAATGACTTTATGGCTGGAGGACAAAAAAAGCACATCGACATGAGGGGGGATTGATGGACGGGACTGCTGTTTTCCAGGAAGATGGCTGGAAAACAACGAGGGCAAAGGAGGAAAGAGGCAAAAAAAAGAAGGGAGGGGGACCAAGAGGAAGCCTGAGGGTCCACTTAAGCTAATTAATGGATCATCGCGCACATCCAGCAAGCGTGCACGTTGTGTTTTAAGGGGGCTTAAGTCTTCATCCATTAGACAAATGAGAGGGCAGGAGGGAGGCTTTAAGTGGATGACTAATGGGCACCAATCACATGCACACGCACACACACACACACACACACACAGCAACAACAACAACAACAAAGAGTAATCAGTCTTCTGGACTAATCAGGATTTTTTTTTTTTTTTAATGAACATGCAATCTCTCACTCTGAGGCTACAAAACACAGTGATTGAATTAGAGCAGAGCTCGATTTACAGCCAGAGGGAGAAGGAATGCTGGAGCTGAAGATGGAAAGTGATGCATTTGAGGAAGGAGAGGTAAAAGCTGCAGAAACAGCTGAACGGGGTGAATCAGTTCTCAGGGTAATGCAACCCAAGAGCCCAAGTCAGTCCCCAATGTCACAATTTGCTGCTTTTACTTATGCTCCCATTTCAACCCCCAGCTGTCTGCTGTAAAGTATAAGAGCAATTTTAAAAAAACAAACAAAAACAAACATATCCTTACCATTAGTTTAATATAACTGCAAACAACATACATCACACTGTGTCATGACTAGGGAGCAAAAACTTGAGATTTCCAGGCATTTGTTTACATACAGCTCCCTAAAGGTCCCAGCGTAGCATTTCTATTGGACTGAGGTCTTGATTTTAACTGGATTGTTGTAGCATCTGGAGTCTTTTCATTTTCACCTAACTAACATGATCCCTATTTTGCATACAGAAACAAGTCTTACATCTGGATCTAGAATACTTTAGTAAAGCAAGGAGGAAGTCAATGGTTGAAGTCAATGACATTCAAGGTCTCCAGGTTATGTGGCTGCAAAAAAACGGTCCAAATTATCATGCCTCTACTGCTATGCTTGACAGCTGGCATGAGGTGTTTGTACTGATATGCTGTGTTTGAGTTTCAACAATTACAGTGTGTACAGTGTGTACTAAGCATTATTCTCAAAGATCTCCACTTTGGTCTCAGAGAGAAGAGGCTTTCTCCTTGCAACACTTTTAAACAAGCCATTTGTTTCTCATTGTACTGTCAGGACCTTTAACATTTAAGGAACTGCATTTTAATTGTATTTTAATTGGCGTTAAAATGCATCATATACATTTGTACTGTATTTGATAAATATCAAGTTGTTACAGAAAGTCAGATTCAAAGCCTGGCATTCTGTCATTTTGATCTCCAGCACAATACTTTCATGATAAGTGTTCAGTCAGGTTATTTCTGGTACTTTGGCTCTTAATCACTTCTTGTATAATGCCAAGCTGAAGAGCATGTCTGGCTGCTGCTCCTTACTCTGCAGGCGGTCTGTAAGCCTCTCTATGATATGTTTTTAGAAATGATAATCAGATTCATTCTGGTAGATTAGAGCTCCTCTTGGCTCCATAACGTCTTTCCCAACCTGGACCACTGACTGCCTCTCCGATCACACAAGGAACCCAGAAACAGACTCAACATATCGTCTTTGTTCCTCATTTTTACTTTCAGACAGAGGCGACAGGCTCAGTGTGAGATTAAACTGCAGCAGATTGCGCTTGCGGCAGATCTTGGAGTTAATTTCCATATGATTTAAATATTCGCCCCCTTCTTTGAGGAATCTGATTCTGACTGATATCTGAATCTGATCAAAAATAGTTCCTCCAAGTCTCAGAGTGTATTGCCTCTGGGAGGACGGAGGATTTTAAATGTACCCACAATCCATCATTTTAAAAACTACAGAGGACGAGGGTATCAGTTTCCTAGCAGAGAGGAATTTTAAATCTCAAACCTCTGCCATTGTGTGCAAAAAATGTGTTAGCATTTTGTTAAAATAAAATTAAAAAATGCTGTTTTAGGTGTCTTAGTGTGACTTTAATATCATATCACTGCAGTGCTGTAAAGGAACATGAGACAGTTTATTTATAAACCAAGCTGAATAAAATATTTATGACAAATAGCTTAACTTGTACAACATAGTCCAATAAATGATAGCCACATCACTACATAGGTTGTTATAGCTCATGTTGTAAGAGACATAAGGGCAATAAAATATCAGTTTTCTCGTGCCTTTATGTAGTAATATCACATATCAGAGGAACAATTGTGTGTTTTATTCCATGTCTATGCAGATTAAAAGTGTACCTTTTTATTTTATATGTGCATGTTTCCTTTCCAAAAAGCTAAAGGGTATATGGATCAGACACTCTCATATTTGATGTAAGGCAGCTCTTTATTTTTCAGCAAATGGATGGACATGCTGCAACTCTGGAATAAAAACTAAATTTAGCTTTTTTTGCAGCCTGGTCACTTATGTCCTTGCTTGACAAAATGAAAACACTCAGATATACTAGACCCTCCACACTTCAGAGACACTGAAACTCACCTTCAAATAATGGCCTTTTCTTTTTCTTTTTTTTTTTTGCCCCACTCCCACGTGTAGCATGTCTAACATTCACAGTGTGGAGTTTCTCCTTAGGTCCAGTTTTTTGGGTCAGACAGGGAAACGCTAGCTTTCGAGAATTTGGGACATAGTTTTGGAAAAAAAGAAAAGGAAGAAGGAAATTAATAACACCTGCTTAAAGTGGGCCACTTCTGAGACCAAAAGACAAACGGGAGGTCTCAATTTTCTTTCCTTAAATTTCCACACCATCACACAAAAAACAGCAGATCTGTGATCTGGAGGATGTTTGTTTATAGGCTTATTAGGAAACCAGGTCAAAAATTGAAACAGAGGTAACTTTTAGGGCTAAAAAAAGGCTAACCCTGGAAACAAACCAGGCAGGAGGATGAGACCAAGAGTCAACACGCAGCAGGATAAGCCAGAAATAGAGCACTTGAATAAACAAGAGGCAGCTTCTTCCTGCCACAGAAATAGTAAAGAAGCTGAATCCACTACACATTACTATACTGATTTTAAGAAACAAAACTTGAGCAGTAAATATCAGGTAATGAGCCAGCAATACTTAACTAAAACATAAATCATAATACATCATGGTACTTGTTTTTTCATGATGATATAGGGACTAAGTACAATAAAAAGTCAAGCCAGGGTACCACTATGTGCAGAATCACCGCTGTCCAGCTGTGCAACAGTTTTACTCCATCCTCAGGTCCTCCCAAGAGTATTTCAAAAGAGAAACCACTGGCTTTCTCAGCTGGATTTACCAGATTATCAGTTTAGATAAAGGTTTCAAGATCAGGTGATTACGTGATCTGCTCATTTGAGGATGCATTTCTTACCATGTCAAGTCTTTTCTGCATCACGAGTGGCAAGAAGTACCGGCCTTTTGTAAGTGGTTAAAATCTCAGACCCTGTGAATCATTTACTTATGGCCTATACAAGTTAATGTAATGTCAATATCCAAGTCTAAGTCCACTTGAGATGTTTTACTGTTTTACTTTGAAAATCAGCTTGTGTCAGGCATCCTGCCAGATTAATGTGTTGTGTGTGAGCTGACGCAATTTTGCTGAAGCTCATCACCAAAATAGACTCAACAATAAAGGGACATGTGGCGAAAATCATTTTTGACATTCAATATGGTCCATAAGCAGGAAATCTGCCAAGTTTACACTATGGACAACCAAATTTTTACAGGAATGTTTGAAAATGAAACAGTGCCATTCAGCAGCCACATTTCTGCAGTTCTCTGTGTGAAAGTCTCAACAACTCCCAGATATCCCAGAGGAAACAATTTGAGGCCATTTGATTGTTTTACCTGTTCTGCTCTCCAAATACATCCATAAGCCTATCACAGCCGTTGCTGAAAAGATGTGGAAGGAAGCCCAAGAAGAAGGAAGGTGTGGATAAGAGACCATTTCCATTTAAAGTCACACCATTCAAAACCTTTCATGTCTGATATACAGCAACCTTTTAAACATCACTTCTTTGACTACCAGGAAACACAAGTAATGTAAAAGTATTTTCAATAGCATCTTTGCCATTTTTCTTGTAGTTTTTTTTTTTTTTTTTGGCATTGGTCAAAGGAATACTTCGCTGAATTCCAGTTGCATTACATATAAAGTAGTTACGTAGATTATTAAGAAAGCAAGCCTAAAATACATAGGTAACAGCGAATAATGCTAAATTATTATTGTGTTATTATAGAATTGTTCTTATGGCAGTATTCTTTTTGCTTTCGATTTTTCAGAGTTAAGCTTTATTTTGAAAACAAGCTCTGAGCCACTGCCACAGTAAACGCACCCTGCACTAACCTGCTGCTGAGCATTCTTCTTAGGATTAAATTGTAAGATATGGACAGGTCTGACCTATGAGCTTGAGTGTTTATTCATACGAGATCAACACTCTGAAAAGCTGCCAGTTCAACAGAAATGCCTTCAAGCTCATCATGCGTCAAGTCATCAGGATCATCATCGCGTCCAGTCATCAGGTTCATGGTAACAATTTCAACTCATCCAGCTTATTGTTTTTATAGGATAGTTCCATATTTTGAGCATAAACTGACAGGAAAGTAAAATTCCAAAAAGGCTATAGCAAAAAAAAAAAAATTATTTAAAAAAAAACAAAAACAAAAAAAATCACAAGGTAGGAGAAACCATTATATCATCAATGGATGTGTAGACACACCCACCAGGTGTAGGGGAGTTTGGGTGGTCAGGGGTGGTATTACAGCATTTTCCAGCAAAGGGTATAAAGATAGTACAGAAATGGGAGGAGGTGCTTGATACAGATTTAATCCATAATCAGACGTGCAGCCCCACCCTAACCCCACCAACGGCTGAAGAATACACACACACTGTTATACAGAGATTAATCCTTTCAGCCATTTAAAGTCTCAGTAAAGCGGGCACGTCTGAGGTAAATGTTTGCTTGGTGCCTGTGAGTTCTTGCAAGTCTTTGTCCTTCACCTCAGATCAAGTGACTGACAAGCCAGGCAAAACAGAGATTTTTATAAGACCTAGCTTATTCAAATCAAATAAGATCAGTGTTGGCAGCATGATAGTTTGAGACAAATATTTTGAATTACAAGCGTGTCCCTACACTGATCTGGAAAACTCCAGATATTAACATAGGCTGATTAAATTCCAACCAACTGAACAACTGACTGCTGCTTCTAACTCATAATATGCCAAATCCCATGACTCCTACATTTGAACGATTATTTACAGATGTATTCTTAATTTTTTTTTTTTTTTTTTTTTTTTTAACATGTGAAGCAGACCACAGATGCTGGCATATGCTGCTACACAAGCAGGTTAAAGAAACAAACAAACAAACACACACTGGTGCTTCCTAAATCAGAATACCACTCCTTCATGGCTACTAAATAACACATTTGACCAAGGGTTATCGACTTCAGTCATCAACATCTGATTGAGTTTATAGAGAAGAACAAAGTAATTATGTCCCACCAATGCTTACATTTAAAAGGATCTAACCCTTTGGTGTATACATCTGGGTTTACAAGATGTAGATTTAAAGGGGTTTGGCTGAGATCCTGCTTTGTGATGTTGGGTTTTTAAACCACTACAGTAACAAATGTTTTATTGCAAATGTGGGGTGCGTCACTGAGCAGCGGGGCGTCTCAGGCCTTCAACAGAGCAGAGATCAGATAATCCTTGGCCTTAATCCCTGACCAGAAAGAAGAGCCAAGGGACGAAGACAGAGAGGAGCCTCTTATCTACCAAATGTTTGGGGTGGTAAATCCGCCTCCGGGGTTTGAAAGAGAAAAAGAGTTAGCTACTAAAGAAAAGAATACAGAGCTTGTTCATTTTCAGATGCAGAGTATTTCGAGTTGCTTTCTGATTTCTCACAATAGAAGTATGAAAAAAAGGAATACAGTTATGAAAAATTTAAGAAAAATTTGTGTTCCAGTGCAGACAATCAATCAATCATTTATACACGCAATGGGAAGGGAGTTCTTGATGGCTGGGCTTACAGATGAACAACATGACAGCAAAAAGACAAAGGCAGCTGATCGGGCATCTAATGTTAAGAATATGTAATTATAAGACCGTTTTCTTTCAACTGCATGCAGTAGACATAGACTATGTGTTCTGAAAGCTATGAACAGTGCTTTGCAATAATAAATAAATTTGTAAGACTGAAATGTTGAACCAATCTCTACAACAGAAATGTTCAGATTTTGTTCCTTTTCATAATTCAGGGTGCATGTACTGAATATTAAAGTTATGCTAAACAAAAATTAATGTATCAAGGTTTGGCTTCAGACTGCAGTAAAGCTTCTTTGCACAACCTTTTCAGGCTAAACCTTTTCACTGCAAAAGCCTCCACTATGTTGACGTATCTCATCACTCACTGTAAAATATTTAAATTTTTTTATTAGACATGGTGCAGGAGATTTTTGTGTAGTAAAAGCTAATGTAGCAAGTTTAAATCTTTGTTTTCACCTATGTCTATATTTCCATTTGATATACAGGCTATGTCCCTTACTATTGAACCCTTCTTATGTGTGTGGAATTACTGCAGCAGAAACAAATGAGGAAGTTACAGCAGAAGGTTGTTCTGCAGGTGAAGAGTCAGTTTTGTGGATCATCTTGGAAGACACAAACTAGTGCATCAACTCTGCTCATCACTCAGCTTCCCAACATATCGATACCAGCTGGCTAAATCAGACAATAACCTTTTCAACTGAAGATGTTCAAAAGGCAATAATTACTTTGACATTTAAGCTTATGGTTTATAAGTCCATTTGTGACTTTATCAACAATGTACTGCACTCACCTGTAAATACCAAGCTTAAAAATGTTTAAATGTACATCCAGAAAAGATTAGCACAGAAATTAGAGGACTTTTGGTTGATTTCCATAAGAAGACACATGCAATGTTTTTGTGCACCATTACAGATCTCATTTTGAGACATCAAAATTTGCCACTGTAGACAAATATGACAAGCCACACCAACAGTGATAATAGACTAGCTATACTAGGGGTGGCTCTGATTAAATCCTGGTACCCAAATCAGTCAAAATAAACAAAGCCATGTGTCTTTATTTAAGGAAATACTGACTTGGGTGAATCATGGAATTATATTTATTAATCAACTTATTTTTTTTCCTAAAAAGTAATGTATCAACTACTGTAAAGCTGATGCAGCACTTTGACAAACTGCTCCACCATTTCCTGTATTTAATACATGATCATGAAGGAGAAGAGTGCTCATCGAGTCACAAGGCCACCATCTACAAATTTTGATCAAATACTTTAATCATATAACAAGTCAGTTAAATTTTGAAATTAAACTCACTATGGTTATTGAATGATTATCTTGGGTTTCATTGATCAATAATATAGCATTTTGTTTCATAAAGTATAAAAAGTACAATAGTAATGATTCTAAAAAATAATTTCCTGATATGAGTTAAGTGTTCCCTTAATGTTTTTGAGTCCCACTTTAATCTGCAAAAATTATGCTTTAAGCAACTTTAATCAATTAAATCAACTTTATTTTTAAGTCTTCAAGCAAACAATCACCTACGTCCTGACTGAACCGTAATTACTTTCAGTGCAGAAGTTCTTCTGACACCTGCCGTCCTCCCTCTGTCAAATTACGATAGTGATCACAAAATGGACGCCATCCAAATTTAGCATTAGCTGTTTTGATTAAGAAGTCAACTTCAGTCTGTTCAGTGAATGTCAGACAAAACAAGGAACAGCTTGACAGGAAAGTTAAGATATTCTGTAGTTGCTAATACCATGCAAATATGACAAATTCTGTCAGGAAATCAAGCAAAGAGAGCCTTGTTGTTTGGGATTGGATCTTCCACATGAGTATCTTGACAATATGATGCACATAGAGTAGAATTAGTCACTTATGACCTCCTGGTTGGTAAGACAGAACTTCTGAATAAGGATGCAAATTATTGATTAATTCATTACTTATCAGTTGGTTGAAGGTGTTGATCAATTAACAATTAAATGATAAATGGACATTTTTGAACAGTGATATCATTTAGTGTTAGAATTAAGTCATGTAGCTTGTTTGCCGATTCTTGACCTTTGAAAAAAAGGTGCTCCTCTGCATTTTTTTCCTCCATCATACCAAACCAGACAGAAGGAGAAGAAACAGCAAAGTAGCATTTGGTGTTTTTGGTCCAGATGATCTGGTTATTTCTTTTGGCAGAACAGGAAGTGATATTTGAAACTGCCATTACACTAAAGCATGGCAAGAGAATATTTATAAGTTGGTGTTTTGAGCCAAGAGGGTGAGCCATAACTGGAAATTTTCCACTTTCTGTTTCAACACATCTCTCAAGTGAGAAAGAGATATTTTACAAAACCCAAAATTGTATTTCTCTCAGTGTCCTATAATTTAAATCAGTATATACTACATATGTCTGAAATAAGCACCCATTAAAAAATAAAAAAATAAAAAAACATGTTCAAAATAAACAGAGTTGTGGGTGAATTCAGTGCAGGCTTCACCCTTCAAATAAAATCTCATTATGTCCATCAGTGTCAGTGTTTAGCATTAAAAAACGATCAGACTTCAATTATTACAGACCAATTTAAAAATCATTACTTAACATTTTTATCACTAAACTGATATTGAAAAGCTGGTAGACTGCATCCAGGGTCATATTTTGTTTTTATTTATTCAAGTCCATGGTTTTCCTGTAGCGTAATGGGATTCTTACTCTGACAAGTAAAGCATCTTTTGAAGACCATAACAAGAAGTGAAAACCATTTTCAAAGATGACACATGAATACACAATTTCTCAACTCCAATTAGACCTCTTCAGATGAAGTTGTATTGATTTTCTAAATGTTTTTTTCCTGCTTTCTATGTACAAAACTTCCCTCTCAAGATGTTAAAAAAAAGAAAAAGAAAAATGTTTGGCATCATCTCAGCCGTAACTTAAGCTTCTCTGCTGTTGCTTCAATAAAAAAAAAGATTTTGAAATGAAGACAAACATGAAACAGACAGACTGCTGGTTGTAGGCAGATATCAAAGCAACTCTCAGTAGCAGTCTGACAAACTGAAGCAAAAATAGAAGGCAGGTCACCGTTATGAACTTGATGTTCAATCTGGGAGAGCACACTGGGTTATGTTACCTCAATTTTGATATCCATCCATCCATCCACACACACACACACCTCACTGATGCTCACTACTTTTCAAAAGGAAATCTATCTAAAATCATTGAATTAAACGTACATCTTGTGTTAAAGTTCTTAAAACCACCTTTTTTCTTATATATCCACAAGAAGTGAGAAAGTTTGGCAAGGAAGCTAGCTTTTTCCCCATATTGGAGACAAAAGCAAAACAAAATCTGTCTAGATATTGTCATGTCTTTATTTTTTTTGTTTTTTTTTTTTAAATAAAAACTTGAAAGATAGATACATAGTCCAAAAGGAAAAATATTTCAGCATCTTAGGTTCTGAACAGTAAAACATTCACACAACTCTGCTACTGGTCCTGAAAACAATGCTCCAACTTATACTGGGGTTTTTGATTTTTGTTGCATATCAACAACCAAACACCACTTCTTCTACACATTATGGAAACAAAAACTAAACAGTTCATAGGCAGCAGAAGCTGATCACTCTTTTCTTGTTACATTGTTGAGCACTTGGGCTTTAAAAATGGACAAAGTGTCCATATGTATCTTAACATTCAACTTCTATATCGCCATTGGGTGGGCATGTGACACTACAGGTGTTTTAAGATTTATTTACATTGCTTTCCCTGGACAAAGAACCCATGTTTAACTTGGACTGGCCAGCTTAAATGCAAGGGGTATTATTGCCTCCCCAGTGCCTGAAGCTAGTTTGAGGGGAGGGGAAATGAGTCAGGAGGCATTATCGAGCGATTCTGCACAACACAACGGCCCCGCTGTGTTTGGTTGGCCTCACTGACATCAGAGGAGCTGGCTGATGGGGTGGTGGGTGAAGAAGATGGAGTTATAAACACGGGGTATCCAGGAATGTAAAAGGAGGTAATGAAAAATACCTAAAAGTTGTCCTCTTCATGAATGTGGAAAGCCCATTTATATCATCTATACCAAAACCTGGCAAATGAGAGCAATTTTGACCTTGTGACACAGCTGAAGTTAATGAAGCACAGGTGAGTTTGAGATTTGGAAACACCTCACACATCTCTTTATTTTGAGCTTACAATGACATCCAAGTTAAAAATGAATCATTTAAATAAATCCTTCATACAATTCCAAAAACATGTAAGAGCGTGGTTCTTCCCCACTTTAAATCATTACAACAGGCCTTTTTAGATTAAATCATTGGTTGTCAATGTCCTTAAAATTGCTCATTGACCTTAAAAACTGCCCTCTTCTTACTAAGAAGAATTAAAACTTCATGCATCTGAACAAGTTATGGCTGATTAAATATTTTAGTTTACCTGCTAAAGTCTCAGGTCTCATTAGAAACCTCTACCTTTAAAATCAGAATCAGTATCACTTTATTGCCATTCCCAGTAAACAGGTTTACAGACTAGGAAATTGCTCTGACGTGAC